>JALIGW010000025.1:9693952-10118952 GCA_023053685.1 Diadophis punctatus similis | reverse complement strand
GTATTAATGTCCGATATGCAGTGCGGGTTCCAGACAGGTGAGTTGTATGCGAGGATTGGTCTGCCAAATGTTTTGTATTCTCTGGTTAGCAGTGTAATATTGCTAGAGAAGAAGCTACGCAAGATTAGGTTAACAACTCTTAGTGCCTTTTTGGCAATGTTGTTACAATGGGCTCTGGCACTTAGGTCATTAGATATGAGTACTCCAAGGTCCTTAACAGAATGAGGGTTGTCTACAAGGTCGTGTCCTCCAAGTTTGTATTTTGTGTTCTGATTCTTTGCCAATGTGTAAGATGAGCATTTGTTGGTTGAGATTTGAAGTTGCCAGTTATCAGACCATTGTGATACATGGTCTAGGTCTTTTTGAAGGGTAGAAGTATTGTCGGTGGTGTTGAATAGTTTAACATCATCAGCGAAGAGAACGCAGTTGCTTATAATATGATCACAAAGATCATTTATGTAAAGAATTAATAGTGTTGGTCCTAGAATGCTGCCTTGAGGGACACCACTGTTGACAGGTGCAGGATTTGATAGGGCACTCCCTATTTTAACCATTTGTTGTCTGTTTGACAAGAATGCAGTTATCCAATCATGAAGGGGACCAGAGATGTCATAAGATTTTAGTTTTCAAAGTAGTTTGTTGTGTACTACTGAATCAAAGGCTTTACAAAAGTCTATGTAAATTGTGTCTATTGATTTACCTTATCGAGTTGTGAAGTCCATATGTTTTTGCAGTATAGGAGTTGCAGGTTACAGGATAATTTTTTTCTGAAACCAAAATGCTTGTTAGAGAGTAGGTTGTTAGTTTCTAGGTGAAGGGTGATGGATTGATTTATGATTGATTCCATGACTTTGCAGGTGACACAACATAAAGAGATTGGTCTGTAATTTTCAACATTACTTGGATCTCCTTTTTTGAAGATAGGGATGACTGTGGCTAGTACACTATAAGTTGGGTAAGAGGCTAGTCCTGAAGGATTTTTCAAAAATTATGCTTAGAGGTTCAGCTATGGTTGTGGAGAGTTTTTTTTAAGAAATATGCATATAGACCCTCAGGTCCAATGGATAGAGATGGTTTAAGTTGCGTAATGCTTTTCCAACATTATCTTCTGTAAAATCGATTTGTGTTAGATCGTTGCAATTGTTTGAGGTGCAACTAGGAAATATTGGGCATGAGCCATTGCTATTTACAAAGATGGAGCTGAAGAATGTGTTAAAGAGGTTGGCTTTAACAGCTTCATCATTATATTCTTTACTTGATTTTGGGTGATGGGGGGTTGGATGGTGGATGGTGGACTGCAGGACTCAGTTTTAATGCAGTTAGTGCAGTAGTCAATGTATAGATCAGTATATCCTTGGTCTTGAAGTCTTTTTAGTTCTGCTCGGAGTTCACGGGAGCGGATTCTTTGTAGAATGGATAGGTCAGGCCGTGAGCGAAGTTTTCTGAGATTGGTGTCATTTCTGGTAATAGAGTTTATAGTATAAATTAATTTACGTTTGATGGAATCATCCTTGCAAACTACTCTACAGAATTGTGGGGACACCGAACCGTCTCTATACTTGAACACTTTTTGCTTTTTTTTTTTGAACTCTTTTGAACTTTTTGTGGGGGAAGAGGGTAGTTTCAATAAGCTTACCCTACATAAGCTTACCCTATATTTTTATGACATCCTTTGAGGTCTTCCTAACACCTCCCAATCTCTTTGGCTACCCATATACTCCTTAGTGGCTTACCAAGACCCACTAAAATCTGGATGGATGACAAATATCTAGCAAGATCAGGGACCATTATATTGCACATCAACAGTTGGAATCATGGTAGCTGATTGTGCAAGCATAACCATCACCTGCTTTAATGATAAGCACATAAATCTGAATCCAATTATCCCAATAGCACAGACTTTCAGCTATCCTTTATTTCTAGCAGCAGCCAATCAATTGTCTCTGGAAACACTATTATCAATAAATGAAGGCAATATCTTCCATGATTCTTCACATTCCACCCTAGAAATGCTACCACCTTTTTTAAAAAGATGCATATAAACTTATTTATGCTTATATATATATATATATATATATATATATATATATATATATATATATGTATATGTATATGTATATGTATATGTATATGTATATGTATATGTATATGTATATGTATATGTATATGTATATGTATATGTATATGTATGTATGTATGTATGTATGTATGTATGTATATATGTATATATATATATATATATATATATATATATGTATGTATGTATGTATGTATGTATGTATGTATGTATGTATGTATATATGTATATATGTAAAAGATGTAGCAAAAGCCTGATTAACAGGATCATCTGAGGTCAGAGAAATTCCAGTTTGCCACATCCAACAAGGAGTGGGCAATGCATAACTTCTGAATTGATTGGAACAACATCAGGCCAGGCAAAACAGCAGGGACTTCAATGGAATTTTTTCAGTGATTCAGAGTGCCCCCTACACATATACAATGGCTCAAGCAAATAGAACTCAACATTGTGGAACAAAAGGAATGAATTCAATAGTACAACACTAAATAACATAGGGCTTCTTCCTCATAGCTTTCCTAAGCAATGAAAAGTACAAGTCAGCCTTGATATGGAAGGGTTAGGTCTATTTATATTTCAAAATGCAATGATTGAGATGACACAGCTAGTATGCAACAATAACCATAGACCATAATGAAGAATTGTTACTCTGGAATCTGTCTGCCTTTTGTGCATCAAGCTGCTAGAGATAATACTTGAGAGAATGATGTATGTGCTGAAAGAATCCCAACCAATTCATGACATTGTAGGAGGACAGCCATGTTACTCTACAAACCAGGTAACTGCTAGTACCTTTTCTGACTAATGAATACCATTTTGTTAGTCGGAGAAAGTGCTTTCAAGACTCCTGATTGATTTGTGACCAATTCATGGACGTTCAGGCTGTCACAGGCTACTAATCTCCATGGCAGTGTACTGCCTGGAGGTAGTACACATATGGGCAACATTCCTTAAATTCTGACTCCTAAGGAGCAACAGTGTAGAGTTTATGAAAGTATCTACTTTAGTCTTTATCTTAGGTTTTCCTTCCTAGTTAGTTTTTATCTTTATCTATCCTTATTTTTATGAGCCATGGTGGCACAGTGGTTAGAATGCAGTATTGCCAGGCTAATTCTGCTGACTGCCAACAACTGACTGACAGTTCGGCAATTTGAGTCTCACCAGTTCAAGGTTGACTCAACCTTCCATCTTTCCAAGCTCAGTAAAATGAGGACCAAGATTGTTGGGGGGCAATATGCTGACTCTGTAAAGCACTTAGAGAGGGCTATAAAGCACTGTGAAACATCATATAAGTCTAAGTGCTATTGCTATTACTATTGCTAAAATCCAACCCATGTTTTATCAACTTGTCAAAAGGATACCTTGAGAAACTTTACTAGCTTTGCTGAAATCAAGATATACTGCATCTACAGCATTCCCCCTGTCTACTAGAATGCAGGGGGATTAAAGTACTAAAGGAGCTGTGGTGGTGCAGTGGTTAAAATGCAGTATTGTAGCTAATTCTGCCAACTGCCAGGAGTTCAATCCTGACTTGCTCACAGTTGACTTAGTCTTCCATCCTTCCAAGATTGGTAAAATGAGGACCCAGATTGTTGGGGGCAATAGGCTGACATTGTAAACCACATAGAGAGTGCTGCAAAGCACCATGAAGTGGTATATAAGTCTAAGTGCTATTGCTATTTATGAGTCTGGCTTTTGTATACATTATTATCTTTTCTTTTTGACTCAAGCTGAAAATTATCCAGTCCTTATGGTTGGAGTAGGATATCAAAACTGTGGATCAGTAACGGTGTCCTTGACCTAATCCTCCTGAGGTCTTCCTGTCATTTAATGTGTTTAATACTAGATGACTCAAATCACTATAAATGGTCTATCACAGGGGTGTCAAACTCAAGGCCCAGGGGCCAGATCCGGCCCGTGAGGTGCTTAGATCTGGCCTGTGGGGCCGCCCTGGAAAAAATGAAGGACTGGCCTGTGGTGCTTCTGCCACTGAAAAAGGAGCTCACGAGGGCCACCCGTGGCCCTCCCGAGCACTGTTTTCACTAGCAGAGGGTTGCAGGAGGCCATCACAGCCAAAAACGGAGCTCGGGACCCTGTTTTCACTGGCAGAACGCTTGGGCCACCACAGGTGCCCCTGACACGAGTGACGTCGAGTTGGCCATGCCCGCCTGGCCACGCCCACTCCGGCCCACCAAGGTCAAACGCAACCCTCATGCGGCCCTCAATGAAATTGAGTTTGACACCCTTGGTTTAGCAAATGAACAGTTTTCCCAAAAAAAGAAGAAGAAGCAAACAAAAGATTTGGAGGCAGCTAAGGAGACCCACAGCAGTGCAGATTATGGGTGATATTTGGAGCAAGTTTAAACTGGAAAACATAAGGAGACACAACAGCCTGATAAGGATTATTCATCTTCTGAAGGTTATTGAAGTAAGTGCAACAAACACATTGCAGAGGGACACTTAAAGCTTAATGAATATTGTTACCTTGATGCTTAAAAATCTCCCACATCTCTAATTTTACATTCAGTGGCTCGAAGTCCTTGAATTCAAAAGAGGACACATTTGTCGTATGTGTGTTTTGCATGTATCTGACATCTCCATTTCCTACCTCATCTCTTTGTTCTTGGTACAAATTTTTCAGGAAATGTGCAGCCTTGATGGTGTACTAAATATAAAGTTCCCTGTCCTTTCTCACACTGGCAGCCTGCAACCTAAATGGGTACTGCAAATAATTGCTATGTGTCATATCGGTGACTATAATTCAGTGGTGCATTCGGTGAATCCTCTCTGTGTTAAGTGGTGTAAAAAAATAGACTTCTTGTTTCATTCTCGTCGACCATATTAATGTTTATTACTTTTATTGCTGCTAATTCTTTTTCAAAGAATTGCTTCTTTGCCTCTGTATGTTTACAGGCAAATATACAAGCCAGGTACAAGATGGTATATTCCAAAGGACTGTGAAAGGACTGTGTTGTAAACAGGAGATAGTTGGTGTTGTATCCCTCCTCCTCCTGTTTGCAACTCAGTCCTTTCAGCAGTTCCAAGAAGGTTCCACACCTATTTGTACTATTCAGGTAACCCTGAGGGCACAGATGAACCTCCAAGTGGCCACAACGACTCTCAGAAAGAAGGCTAATGACCAGATGACTGCAAGGAATATAAATCCTTCCATTCTCCACCATTCAGCCAGAACTGAAGAAGCTTCTTGGATGAGAAGCGCAATGTCTTCAAGAAAAACAAGGAAGTCTAGTTGCTTTTTAAAAAGCACCTTTGGGACAACCATGACCTGGATGACTGAGAATCTCCATAGACATACAAGGTGGTATAGTTAGCTATCTCAGAACAGAAGAGACCGCATATAGAGGCATACAACATCTATAGCTCGGACGTAATATGGCTGGGGCTGATAACTGGTTACAGGGACAGAATCCCATGTCTCTCTCTTCTCAGACATCTAGGAGACAGATTATTCTAAAAATTAATTATTGTTCCAGGACATCGTCCTAGAGTTTTGAGTCAATAGTCTGAACTGACACAGTAATACAATGTGTTTAAACTTATACCTGACATATGGTGAAATGTATACGTTTTCCAAGGTGACATCTGAACAACATGTCTAACTCAGAAATCTTTGTATGCTAGGTGGAAGGTTTTGTTGTGGAAGGCTTACTTCTGGAGATAATTGGAGCTGAGGTGATTTTGCCTATTAACACCTGAGACTAGAACACATTACCCTGAAGCACAAAATAGTTTACTAGCAGTACTGGAAGCAAAGAGGGGTGGGGTTGTAATTCTTATGCAAATTAGGGCAGGGTTATAGGATAAATGCAAATTAGAATATACATGTGATTGGCTGTAACACCCAGGCATTTCATTGGATATAAAGCATCATGTGCCTAGTGAGCTCAGTGAGAATCAGTGGTGGGATTCAAATAATTTAACGACCGGTCCTCTGCCCTAATAATTTAGATTTTTAGATTTATTATTAGAGTTGGAAGGGACCTTGTAGGTCATGTAGTCCAATCCCCTGCTCAAGCAGGAGTTCCTACACCATTTGAGACAGATGGCAGTCCAGTCTCCCCTTGAAAGTTGCAAGTGTTGGGGCTCTCTTTCTTCCAACAACCAGTTGACCAAACTGCTCAGAAAGTTAACAACTGGTTCTCCCAAAGTGGTGCAGACTGGCTGAATCCCAGATTATTAGTATGTAACTATGAGGTTATGAAGCAGGACTAAAAGACAATGGGGTTTTGAAAGAAGAAACAAACAGTGTTTCATTAACATAGTAGTTATTTTCTTTTGTTCTCCCAGAGCTCTGCTAGATTTCCAGGAACTTTTGCCAGCTTATTAACCTTCCTTGGGCTTTTAAATATTTTATAGCTGAACTGACAGCTTTATTTTCTCTGAGAAAGTTTATTTGAGGTGGCTTTTAGCTTGACTCCCCAAATTCTCGGCACAAGGGGAGAAGCAAAGCAGAAGAAGAGATTAGGGTGACGAAGGGTAGGAAGAGAGGCATAGAAAGAAGAAAAGACTGGAGGAGTTGCTGTCACATCAGAGGCCATCATATTGAAGGTATGCAAGACTGACAGAGAAAAAGAGGCATTACTTGTTGGTTGTTGGGATGCAGGTGGGGTAGGAGTACAGGGTTAGAGACTGCTGTATACTGTGATTCCTCTGCTACTTAGAGCAAGGGTTAGGAACCAGGCAGATGATTGAAAGGATTGCTGTTTAGAGTTTGGGGGGAAGGGTGCAAATCTGAAAAAGAAGTGTTCCCTTGCATTCCCCTGGCTGGAGGAACCTGGTCCCATCTATGTGGTTTGGAGGTCAGTGAGGCTTGTCAGGTGAGATGTTGCTGCCAACACAAGTATTATTGCTAGGGCTGGTGGCTATGGACATCTAAGATGTCCTCTACTTCCAACTCAACTGCCATATCAGACATACCAGCTAAGAGGTAGTGCTTTTTAGAGAGTGAGGAAGATGACTTTGATGGAGATGTGCAAGATCTGGCAACAGATGGCAAAATGCATTTACCATTTACTCCGTGGTCTGGAGTGCCTGGCCATCTCAGGCACACAGGGCAGTGTTTGCTGGCAGGGCAGCTGGCCGCCTGGCCATCCTGCCCACTACTCCTAACGCCGCAAGGGGCGAGGAGCCACCATTGGGGAGGCGAGCTTCCCCAGGAGGGCTGGAGGAGAGTGCAGCATGGAGACGCTACTGAGGGGTAAGAGGCATGGCCGAGCTGGCCAGGAAGTGGGAAGGTGCCACCGAGGGATAACATGGGGGGCTGTGCTGGCTCTCCCACCTGTTGGCCCTCCAAGTTGAGCCCCGGGAACACCGACATCCCTTACCCCCGAGGTTGGGAAGGGTTTCCAGCAGAGGGAGGCAGCATTCCCCACCCAACTTTCTCTCCCTGTCCAGGCCTGCAGAACCAGGTCATCGGTGGGGACATCCCGCCACCCTGACGGGGACCAGGGGTAGGTAGGGGGGCAGGCAGGGAGGTGTGAGGACCCCCGAAAGGCAAGGCAGAGCCGGTGCATGCACACCGGACAGTTGGCTTTCGGATGCGCATGTGCACCTGAAACCGGAAGACCAGGTGGCCGGCGTGCATGTGCACACCGGAAACCAGAAGATCATCTGCTTTTCCAGTTTCTGGAGCGCACGCACACACACACTCCTGTTTCAGCACTCGTTGCTGAAAAAGTTCATGCATGCGGCCAACACTGTCCTATATTGTTTTTCTCTTTCATGTTGTTTTCTCTCATTTATATGAAAGTTTACCCTTAGCTATTAACTCTATGACCTCTATCTCACTCTTATATAATTACAGATCCAGGCAATTCAGTGGTATTTTGTAAGTTGTAGGGATCTGCGAGCAATCTTGGAACCAAGTGGAGGAAGAATTCAGTGGTGTCAGAAAAGGTAGCACAATTTAGAAGTGGAATCAGTGTGAAAGAAATGATTCAAAGAGACTCTGCTTTAATTGACTTGCTATAAGTCAGTCTGGGAATTTGTGTTTACAGTTTTCAATACAGGTAATCCTCAACTTACGTCCACAAGTGTTTCCAGAATTTATGTTCCTAAGGAAGGCAGTTAAGTGAGTTGCACCCAATTTTACGATCTTTTTTGCACAAGATGTTAAGTGGTTCACTTCAGTTGTTAAGTGAGTCACATGATCATTAAGCGACTCCAGGGTCCCCCACAGGGGTGGGTTCTAACTTACCTCGCCGCTGGTTCGCTTCCTCCCACGCCGCGTGGGCGTGCACACATGCGCAGTGCCAAAAACCATTCACATTTCTGTGAATGCGCAGAAGCCAAAAACAGCTTCTGCATATGCGCAGAAGCCAAAAACAAAATGGCGGCACCATAGATGCCACCATTAGAGCTGGTTCAGGGGCATGGCCAACCAGCGATCGCTCCTGGTTTGGCGAGCAGGGGGAAATTCCCGCTACGGTTCTATAGAACCGGTCCGAACCGGGAGCAACCCACCTCTGGTCCCCCGTTGATTTTGCTTGTCGGAAGCTGGCTGGAAATGTCGCAAATGGGATTCTCATGAACCTGGGATGCTGCAACCATTGTAAATATATGCCGGTTGCCAAACACCCAAATTTTGATCATGTGGCTATGGGGAAGCTGTGACGGTTGTAAGTCACTTTTTTCAGCTCCATTTTAACTTCAAACAGTCACTAAATGAATGGTTGACCTGTTTTTATGTTAAAGAGGTCCTTTGGAAACTCATCTGGTTCTTGCTTCTTGAGTTTCCTAGCTACATAGGGCTTGAAATAACAGGCAGGTATTCAGATCTGAAACCCAACAGGTATTTTGAATCTGATATGGGCGCAATTTTTCCTATCAATGGCACCTTAAAGAAGTTTCACGTCTTCCTGATCTTGCCTACGAACCCTGAAAAGCCCTTTTGCGTGCTGGAGGCATTAAAGAGGCAGTGACAAAACTGCAGCTTTTTAAAGATGCTGCTGAAAATGACTATGTGAATATACCGATACCAGATCCGAAACCTCTTTCCCAGCTACTCAAAAATACCTGCAGATTCCTAATAAATTACTGCTGTTTAAAGATAAGACTATCCTCCCCGTGTTGGTTGAAAGTCTACCGAAGCATTTCGCATAATGACAGCAATCCACACGACAGGTTATTACAAATGCCTTGTGTGTTAGTGCAGCTGTATCAGAATATATGCAACACCTGTTATATACACATGGTGGATGTCACATGTTGGGTAAGCTTTGTGACAATTTTTAAAAAACATTTCACTGTGTTCTTTGATTATTAATCATGGTTAAATAACATCAACTGCTCTTGGAGAACCATCTCTCCGGCTGTGACAGTTTCGCGTTTTCTGTCTTGGAAGGGTTCCAAATGTATCAGAAATTAAAATGAGCTTAAATCTGGCAATGGGTGGGGGTGTGTGAAGGAAATAAATCAAGAAATGTGATCTCGGTATAAGTTACGGTTTGAAAACTTGTATTAAAAGAATGATTGATTTGTTGTTCGTCACACTATTTTATCCTGCCTTTCACACCTATGTCTGAAGCCTCATAGATTAGGGAACAAAGAGGCATCGATTAGTCTCTCCGTAAGAACAAGATTGTCCTTCGGGGAAAAATGAGCTTCTAAAGATACCCTCCAGAATTCCAGAACCTCTAAGAGTGACACATGGCTTAATATTTACCTATTGTCCTTCTTTTTGAAAAACAAAGGTGGGGGGGAAAAGAACAGAACGATACTGATGCTTTAAAAAATATATAGTTAAAAGACAGTGGACATTTGCGCTTCCATTTGAAATGCAAACAACACAAACTCATCTCCAACAGCCTGCACCGGTGTTCAACAGTGAAAGGACACAGGGCAGGAAGCATTCTGCAGGAAGCACAGCTCCAACTTCTCAACGAAAGACTAAGACAGATTAATTTTACAATTTTAGGTTTTGAAAAGAGAGAGTGGAACACAAACTCCAAGAGCTGAAATTACGTCTACCAACAGAAATATTGGAGGAATTTATGAAGAAGGCACAAATAGCACAATGCAACAAGAGCAAAGAGGCCATCTAGGTTAAAAATGAACAGCCATCGCTCAATAGAGGGGGAAGGATACGACACTACCTATGTCTTGTTTACAACACAGTCCTTTCAGCAGTTCTGAAAAGGTTCCACACCTATTTACAGTATTCAGGTGACTCTGAGAGCATAGATGGCCTCAATGACCCACAGAAAGAGTGCTAAGGATCAGATGATTGCAAGGAATATAAATCCTTCCATTCTCCACCATTCAGTCAGTACTAAAGATGCAGGGGTGGGTTCCACTTACCTTCGCCACGGGTTCACATCATGCAATTTGGCTTCTGCGCATGCTCAGAAGCAGGAATTAGCCCGAAACACAGCTGAGGAGCTCATCAGCTGTGCTTCGGGCAAAGAAATAAAGGTCAGAATTCACCCGTGGGTGGGCGGGCGGGCCCTTTTTCAAGCCGCGGAAGGGGAAAAATTTGCACCAAATCAAAAAAAAGATGGCGGCGCACACGGAACGGCACCGACAATGATGTCACCAGCGGGTCGCTACCAGTTCGGGCGACCCAGTCCGAACCGGGATGAACCCACCCCTGTAAAGAAGTTTCTTGAATGAAAAGTGAAACATCTTCAAGGAAAAAGGGAAGTCCAGTTGCTTTTTGAAAAAGCACCTTTGGGACAACCATGACCTGGATGATTAAGAATCTCCATAGATATTTAAAAGACAGTGACATGATCTTGGAGGCCTATGGGGAATTTGTGGGTGCATGTTTCACTCAGTATTTTACAGTTATACTTTTATTTTCTGATTTTTAAGAATGTACAGGCCTTATTTCAAGGTATTTGTTATGATTCAACATATTCAGTTCTTTCCTACATTCCTTCACGTGGGGAAAAAATAGGTGGTTTTCCTTCAGCTTGCCAGAAGCAGTCCTCAACCAATCAGTTGCCAACTGACAGATTTGTGTCCACTTGAGACTTGTTTTTCTATATAAAAAAAAAGCAAAAAAAAAAAAAATTAAAAAGGGAGGGAAGGAAGGAAGAACGAAGGGAAGAATAAATTAAAGCTGTCATTTTAAAGGGGATGATATAAGATGCAGAAATGTCAATAATTTCTCCATATATTTCATTGTGAGCAAATTTGATTGTACAGGTAGTCCTCGACTTACAACAGTTCATTTAGTGACTATTCGAAATTATGACACCACTGGGGAAAAAAGTGACAATTTTTCACATTTATGACCATTGCAGCATCCCCATAATCATGTGATTTACATTTGGATGCTTGGCAACTAATTCAATTTAATTAATTTAATTTAATTTAATTTATTGTTCTTATAAGCCACCCAATCCCATAGGACTCAGGGCGGCGTACAACAGAAAGAAGAACAATCAGAAAATACAATAAAACAATTTAAAAATTACAAAAGTTAAAAACCAGTCATCCATGGGGGCATTAAGATCTATTTTCACCCCGCCTGGAGGAAGAGCCATGTCTTAATGGCTTTCCGGAAGGCCAGCAAGGTGGGAATAGTTCGGATCTCTGAGGGTAGTTGGTTCCAGAGAGCTGCAGCACCCACAGAGAAGGCCCTCCCCCTCAGTCCCACCAGCCGGCATTGTTTGGTTGAAGGGACCTGGAGGAGACCCACTCTGTGGGACCTAACCGGTTGAAGGGAAGTATGAGGTAGGATGCGGTCCCGGAGATAACCTGGTCCTAAGCCATGTAGGACTTTAAAGATGATAATCAACACCTTGAATTGCACCCGGAGACCAATGGGCAACCAATGCAGCTGGCGGAGAATGGGTGTTACATGGGTGTATCTGGAGACACCCACCACAGCTCGCGCAGCCGCATTTTGCACCAGTTGCAGTCTCCGGATACTTTTCAAGGGTAGCCCCATGTAGAGCACGTTACAGTAGTCCAAACGAGAGGTGACAAGGGCATGAGTGACCATGAGTAAAGCCTCCTTCTCCAAATATGATCGCAATTGATGCACCAGGAGAACCTGTGCAAACAACTGGTTCATATTTATGACGGTTGCGGGATCCCGGGGTCATGTGATTATCTTTTGTGCCTTTCTGACAAGCAAAGTCAATGGTGAAGAAGCCAGATTCACTTAACAGCCGTGTTTCTACTTTAACAACTGCAGTGATTCACTTAACAAATGTGGCAAGAAAACTCATAAAAGGGGGCAAAACTCACTTAACAAATTTCTCACTTAGCAACATAAATTCTGGCGTCAGTTGTGGCCAGAAGTCAAGGACTACCTGCACTTTTGGTGCCATCCAAGAAGAGTTCATTTTCTCCACAAGAGGGAGGGAAGTTGAATGGGGAAAGTGACACTTTCATTTTTAAAAAGTCCCGAATGGGCATTGAACATTCTCTTTATTTATCTTCAAAATGCTATGTGTGCTCAGGGCATTTCACAGCCAGCTTTCTCCCTGTGTCTTGTTTTCAGGTCATAGGACTGAAAGAAGTTCATTCTTGGACGAAAACCGGCTTGTTTCTAAATGTTCTGCTGTGGGTGTGGGGGCTGCATAAAAGATAAGTAAAAGACTGCTGAGCCAACACTGCAGCTGCGAAAGTTTTTCTGGGTTTATTCTTCTTCTAACCACTGATAGTATCTTCATAGCATCACCAAGCTGCCATTAAACTGATGTTTGCATGGCACAACAATGGATGTATTTTTCTAAAAGATGCTGTATGTTGCTTGTTGGGGAAACAATTTGGGCTAATATGAAAAATACGAGATTTGAAAAGTTAAAATTTCAAGCTTGAAGAGGCTCTTCATCTCACACATTTTTTAAAAAAAGAATGTTTCTTCTCAGCAAACATCAAAGAAAAAACAAGAAAAAGAAAGGCCAGTAGACAGCAAAAACAAATGGATTTTTACTGATCTGCATATCCTTAGCGGTCAAATCTCCTACTTAAAACAGACAGTTATCTAAATGGAAAGTCTGTCCTAACGTGTTAAAGATTTTTTAAAAAATGAGACGGAATAGCAAAAATCTTGAAGTTGCCCAATAATAGACATGAACACATACACCAGTTATTTATCAATGTCTCGCTTGCTACAGTAAGATGTCATGTATATCAACAATCTTATTTTATAAGGCCTTAAAAACTAGAAGAAACATTATAGTTAGTTATATATTTCATCTGTTACATTTTGATAAGCCTCGGCAACTGTTGAGCAGGCTGACCTTCTAGAACTTTCCTACTGCCCAGCCCCTGCCAACATTGTAGGAACTGGCTTTTACAACAAGATAAATATGTATGTACACACACACTCACTTCTCTTTATTTAGAATGGAAGATGAATGAGGGAAAGAGAGCCAGTTTGGTCTAGTGATGAAAGCATCAGGCTAGCAATCAGGAGATCATGAGTTCAAGTTCCATCTTAGCCATTAAAGTCAGCTGGGTAACTTTAGGCCAGTCACATTCTCTCAGTCTAACGAGGCCTGTCAAACTGGCAGCCCGCAGGCTGGATGCATCACATGCAGGCCACGCCCATCAGGCTCCGCAAAGGCAAACGTCACGGTACGTCACGTGACATGATTAAGTTTGACACTCATGGTCTAACCCAGCTCACAGGGTTGTTGTGGGGAAAACAGGAGGAGGAAGGTATGTTGGATATGTTTGCCATCTTGAGTTATTTGCAAAAATAACAAAGACAGGATACAAAGAAAAAAAGAAAAAAAGGGGAAAAGGAAAAGGAAAAGGAAAAGAAAAAACAGAAAAGGAAAAAGAAAAATAGAAATAGAAATAGAAATAGAAATAATCAATATAAATAATATAAATAAAAATAAAAATAAAAATAAAAATAAAAATAAAAATAAAAATAATAAAAATAAAAATAAAAATAAAAAAAATAAAAATAAAAATAAAAATAAAAATAAAAATAAAAATAAAAATAAAAATAAAAATAAAAAAAAAATAAAAAAAAATAAAAATAAAGGAAGAGGAAGAAGAGGAAGAAGAGGAAGAGGAGGAGGAGGAGGAGGAGAAGCAGGAGGAGGAGGAGAAGAAGAAGAGGAAGAGGAAGAAGAGGAAGAAGAGGAAGAAGAAAAAGAAGAAGAAAAGAAAAAAAGAAAAAGAAAAAAAGAAAAGAAAAAGAAAAAGAAAAAGAAAAAGAAAAAGAAAAAGAAAAAGAAGAAAAAGGAAGGAAGGAAAATGCAAACGACTTGGGAAGGAACATATATAGAACTGAAAAAGTCCAGAATGAGTGTGACCTAACTATCCAGGAGTGGGTTCTACTTACCTTCCTCACCAGTTCGCATCGCGATGGAAGTGCACGTTTTGCGCATCCCCACATGCAATTTTGCTTCCGTGCATGCTCAGTAGCTTGAAATCAGCCCGAAACACAGAAGAAGGAATAAAGGTCAGTATAAACCCGGGGGCAGGAGGGAGGGCCCTCTTTCAAGTGGCAGAACAGGAAAAACCTTCCAAAAAGTAAAAAATTCACCAAAAAAAAGATGGTGGCACCCATGGACCGGCAGTGACCAATCCAGTTCAGTGACATCACCAGCGGAACTGGTCCGAACCGGGAGGAACCCACCACTGTATCTATCTCACTTTTAAAAAGCAGAGCAGCACAGCGCAGCACAGGACAGAGCTGCTGTTCAAAAAACAAAAGAAGTTTTAACCTTTCCTAAGAAAGAAGAATTTTTTTCATAGCCCTGGATATTATGTCTAATGGCTTTTGAATGACCAGGGACTGCAAAAGACATAGAACACAAAAGCGAAACCAAGAGTTTCCTGGAGGGGGAGGTTCAAGCTGGCCCCCATGCCTACATAAAGTTAAGAGTTGTATATTATTTCCAAGTCTCCAAGGAAACTGCTTTATTAATTAAACTGTTTTAACTGTCATTTTTACATGACTACAAAAAGCAATTCAGTTTTTACATACCACTAAATCATCGTGTAGTTTGTACTCAGTGGGATGAAGTTGATCAGCATAGCTTTGAACTGCGGATGGAAAAAAAATCCCTTATAATGTAATTTTATTTATTTCTGTGTGCCTTTGAGTCAGTGTTGACCCTTGGCGATTACTTGGATCTTTGCAGAATGACTGCAGGAAAATTAGGAAACTAGCCACTACAATGATAAGCCAGTGTCTTCTTGGGCAAACTAAGGTGATGACATCATGATATATCTACTCACTGAAATAATAATATAGATGTTGATATAAATGAACCTATCTTCACGAGCAAAAGTGTAAAGCAAGGCTATATCCTTGTCCTGCTAATATTCAACTTTCGCATTAATGGCATTGTTGAGATGTCCACTAAGCCTGAATTCCATCCTCCTTCCTTTGCCAACTGCCTCATCTCTGATCTTTTTTATGCTGATGATGCAGCCATATTGTTTTTAACCAAAATAAGCCTCCAAAGATGCTTTAAAGCTCATCACTTTACTGCTCTAGAGAACACCTCAAAATAAATTACTCCAAAACAAAAGTACTGATATTCTCTAGGAAACACTTCAAAGCCCCAACTAGATGGATGTTTAACAGTAAACTCATCTAAATGAAGCTAAATCCTTTAAATATCCAGATCTCTACTTTCAGTTGTTCTATTCAAACAAGGGACTTTCTATTAAAATCCCCCACAGCATCCCTTGCAATTAACTAAATTTACAGGCCAATTTGGTAACAATGATGCCCCAGCAGCTATTAAACTATTTAAAGCCAAAGTTCTCCATTTGATGCTACATGGTGCTCAGTTGTGTATTTTTAAAGAGTCGCCCAGCTTATAAACAATCCAAACAAAATTCTTGAAAACCTTGCTACAAGTTTATAATTCATCTTCCAAGGCTTTAACATAACTAGAATTAGACTGCATTTTCCTTGAGACATGATTAAGATTTTCTCATCTTAGAGATGTTGACACTCTGGAAAAAAATGCAGAGAAGAGTAACAAAGATAATAAAGGAACTGGAGATTAAAACATATGAAGAACAGTTGCAGGAATTCAGTATGTCTAGTTTAATGAAAAGAAGGATTAGGGGTGACATGATTGCAGTGTTCCAATATCTCAGGGGCTGCCACAAAGAAGAGGGAGTCAAACTATTCTCCAAAGCACCTGAGGGTAGAACAAGAAGACAGACTCAAAATCCAGAGGGACCTTGACAGACTCAAACACTGGGCCCAAACCAATAAAATGAAATTTAACACGGAGAAAAATAAAATTCTACACCTAGGTAAGAAAAATCAAAAACACACATACAAACTGGGTGAAACCACACTCAATAGCAGCATTTGCGAGAGGGATCTTAGAGTCTTGGTAGACAGCCAACTAAATATGAGCCAACAGTGTGCAGCAGCAGCCAAAAAGGCCAACGCAGTCCTGAGCTGCATAAATAGAGGGATACAATCAAGGACCAGAGAGGTACTAGTACCACTCTATAAAGCCTTGGTCAGACCACACCTAGAGTACTGCATCCAGTTTTGGTCACCACACTACAAAAAAGACATTGAAACCCTAGAGAAAATGCAGAAGAGAGCAACCAGGATGATAAAGGGTCTGGAAAATAAAACATACAAAGAGCGGTTGCAGGAACTGAACTTGGCCAGTCTGGCGAAGAGAAGGACCAGGGGTGACATGATAGCAGTGTTCTAATACTTGAGGGGATGCAACAGAGAGGAGGGGGTCAGGCTGTTCTCTATGGCACCAGAAAGCCAAACAAGGAATAATGGATGGAAGCTGACCAGGGAGAGATTCAACCTGGAAGTGAGGAGAAACTTTCTGATGGTGAGAGCGATCAATCAGTGGAACAGCTTGCCAGCGGAGGTTGTGAGAGCCCCAACACTTGTGACCTTCAAGGGGAGACTGGACTGCCATCTGTCTCAAATGGTGTAGGAACTCCTGCTTGAGCAGGGGGTTGGACTACATGACTTACAAGGTCCCTTCCAACTCTAATAATAAATCTAAATCAATGGGTGGAAAATAATCAAGGAGAGAACCAACCTAGAAATAAGGAGAAATTTCCTGATAGCGAGAACAATTAACCAGTGGAGGTTTTTTAGGAAAAGATTGGCCAGCTATTTGTCTGAAATGGTATGGGGTCTCCTTGAATGAGCAGGAGGTTGGACTAGACCTCCACGGTCCCTTCCAACTCTTATTCTGTTAAATCTACTGGTGAAGTGTGTTCGTCTTGCCTTGCTGGATAGGTTTTCTTCTGACAAATTAATGATGATTTGGCACATTGCAGTCTTACCTTATCAGCACTACCTGTTTTGGGGCTTGGTAAAACCCTGATTGAACTAAATTAGAGAATTTGGGATCTAGCTATCCAAAATGCCAGGGACAAAGTCTCCCATCACTTTTATAACACAATTGCTTCTCCTCCCTGGTCTATCACAAAATATTTCTTTATCATCTTATGTGCTCCATGCAGGAGACTATTTACTTTGGTCTGAATTGGAGCACTGCCTGTTAGGACAACAACTAGTAGATATATATGGCTCCCCTATGAAAGCTGACCTTATTTCAGTTCAGACCCGGAGGTAACATCACGTGCTATTAAAATATCTATTGTACACCCAATGGCAAACAAGTCTGACATTTCCAATGGTTAATCAATCTAATTACTACTGTAACTATTACACTTTTTCTTGAGTGACTTCTCTTCAGAAACTTTTAAGAAAGTTGCAAAATTCCTTTTTATAGCTATATTTGTTACAAACCATCTGACTAGCATTTTCTCTCAATTGTTAACTTATTTATTGTAATGTATGCAGTGCCTTTATTGTATTTGGTTTTGGAATATAATTAAACAGTGATTGATTTTTTGTATTTTGTATTTGTATTTGTTTATTTGTCAAGCATATATGATTATAAGCAAAGTATAAACAGTAAAACATGATTGAATATATATATATGTAATAGTACAAGCATGAATAAGAGTAAAAGAGGTATGAATATATGTGTACATTAGGACAGGAACGGTAGGCACGATTGTGCACTTATGCACGCCCCTTACCGACCTCTTAGGAATGGGGTGAGGTCTTTGCCCTTGCCTTTTTTCTAGAGCTAGAGCTTTCTGAATAAAATCTCATAGTACACATGTTGTACTCTGACAATAAAGGTTTGGATTTTTAGAGCTAGAGGTCAGAGAGAAGGACTGCCCAGGGACTAAAGTAGGATTAGAACTCACAGTCACCCAATTTTGTGTCCTACTGCTTAAACCACTACACTAGACTAACCCTCTCAATCATCTATCATCTAATCATCTATCATATATATCATATATCACACATCACAATTCACACAACACATCAAGCATAGATCAATTACATCATATATCAATTATATATTGCATATAGATAGAATAGAATTCTTTATTGGCCAAGTGTGATTGGACACAGAAGGAATTTGTCTTTGGTGCATATGCTCTCAGTGTACATAAAAGAAAAGATGCATTTGTCAAGAATCATGAGGTACAACACTTAATGATTGTCATAGGGTACAAATAAGCAATCAGGAAACAATATTAATTTAAATTGTAAGGATACAAGCAACAAGTTACAGTTATACAGTCATAAGTGGGAGGAGATGGGTGATAGGAACGATGAGAAGACTAATAGTAATGCTGCCTTAGTGAATAGTTTGACAGTGGTGAGGGAATTATTTGTTTAGCAGAGTGATGGCATTCAGGAAAAAAACTGTTCTTGTGTCTAGTTGTTCTGGTGTGCAGTGCTCTATAGAGTCCTTTTGAGGGTAGGAGTTGAAATAATTTATGTCCAGGATGCGAGGGGTCTGTAAATATTTTCACGGGCCCTCCTTTTGACTGGTGCAGATATCAGTCATATCTTATGTATCTCATATCACATATATCACATATCATATCTTCAGGAACTGGTTGCCTAATAAAAGCTTCTGAATTCACAGAATCATCTTGGAGGCTCCGAGAAACTCAGCCTCATATCTAAGCTGCTAACAAACAATTATGCCTGTCCTTTGCCCTGGCATATTTCTGGGTCTTGAAATTCAGAAGGTCTACCCAGTAGGAGCCACTGAAGTTTAATTCTTTGAAATAAAAACAATTCCAGGTATTCTTGAATAGGGTGGTGCACACTTCAAAAGTGTTTCTGAAGAAGTAAGTGCTTCAGACCTCATCCAAGCACATCACCTTTCTGCTATTCATTAATTGCAGCCTGACCTTTTGCAGCCTGGAAAAAAAAATGTTACTCCTTTCAGGAATTTACCCACCAAAGTTAACACAGTGACACCTTCCCTCCACCCCTTTACTCAGGAGGAAGCCTGGAAAAAAGGTCAAACTCCTTTAATGAATAGAGGAAAGTTCTCATGCAAAGTCTGACACATTTCCACCAAAGCATGTTCAAAGCATGTGTTGTTGATGCTTTTTTGAAAAGGGGAAACAAAATAAACCCCCATCATAGTTTTCTGCATTATTGGTAGGCAAAATATTGGAGCTTGTGAACTCTGCGTTGCATTCATGGCTAACTAATATTCAGCAGATTAAGTATAAGTTTTACCAAGGACAGAAATGTAGGATTCTGCATAAGTGATGTGCTTTTTTTTTTAAACTAAACTCTCTTTGAAGCTTATAGTTAGCTGAATTTTCAAGGCCAGGTATAAGGGACTCGGAATAAGATTTTTCCTCAACAGCTCCTTCAAATCTGTATTCATTTGACACTTTTTAGACAAGCTGTTCAAGGTTGGTACCTGCCTGATTTTGAGTGAAATACAATACAATTCCTTCGCACAGCTATAATTTGACCCTCAGGGCTGCCTGCGGGGTCATTTCTGCTTTCTCGTCTGTCACCAGTTTCCCTTGATGAGAAGCTTCCAAATGTAAAGTACAGAAGGGCAAATTTCAACATAATGAGACTTGGTAAACAGAGAAGCACAATGGCAAGAACATCCATTTAAGGATTCCGCTGAATAGCTTTGTAATTTGTCGGCTGTCAACTTAAAAAAAAAAAAAAAAGAACAAGGACAAGTCTTTTGCACAATTTCCTACTAATTTCGTATCTCTTTTCAGGGAAATTAGGATCATTTTTTCCCCCTGTCTAATTTCTGAAGGTTTCATATCATAAGGGAAATAATGATTTGCTACCGTCAGTCACATGATTCAAAATGGTTTATGTGCACCTTTCTGGTCGGGCTTTGAATAATGTACTGCAGCAGGCAAAAGGAAATGGAAGAGAAATCTATAGCAATGTTTCTCAATCTCAGCAACTTTAAGAGATGTAGACTTCAATTCCCAGAATTACCCAGTGAGCCTTACTGGCTGTGGAATTCTGGGAATGGAAGTCCACATGACTTAAAGTAGCCAAGGTTGAGAAACACTGGTTTAGAGAATGAGTTAGGTCAGGGTGTCAAACTTGCGTCATCACATCATCACGTGACGTATCGTGACTTTCCCTCCCCTTCGCTAAAGTGGGGTGGGTGTGGCCAGCATGTGATACATCTGGCCCGCGGGTCGCGAGTTTGACACCCCTGGGTTAGGCGTAAGGCAATTCATGGCTGAGCACAAGAGGTCTATCAATATAATTGAACGAAGAAAAATAAATCAATAGGCTACAGGTAGTCCTCGACTTATGACCTCAATTGAGCCCAAAATTTCTGTTGCTAAGTAAGACAGTTGTTAGGTGAGTTTTGCCACAGTTGTTAAGTGAATCACTGCAGTTGTTAAGTTAGTAACCCGGTTAAGTGAATCTGGCTTCCCCATTGAATTTGCTTGCTGCAAAAGGTGAACACATGACCCTGGGACACTGCAACCATCATAAATACATGCCAGTTGCCAAGCGTCTGAATTTTGATCATGTGACCATGGGGATGCTGCAACAGTCTTAAGTGTGAGAAAATGGTCATAAGTTTTTTTTCCAGTGCCATTGTAACTTTGAACTGAAAAAAGGGTTGTAAGTCAAGGACCACCTGCACCATGCTATTTGTAACCAGCCATGAGGATTCTGAACTGACAAAATATGTATTCTGATGTAATGATTCCCATTTGTACTTCAGTCATGATCAGTGGTGGGTTCCTACCAGTGCGGTCCACTCTATCGCACCGGTAGCGGCGGGCTGGGGGTTACCGACCCAGTACGGTTGGTTGCCTACCCTAGGAGCCGCCATCTTTTTTTTTAGAATTTCTGGGCTTTTTTTCTTCCTGCTCATGCGCGGAAGCAAAATCTCACGAGGGGACACGTGCGCGCACGAGATTTCAGCGATTTTTTGCTTCTGCACATGCGTGGAAGCAAAAAACCGCTGAAATCGTGCGCATGTGTCCCCTCGAGAGTTTTTGGTGCAATTTTGCTTCCACGCATGTGCAGAAGCAAAATCATGCGAGGGTGCGTGAGAGCATAGCGCGCACACGTGCACGAAATATGGTGATGCGCGCGCAGCGCACCGATAGCAAGGTAAGAGAACGACCCGCCCCTGGTCATGATCTCACAAGCAGATACGCAATGGGAGGAGTTTCTGTCATGACATTGCAACATACATTCCATCCTTTGCCTCATCCCTTACTACTCCCCATGGATGCCCATGAAGGCTTCAACCTGGCTTACAGTTGAGAACAGATGTAGCATCTTAAGTTTGCACTAGTTGCTGACATTATGAAATATAGGTTAAGTTTCAGTTCAGTATCATTCATCACATAATGCAGCTTAATGCCTCTGGCACTATGGCATTAAACACGAATTTCACTTCACTTTTTTTCCATAACCATTTTCCCCCAAGTTCCACTCTTGGCATTAACAAAACAATGATCTATTCAAAATCTTAAATCATCACCTTGGTATCCTTCATAATTCTGTTTTATTGTAGGAAATTGCATCCATCATTCTTTAGAGATACATTGATTTGTGGAGTCCTTGGTGCTCTCTGAGCTTGGTTGTTTTCTTGCAGACGTTTCATTACCCAACTAGGTAACATTTTCAGTGCTTCTGGTCTATCCATGCATTGATTTCTTTGCAATGTGCAAGTTTAAATAGTCTTATGTTGAAATCACATATTTGAAACAGAGCTTTTGTAAGCAGTAATGATACTCACAACTTATCATTTCTCAATGATTCTTTGATCTCAAAGGATGGCCCAATCATTTGTCTGCCCTTTCTCATGTCATTCTCATCCATTCATGTCACCGAGCAGTATTACATTTTCTGTCAACTGAATTCATTCAAAGTGTTGCACATTACCCTGCCCCCCAATTTATCTCTGGTTCTTTCATTTACTTTCTTATAACTACTTTATTGAAGATATTGAAGATAAACTAATGCTATCTACATAGCATTTAAAAAAAATAAAAACTATAGTGCAGAAAAAAACACTAAAATAAAAAGAGAAAAAGAAACATCCCTCTTTATCCTCAGCAAATATAATCAACATTAATAACTTATCATAGATCATAGAACATAAAATAATAAGGGACCTTGGAGTTATTCTATCCAGGGGTGTCAAACTCAAGGCCTGGGGCCCAGATCTGACTCATGGGGTGCTTAGATCTGGCCCATGGGGATGCCCTGGAAACAGTGAAGGACTGGCCTCTGCCAGATAAAATGGAGCTCGGGAGGGCTGCACGTGGCCTTCCTGAGCTCCATTTTCGCTGGCAGAGGCTTGCAGGAGGCCGTCGCAGTCAAAAACGGAGCTCAGGAACCCGTTTTCGCTGACAGAGCACTCAGGCCACCATAGGTGCCCCCAACACAAGTGATGTTGAGCTGGCCATGCCCACCCTGGCCATGCCCACCCCGGCCCCCCAAGGTCAAACACAATCCTGATGTATCCCTCAATGAAATCAAGTTTTACACCCCTGTTCTAGTCCAACTCCCTGGCTGTGACAGGAGATCCTACACCATTCCAGACTTTCTTTAGATTTGATGGGATGGATACATGTGATCATACAAAGAATAACTGAATAACAGAACAGAATAATAGAGTTGGAAGTGATGCTGGAGGTTCATGATCTCTTAAAGTCAAATCAAGCAATTTTTAATCCCCTGCTTCACCCCATTGTCTATCAACCCCTCTCTAAAAGCTCATCTCTCCATATTAATCAACAAAAATACATTAAGGGTTATCAGAAATAACATTATTACAATCTACAGTATATCTATTAAAACCAATTTAAATCATGTGTGTGTATGTAACATATTTTTGCTGATAAATGAAAACAAAGGGAGACTATTATAGATCTATTTCGCTCTCGTCAGATAACCATACCCTTAGTGGGATTTGAACCTGGGCAGTCTGCTTGTAAGGCAGCAGTTTTAACCTCTAGACCAGGTTCTCTTCCCTATCAGCTCTTCACCAGGAAAGGGTTATATATATATATTTTTGTCGAGTCATCCTGGTGTATGGAAGGAAACATCACAGCTTCCTTTTGCCTTTCGGCCCCTCCTGGGGCCATCCAGGCAGTTTTTTTTATAGCCGACAAACTATATTGTCTGTATGTATATAAAAAAACTGCCTGGATGGCCAAAAGGCAAAAGGAAGCTGTGATATTTCCTTCCATACACCAGGATTATATATATATATATATATATATATATATATATATATATATATATATATATATATATATATATATATATATATATATATATATATATATATATATATATATATATATATGTGTGTGTGTGTGTGTGTGTGTGTGTGTGTGTGTGTGTGTGTGTGTGTGTGTGTGTGTGTGTGTGTGTGTGTGTGTGTGTGTGTGTGTGTGTGTGTGTGTGTGTGAGTGTAGCATTTTTTGCTGATAAATGAAAATAAAGGGAGACTATTATAGATCTATTTCGAGCTACTTAGCTCTCATCAGATAGCCATACCCTTACTGGGATTTGAGCCTGGGCTGCCTGCCTTGTTATATATATATATATATATATATAGTCCCCCTTTATTTTCATTTATCAGCAAAAAATGTTACACACACACACACACACACACACACACACACACACACACACACACACACACACACACACACACACACACACACACACACACATATATATATATATATATATATATATATATATATATATATATATATATATATATATATATATATATACATACATACATACATACATACATACATACATACATACATACATACATACATACATACCAGTAGTGGGTTCCTACCGATGCGCTCTCCGCCTTTCTTCGCCGCCGAGCCGAAGAAGCTGGCGGCGTTTCCGGCGGGGTCTTCCCCCGCCCGCTTTTCCGGGACGCCGGGATGCCGCCATTTGCGTTCTTCTGCACTCTGCGCAAGCGCTGGCTTGCACAGAGTGCAGAAGAACGCAAATGGCGGCATCCCGGCGTCCCGGGAAAGCGGGCGGGGGAAGCCCCCGCCGCAAACGCCGCCAGCTTCTTCGGCTCGGCGGCGAAGAAAGGCGGAGAGCGCACCGGTAGGAACCCACTACTGATACATACATACATACATACATACATACATACATACATACATACATACATACATACATACATACATACATACATACATATATATATATATATATATATATATATATATATATACTGCATAAACATATCCCCCTATTTCCTCTCTTCAAATAAACAAAGTCTTAAAAACATCGTCTTCCAGCCCCAGTGAGGGAGCCATAAAATGTTCCCAAAATAGCAAGCCATTTATTTTAACCTTGATCAAATACATTGATTATACTGTATATCCTTACTTCTTCTTTCTCCTTTCTGTGAAGAATCCCTATGAGACTCTTCATAGAAAGTTCCAACATCTCCTTTCTCCTTCTCTTTGTCACTTCTCTCAAAATTCTTGGTGTTTTTATCAAACCCATTTTGTAATTCCAGTTTTGCAACTTTAGTAAATCCAAAAAAGTAAAACTTTTGTAAATCCAAGGTAAAGTAATTATCCACAACACTCTTCTGATGTAATATTTTAATGTTCTTTTTAATTATTAAATATTCATCCACTTTCATTTGTAAATCCATGATTTTCATCTTTCTTGTAAGCTATCACTTTTGAATCCACCTGCAAGTCAATTTCAATTTTATTCAGGGAGGTTTGTTTTTCTTCCGTAACACTGAAGTAGTAAATAAATAAGCCCATTCCTTGAAAATTTGTTTTAAAGTAGCCAACAGGTGCTATTTAGTGTTCAACCTTCAAAGTTGTCTTATTGGTTATTTCTACATATAAACATAAACACTCCCACAGAAAGAATAATTTCAGTTAACCTCAGTCTTTAATCGAGACTATTTGAGCTCTTAATATACTTAAAAGTTTCTAAAGCAACATTAATCAACGTTAATTCTGTTGTATATTCCTCTCCCCATTTTTTGTTTCAAATCTTTAAATTTGTAGTTAAAATTTCTTTTTTAAAGGATTGAAGGAGACTCCAGGGATTTCAATAAGACTTGCTGATCTAAAGGTTTCCAATCTTTAAAAAAGCAACGACGACAACAAAAGTAAAATCAAAGTGATAAAGAGGTGAGCCTCACTTAAATTGTGGCCATATAGCAACTAGAGCCCATATAGCAACATTAGCCAATGAAATATAAGTCAATGAACGTAAGTCAATGAAATCCTGCCACTCCCCAATTGATCGCAAGCCAACTGCAGAAACACAGTTCCTCCATCTGTTCACAAAAGAAGACACTGTCCTGAATATGTAAGGGTAATCTTGAGATTTCTCCTTTCTCCAGAGAGACTTTTGCACCCTGAATACTGTATTTGAGTGCTACTTTCAGCTGCAAAGTGTCCCTCCCTACCAGGGACATCAATTTGTCATTAGTGCACATTAGAAATTCTCTCTGCTTCTTTCATTTTCCATAATTCACTAGAAAGTAATATAAAGATATCGGCAAATTTTAGATTTTGCAAAAAAGTGTTTTACAACTTACCATAAATGATATGGTATTTGAAATATATATATGTATATGTATGTGTATGTGTATGTGTATGTGTATGTGTATGTGTAGGTACACATGTAGGTCTTTGGTTATTCGGGTTTTCTCCCGCGTAAAATTGGAAGTGTCTTGGCAACGTTTCGACGAAGTCTCATTCGTCATCATCAGGCTGGTGTCTTCAGCTTCCTGCTTCTAGGAGCAATATATATATATATATATATATATATATATATATATATATATATATATATATATATATATATATATATATATATATATATATATATATATATATATATATATATATATATATATATATATATATATATATATATATATATATATATATATATATATATATATATATATATATATATATATATATATATATATATCTCCTAAAAATGCTAGTTCCAGGCATAGTTACAGATAAAGAAGCGATAGCCATCACGATCTCCAGAACGTTTAAAATTTTATTTAAAACTACTATTAAAATTACTAAGCTTTCGTCAACCCCTGTTGACTTCGCCAGAGTGCAAAATCCCCCTGGGAGAGATGCTTGCTTTTATAGAATGCCTATCAATTTATGTAATGCCTATCAAGTTACACATGCAAAGTCTAAATTGATAGGCATTACATAAATTGATAGGCATTCTATAAAATTGATAGGCATTCTATAAAAGCAAGCATCTCTTCCAGGGGGATTTTACACTCTGATGAAGTCAACAGGGGTTGACGAAAGCTTAGTAATTTTAATAGTAGTTTTAAATAAATTTTTAAAAGTTCCGGAGATCGTGATGGCTATCGCTTCTTTTTCTATCTATCTATCTATCTGTCTGTCTATCTATCTATCTATCTATCTATCTATCTATCTATCTATCTATCTATCTATCTATCTATCTATCTATCTATCTATCTATCTATCTATCTATCATCTTCAATTAATTAATTATAATTAATAATTGAACAATTAATGATATATAATGAACAAAAGAATAATAGATGAGTGACCTTGTTAATATTTTATTATACCTTAAACTAATTGTCTCACAGGTTGAAGATTTGATAATACATATAATAGTAACACTTTTTTTTCTTTTTATGATCCTTTAATACCTTTTCTTCAGCTTGGAGTGGAGCTGAGTGTTTACTGATTGGATGCCTTTCCTGATGCCTATGCAGAGTTCACAGCAGATATTTTCTGTTTGCACCCTGACAGAGAAACAATCTGATTGGATTGAACTTTCAACCTTCTGAGTGGGAGGTGAGTATCTTCACCTCTAGGCCACCGTGCCGCTGCATATAAGACTAACACTAAAGCAAGTGAAATTGGTTTGAGGTGCAAAAAACATAAGAATTCTTGTTACAGAATATAGGCAATCATACATTAATGTTTCCTCTTCATTAGGTCTCAAAAAGATCTAATGTCTAAGGAAAATTGTTGTTCTTACTAAAACTGGTTGCTAGGATGACTTTGACCATATTAGTTATGGATGCCTGATATGAACCTGCTCCTGTTTATAGATCTGGTAGTAAAGATTCTGCTCTCAGCAATGCGCATTTGACTGGGATAATTTTCCACTTGAACAGAACACCAAAGCTTCTCAGGATAATTGGCATTGGTAAACATAATTCTATATTAATCACGATGCTTCAGGAAGTATTTTTAACTATGTTTGTTATTATTGCTACAACTCTCATTTATATTGTTCTCCTACAAATTGCATTTACAGTATGTTCTGAGTCTATCCTGAGAATCTACTAAGAGAATACAATTGTCAGATTAATGGTTCACAATTAACATACTGTATTTTTTGGAGTATAAGACGCACCTTAGTTTTGGGGGAGGAAAATAGGGGAAAATATCTACTTGCCAGGTATTCATCTGGCTAGCATCCTTAGTCTGGTCAACTTCAGCACATTATTTTATCCCCTGGTTAGGAATGAAAAAAATCTTCAGAGGGAGTAGCAATGAAAACAAGCCTGCAAAGACTTAAGGCTGAAAAAAAAGTCTTCAGAAGAAGTAGCAATGAAAAAAATCCTGCAAGCCGGGAAGATCATTAGCACCTCGTTAGGGCTGAAAAAACTTTTTCCCCGAGGGAGTAGCAATGAAAACAAGCCTGCAAGCTGGGAAGATCGTTAGCACCTCATTAGGGCTGGAAAAAAAAGCTTTAAAAAAGCTACATTCAGAGTACAAGACGCACCCAAATTTTCAGCCTCTTTTAGGGGGGGGGGAAAGGTGCATCTTATACTCCGAAAAATACGGTAGGTATGTCATACTCCAAAACCTTATGTTTGGATGCTCTTCCCTCTCCTCATAAAGGGAGATAGAAGGGACAGGGATTCAGTCTAAACTAGACAAAATGAAGGGCACAAGTCTGACTCTTCCAGGACCCATCTACCTCTGGCCAAACTCAGTTGCTCAATGCATCTGAGAACACAATTCCATTGGATAGAAGGATTCCTGCCATTGGATAGAAGGATTCAGCACAGCCTTTATTGCTCACAAACATTCAAAGATACAGATTATCCTTGATTTACGACTACAATTGAATCAGAATTTCCATTGTTAAGCAAGGCAATTGTTAAGTGTGTGGCATCCAATTTGCAATCTTTTTTTGGCATGATTGTTAAGCAAATCACTGCAGTTGTTATGTGAATCCGAGGTTGCTGCAATGGCTGTTAAGTATGCACACCAGGTGTAGGTATGCTTTTTGCAAGGGCTGTTGTAACTCTGTTGTAACATTCACATTCAGTGAATGTTTGTAAGCTGAGGAGTACTTATATGTACCTTAATAAGAAGTTACATTTAGGATGCCACCATCTGAAGAACCAGATTGTTGGGGGCAATAGGCTGACTCTGTAAACCGCTTAGAGAGGGCTGTAAAGCACCGTGAAGCGGTATATAAGTCTAAGTGCTATTGCTAGCTGCCTTTTATGATTACTCCACATGATCAGAAGCTCATGTATCTACTATATTAGGAATTCTGTGAAGTGAACTCTGAGGTGTTTTGCTTGTTTTTTGACCTCTTATAAGAGTGGGGGGGGGGGATGCTGGAAAGCAAATTAAGGTTCCTTAAGCTTCTTTTTAAAAGGTCCTTCTTTCACTTCATTAATAAATAGAGGGAATAGAGATTCAGCATTAACTAGAGCAGGGGTATCCAAACATGGCAACTTTAAGACATGTTCCCAGAATTCCTCAGACAGCATGGTTGCCTGAGGAATTCTGGCAGTTGAGGTCCACAAGTCTTAAAGCTGGCAAGTTTGGAGACCCCTGAACTAGAGGAAATAAAGAGACCCAGAACCAGTATAATCAGATTTCGTTTCTTAGTTATAGTGGCATCCCAGAATACAGCAAACTGTTCCACTCATTGGATGTGAGGATCTAATGCGGGCTTTATTGCGCTCAAAGATACATTTCTAAGAAATTACCTCAGGCATATCATCTGTCTTCTATGATTTTTCCCACGTGATTAGTAACCGACATCAAATATCCATCGTATTCAGAATGTGAGCCTGAAAGGAGCTTTATTCAGAGGTTTTTTCAAAGTACAGAGTTGCTTTATATCCAGGAACACCAGTGGTGGGTTGCTGCCAGTTCGGACTGGTTCTTTAGAACTGGTAGCGGAAATTTGGCACCGCTCGCTGAACCGGCAGCGATGACCGGCGGTCCACGCCCCCGAACCAGTCCTCCGGTCGCTGTGGATTGAAAAAAAACCCTCTGCGCATGTGCAAAGGCTTCTGCGCAAGCGCAGAGGATCATTTCTGGGAAGTGACGTGCGCAAAACATGCACTTCCGTCGCTATGCGAACCGGTGGGGAAGGTAAGTAGAACCCATCCCTGAGGAACACCTAACCCATTTTCAAGCTTGAGGCAGAGCAAACGGTATTCTCCTCCCCACCCCAATTAAGGTGGAGCTCACATGGGGAGTCTAATTATTTTGGCAAATTGGGCCAGATAATTTTGTAACAATTTTTCTTCTTCTCTGGCACTCCCTCTTCTTCAACGTAGGGAGTTATTGTCTACAAAAGCTGTCTGAGGAACAAGAAGGAATCCGTGTTGATACCCACTTCTGCATAAACATATTTTGAAATTTCATCCTTTGTTAACTCATGCTGAATGTGTGGTTGGCTGCTAGTATTTCTGGCAACCATGCGGATAGATCTGTGCTATTCTGTACAGTGAGATAAGAAATTAAAGCATGCGGCAAGATGGAGCCAAGGGAAAGGAAGCAAATTTGGCTCTGAGTAGGAAAACATGGAGCAGGCAAGCAGACGGGAGTTTACAAGGGTGGCTGAGTGAACAGCATTTGAGGGAAATGAAAGATCTGGGAAAGGAGCAGAAGGGAGGAGGAACAAGCAAAGGGAAATGAGATGAATAATTAAATCTAATACAAGCATGAGAGGAGGCACTATTAAAACGATTCCAGATCCATTTTCTGACCAGGAATTAGTAGGTTAAAGTAGGACTATTCTGTTAACTGTATTAGCAGTGCGCGGCAGTAGCCAAAAAAGCCAACACAATCCTAGGTTGCATTAGCAGAAGGATAGAATCAGGATCATGTGAATTATTAGAATTGCTTTAAAGTGGGGTAAGCCAGGGGTGGGTTCTAACTTACCTTGCTGCTGGTTCGATTCCTCCCACGCCACGTGGCCACGCCTCGTGGCCGAGCACATGCACAGTGCCAAAAAATAAAAAAAACATTAAAATAAAAGCCAAAAACAAGATGGCAACGCATGTGCAGTGCCAGAAACTCGACTTCTGCGCATGTGCAGAAGAAAAAAATAAAATAAAAAATAAAAAAAATTCAAAATAAAAGATGGCAGCACCCATGGACCAGCACAGACCAAACTGGTTCCGTGACATCATTGTGATGTCACCAACGGGTCGCTACCGGTTTGGGCGAACTGGTCCGAACCGGAAGGAAGCCACTTTTGGGTAAGACCACACTTAGAATACTGCATGCAATTCTGGTCACCACAATATAAAAGAGATTCTGGAAAGAATGTAAAGAAGAGTGACAAAGATGATTAGGGGGCTGGAGACTAAAACATATCAAGGACAGTTGCAGGAATTGGATATGTCTAGCCTAATGACAAGAAGGACTAGGGGTGATATGGTAGCAGTGTTCCAGTATTTGAGGGACTGCTACCAAGAAAAGGCGGTCAATCTATTTTCCAAAGCACCAAAAGGCAAGACAAGAAGCACTAATCAAGAAGTGAAGCAACCTAGAATTAAGTAGAAAATTCCTAACAGTGAAAAACTATAAACCAGTGGAACAGCTTGCCTTCAGAAGTCATGAATGCTCCATCACTGGAAGTTTTTAAGACGAGCCTGGACAGCCAGGAGTGGTATAGGGTCTCCTGCCTGAACAGAAGGTTGGACTAGAAGACCTCCAATGTCCCTTCCAGCTCTATTATTCTGTTATACCTGGTGAACAGTGACTTAGAATTCCAATTTTTATCTTGATTGAAGTTAAACATCCTTAGGAAAACTTGCAAGACCAGAAGAAATGATCTGTAACTACACATGGTCAATCTTAGAAGTGCTAGGAACCAGTCTTTGTTCTTCAAAGTGCCCAGCATTGTGATAAGCATATCCAGCTTTTTAAAAATGGAAAACAAAACTGCAAAAATCAAAATGTGACTACCATGTACAATTTAAAAATGAAGCATAACTCATACCATCCCTCATTTTAAATTTTCCTTTGAGGAATTTGAATGCTATAGAGATGCCATTCTAGTTATGTTTATTCTCCTGAAGTGAAATACTTCACTGTTGCTCCTACTTAAAGCTATGGTGGAATTCCTTTTAATATCAACTTCTTTTTTAAAAACAGTTTATTTATATATTTTCACATTACATAGATAGCAGTGGTGGGTTCCAACTGGGGCGGTCCATTCTGTTGTTCCGGTAGTGGCCAGCAGATGGCACTATTTGTGCGCGACCACACCGGTGCCGTCTTCGGCCGGCCGTCACGTGCGTCACCATCTTTTTTAAAAGATTTTTTGGGCTTTTTTGCTTCTGCGTATGCGCGGAAGCAAAATCTCACTGAAAGTGAGGGGACGCGTGGTCACAAAACGTGGAGATGTGTGCGCAGCGCACCGGTATCGGTAAGTGAGCAACCCGCCCCTGATACATAGGTGCTTAGTGAACAGGGTATTGTCTGGATTAATTTATTTTTATACAATAATACTTTTCCCACTTCTCTACTGTCCAACCATTTGTAAAACAAGTCCCATGTTCGAAAATACTCTGTATCTTCTTTTTCTTTTACATTTAATGTCAATCTATCCATTTCTAATTTTTTAAAATTATATCATCCCTTTAATATAAACTTCTGAGAAGGATTGTAACAGACCCTTCTTCAGATTGGGCCCTCTTATATTGTGAGATAGTATGACAATGTCACTGTTTTTAATTCACAGAAATAATCTTATTGGGAGAACAATAGAAAACCTGACGACATGGCTCTCCCATTTATATTCCTAAAATCGACCTATAATTGTCTTTAGGTCCTACATTTCCTCCAAAGGTTCAAAATCACATTCATAAGGCCTTCGTTCAACTTACTGACACATTAGTTCAGTCAAAGGGGTTGAGCTGAGAGACAGCAACTGTCCCAAATTCACCTGGTATGTCCCCACTCAAGGAGGAACTTGAATCTGGATTTCCTCAGCTCCAATCAAACACTTTCATCATCAAACAATATTGGCTCTAATTTCTTCAAACACATCAAACCCAAGCCCCCCTCCCCAAAAACAAACAAACATCATTCCCTTGAAAAGAAGCCTGGGTTAAGACCATTCATGATGATGTCATGAAATCAATGATGACAAGACCAGACTCCAGGGGCTGCTTTTTATGCCAAGCACAGCAGAATAGCCAAATGCAGCCCCCAGTTCAAAATATATTCCCAGTCCTATGTGTAAGACAGTTGTTGCCTGGAAATCAGTCTAGCCATGGCCAAGCCATTCTGTATAAAGCCCAAAGGCTAAGGCAATCCAGCAATAAAAGAGAGAGGAGAAAAACCTTGAACATTCATTATTGTACCATGTGCATTTCTCTTCTTTGCTAGAGAAACATTTGTTTGACCAGTTTTAAGCCATCTTTGAAGTTTTATGTACTTATATCATATTTTTGATTTATTTTGTATGTGTTTAATATGTGAAAGGTCTAAAGTCTCTGGAAGTTGAGCCATTAACAATTCAATAAATACATAAATTCTTTTTCTTTGCATGACCATAAAAAAAATCCAGTAGAAATGTTTTTTTCTACTTGTTGCCTTTTCTTTCAGGTAACATGGGACTACAGCAACAGTCAGAAACCAATAGGCCATCATTTCTCAGACTGGCAGCATATCCTTCATGTAACCTGACCTCCTATGGGGCTTCATTGGAAGCATGGAACTTGTGGGGTTTGACATCAGAAGAAATGCAAAGATTTTCTTGTCTAGCTTGCAATCAAGTGGTTTTAGACCCAAAAGGTGGGCTCTTCCTTCTGCAGGACAGGAGTTAAGAAATAGCACTTCCCAGTGTTGGAAGAAATGTCCATCTGGGTTCAGTTCCAAGTGGGGAAAAAGACACTGGAAACATGGAGGCTGTTTGGAAAGATGGTTTAATGATGAACAGGATCACATGGTTTGAGGTCCTGGGCGGAAAAGAGAAGAGATGTTGGGAGTGTCTGGGTTTTATGCCCTCTGTTGGGTTTTGAATTTGAGCTTGTGTTCTGATTGGTTGTCAGACTCCCATGGGGCCATGCAGGGGCAACTCTGTAGGCTGTCCTGAGTCCCAGGCTTGGTTGAGCCTTGCTGGGTGATAATGTAATGAAAGGACTTTGGGCAATTTCTACTATGGCTCTGTCTGAAGGAGGTAGATCTTTGTTATGTAGAATAGATTGGCCCAGGCCTTAATGGCCCATTGACAAAGGTGGGGGGCTGAGTTTCAGCCTCCCTTTTCGGGGAAATATTCTGCCCTTTAAATATTTCCTAAAATATCTCATTTTCCTAGGAGTGGGGTGGGTGCTAACTTCCTACACTAGAAATCTGCTTTCCAACTTGGAGCACTGACAGCTATTCTGCAGAAAAGGAATTGTACAAGATGCTAGCTTTCCAAGGATGTATACAACATGTGGCATGCCCCTGTTGATTTCACAGCAATTTCAGGAGTGTAAAGTACTGTCACTTGGAGTTTTTGTGAATGTAAACAATCTATTATGTAAACAATATACTAGAAACTCAAAAGCTGTTGTTTACTCAGTGAGATAGGAAATAAACAGTCCATCCATTGCTGCCTTTGGATTTATTCTTAACAATGAATATGTGGGCTGCCTTTTTTTCATTTTCCAAATAAAAATAGGCATGTGTATATTTTGCCTTGGTATAAAAATGCTGTGTGGGTTTTTTTTTTTTGTATATGTCTGGGTATTAAAGTTCAGGTGCCTTATCCCTCCTCCTCCTCCTCCTCCTCCTCCTCCTCCTCCTCCTCCTCCTCCTCCTCCTCCTCCTCCTCCTCCTCCTCCTCCTCCTCCTCTTTCCTTAGAGTTTTTTCTGTGGAGAGAAAAGAGATTTCTCATTGTTCCCCCAATGCCACTACCCTGTACTGTAGGTTGGATTCAAAGACAATGACTGGCCCAAAATTATATAAGGAGTTTCTATGGTTGTGGGAGGATTTAAACATGGATTTCCCACTCATCCATGCAGGCTACTTATTTATTATTTATTATTTATTAATAACATTTCTATGCCGCCCAACTCCCAGGGGACTCTGGGCGGCTCACAACAAGTAGAAATATATATTCAAATGAGAAAAACAATTTAAAAACATATTTAAAATACAATCCATTCACACATACATACATGGGCCGATCTGAAAAGACCTCATCGAAGGGTCATTGGCCCCAGGCCTGCTGGAAAAGCCAGATCTTAACGGCTTTCCGGAAGGCCAGTAAGGTGGGGTAATACGGATCTCGGGAGGTAGTTGGTTCCAAAGAGTCGGAGCAGCTACAGAGAAGGCCCTCCCCTGCAGGCCCGCCAGCTGACATTGTCTGGCAGACGGGACCTGAAGAAGGCCGACCCTGTGCGATCGCACTGGTCATTGGGACGAATGCGGTAGAAGGTGGTCACGCTGATAAACTGGTCCTGAGCCATGTAGGGCTTTAAAGGTAAGAACCAACACCTTAAATTGGGTCCGGAGACCAATCGGAAGCCAGTGCAACTGGCGAAGGATGGGCTTAGTGCGGGTGTATCTTGGAACACCCACCACAGTTCGCGCAGCTGCATTCTGGACTAACTGTAGTCTCCAAACACTCTTCAAGGGTAGCCCCATGTAGAGCGCGTTGCAATAATCAAGCCGTGGGGTGATAAGGGCATGAGTGACCGTGAGTAGAGCCTCTTGATCCAAGTAGGGATGCAATTGGTGCACTAGGCAAACCTGTGCAAAGGTCCCCCTAACCACAGCTGTCAGATGTTGGCCTAATCTCAGCTGTGGGTTTAGGAGGACGCCCAAATTCCGAACCTGTTCTGAGGGGATTAAATTTTCTCCCCCCAGAACCATGGAAGGACGATCTACTTAACACAGCCCATAGACTTACACTTACAAAAAGATATGTCCTCACAACAAAGCTTTCCTCTCACAGAGAGCCACTGTTGAGGTTGTCCGAAGCTGGTATGAGATGTTCCAATATGAAAATAGTCTTTTCTTTGGGAAAAATAGAAGAAGTCTCCCAATCTGAACAGATCATGGTACAGAAACTCACCCCTGGTAATTAAGCTTAAATAAGATCTTGACATTTTTCATAGAGACCGATTTCCTTTATTCTGCATGAAGAACTTTGTGGCCATAATATGACCCATTTTTTCTTGTATTGTGTCTTTAGTTTTTACACACACACACACACACACACACACACACACACACACACACACACACACACACACGGAAATAATTAAAACTCTCTAGTCTTGTTGGCTCCAGGGTAAATATAGTCATGACCTAATAAACTTGTCCATATATACATAAGGCAAAAACCCGATGCTTGTGAAAGAGTAATTTATTTTAGCTTTATTTCTTCCAATTTCAACAGTTTGACAGGTTTCTAGCTAGGCTTGAACCAGACTACAGTTTCCTAGGATCTGACAGCACAATTTGAACTGAACCTTTATTATAACTAAAGCCCCTTTACAACATGCATTGCTGATGCTCTACCATCATATCTGAAGGACTCAGGGGGTTCCATTCAAAATTTTCAAGAGTCACACATAGCCCTGATATTTCAAGTTGTGCATCTCAGCTCTAAGACTTAGTGCCCTCAAAATGGTTCTCCGACACTGTCTGGCAAATATCTTTGCTTTTAGGATCCATGGAGATTGTATTCCAAACCTCAAAGCGCAACAGGTGTCTGGCCTATCTCTGCCTGATTGCATGAATGCAGCTTCAGCTGATGCAAACACAACCAATTGGACCATCATCTGACTTCTATGAGTTAGCCCAGTGTTTAATTTTGTGTAAGAATCAATACACCTTGTGTGCGTGCATTTTTTGTTATGGCTGTGTGGCCCTCAGAAGTGAGTGGCTGAGTGAAGAGTAGAAAACCCCTAGTTTATTTCAGTTATTAATTACTGCTCAATGAGATACATCAGCTTGTCGAGCCTTAAGGCCATTTACTTCATGGCAGCGGTGGGTTCCTACTGGTGCGGTCGACTCTACCACACCGGTAGCGGCCAGCAGATGGCGCTATTTGCGTGCGACAGCTCCGGTGCTGTCTTCACCAGTCTGTCATGCGGCAGCATCTTTTTGGGGGGAATTTTTGGGCTGATTTTGCTTCCTGTGCATGCGCGGAAACAAAATATTGCGAGGGGATGCGCGTGCGCATAAGATTTTGGCGATCTTTTTTGCTTCCGCACATGCACGGAAGCAAAAAACCACCAAAATCGTGTGCGCATGTGCGTCTGCTCGCAAGATTTTGCTTCTGCACATGCACAGGAAGCAAAATAATGTGAGGGGGCACACGCGCATAGCAAGAGCATGAGCACCAAAACATGGCGATGCGCGCACAGCACACCGGTAGCGCGAAGAACAAGCAACCCGCCCCTCCTTCACAGCACTGAGCTCTTGGATATTCCATTGCAGTGAACAACATTCTATCAGCATAACCATCTCAGTGGGTAAAAATCTGAGGTTCTTTTAAACATGGAGGGAGGTTCTATTGAGATATCAGTGCTTCCCTAATACAAACTTCCCTAATACAAACAAGAAAAGGCTTGCAAACACCACCAAAATGGACCATCGTCTGGCATCCATGAGTTAGCCCAGTGTTTAATTTTGTGTCAGAGTCAATACACTTTGTGTGCGTGCATGTTTGTTATAGCTGTGTGACCCTCAGAAGTGAGTGAGTGATTGAGTGAGTTATCTCATCATATATGTGTGTGTGTCTTTCTGGGGTGTATAAAAACATAATTATTATGAAAGCAGTGGAAGGCTAGATCACTGAACCTTTATTATAACTAAAGCTCTTTTACAACATGCATTGCTTTTGATAACTAAGGCTGACGCACTACCGCGTCTGAACTCAGGGGATTCCATTCAAAGTTTTCAGGAGTCACACGTAGCCCTGAGATGTGTGCATCTCAGCTCTAAGATTCAGTGCCCACAAAACGGTTGTCCCACACTCTCTGGCAAATGTCTTTGCTTTTAGGGTCCATGGAAATTGTATTTCAAACCTCAAAGGGCACAGGTGTCTGGCCTATATTTGCACCTAAACAAAAAGAGATGCACACTGTAAACCAGGGGTGTCAAACTCGATTTCATTGAGGGCTGCCTCAGGGTTGTTTTTGACCTCGGGGAGCCTGGGTGTGCGTGGCCAGGGTGGACATGGCCAACTCAACATCACTCGTGTTGGGGGTGCCTGTGGTGGCCCGAGCACTCTGCCAGCAAAAACGGGCTCCTGAGCTCTGTTTTCACCTGTGACGGCCTCCTACAATCCTCTGCCAGTGAAAACAGCTTGGGGGGCCGCCTACGGCCCTCCTTACCTCTGTTTTTACTGTCAGAGGCACCACGGGCCGGTCGTTCACCGTTTCCAGGGCCAGATCTAAGCATCCCGCTGGCCGGATCCGGCCCCTGGGCCTTGAGTTTGACATCCCTGCTTTAGACCTATCCTTTTCTTCAAATGGCATGGAACTACTATATTAAAAGTGCACAGAATTCAAGAGGTGTTTTTTGGGGTTTTTTTTTTTTAAGAGCAGGAGACCATTCTTGGTCCTCTGTTTTAAAAAAAATGCAGGTTTAATCTTCTTTCTATATTGTTACAGTAACACAATTTGGTCTGGCTTGTGAAAAATGAAAATGATCATCAACAAAACATATGGGGTGCCAGCTCTTCTCTTACATCAACCCAGTTCTAAATGTCAGGCCGTCTAGTTGAACGATATAAATGTTTGACTTTGTATAATGACATCTGTGGAGTGTGCAGTATTAACATTTTAACAGACGGTTTTCCTTTTAACATATGTGCAGCTGCAGAATCAGTAAATTATTAAACAACATTTTCTGCTAATTTATGTATTTAGCATTATGGACTGTGCATTTTGCTCACTTCTGTAGAATCATCTTTTGCCTTAGTTTTAATGTTCCTGCGAGTTTGCACGAACTGGGTTGGTAATTTATTCACAATGTAGTGGAAAGCATGTGCCTTCACAGGCTGTGGCTTGCATGGATACTCCATATGCATAAAAATGTGATGCGCAAGTAATTTGGAAAGGAAGGGAGGGACCAGGAGAGAACGGCTTTGCAACAGAGCAACAGCAATAAACAAAGCAGGTGATTGAGTGGATGTGCTGAAGGAAGCCTCCAGCAAAGTGAACAGCCAGTATATTATTTGAGTATTTCTGCCTCTATGCAGCAATAACTGTTAAGCACTTACTGTTAAGGGGAAAATAGGTCAAAAACTCCATGCATGAAGAATACCCATCTTAGCTGCCTCTGGGATAAGGAGGAGAAAGCTACCCTTGGATTTTAAAGCAGTCTAATGTTCTTTTTCTTGCTTCTAAAGCAGGGACTGCTAAATTATTTGCCATCACACCGTCCTTTGGAATAATCTTAATGTACATGCAGAATAACAAGATAACAGAGCTGGAAGGGACTTTGGAGATCTTCTAGTCCAACCCACTGCTCAAGCAGGAGACCCTGTACCAGTGATGGCGAACCTTTTTTTGGTTTGCATGCCAAAAGGGGGGGAGCATGGGAGGGTTGCGCGCACGTGTGTTCACACCCATAATTCTATGCACCCCCCTGCGCATGCGCGCATGACCGACCCGCTCCCAGTACACGATGGCACGCCCATTTTTCGCTCTCCGCAGGCTTCAGAGCCTTTCTAGGAGCCTAGGGAGGGTGAAAACGACCTTCATCCCCCTGAGGCCCTCCGGAGGCAGAAAATGGCCCGTTTGCCACCTTCCTGTTTGACCGGAAGCCTGTTTTTTGCTCTTTCCAAGCTCCAGACCCTTTCTAGGAGCCTGGGGAGGGCGAAAATGGCCTTCCCCACCCTCCCAGAGGCTGGAAATGTCCCATTTCAAGTTGGGAAATGGGCCATTTCTGGCCTCCGGAGGGCCTCTGGGGGGGAGGCTGTTTTTGCCCTCCCCAGGCTCCTAGAAAGGCTCTGAAGCTTGGGGAGAGCAAAAAACAGGCCTTCCCTATCCCCTCCAGAGGCTGGAAACAGGTTGTTTCCCAACTCCCAGTGGGCCCAGAATGCCCAAAAATCAGCTGGCCGGCGTGCACATGCACGCTGGACCTGAGCTTGTGTGCCCACCGATATGGCTCCGTGTGCCACTTGTGGCACGCGTGCCATAGGTTCGCCATCACGGCCCTATACCATTCTGGACAAATGGCTATCCAATCTCTTCTTTAAAAAAACTCCAGTGATGGAGCACCCACAACTTCTGAAGGCAAGCCATTCCACTGGCTAATTGTTCTCACTGTCAGGAAATGTCTCCTTAGTTCTAGGTTGATTCCCTTAAAAATCCAAACGCCAACATGAAAACAAAGGAACAATGAAAACAATACAATGAAAGTTTGGGGAAGGCGGATGTATCGTAACGACATAAATAATAGGTTATTTACACTTCCCCTCGACCACCGGTGTCAAACTCGCGACGTCACATTGCCATCACGTGATGTATTGCAACGTTTTCCCCTTTGCGGAGCTGGGGTGGGCGTGGCCTGTGCGTGATGCATCCAGCCCACGGGCCGCCAGTTTGACACCCCTGGCCTAGATTGTTGAGTGTCCCCATCTCCCAGAGAGAGGGGCACTTCACAGTATGGGAAACCCTGTTCTAAACCAAACTACCATATTTATTTTGAATTGAAAGGACCTGCCCCTTGTCAGATTTTGACTGCACAGATGTGGTTTAAATTAATGAAAGGGCTGACATTGGCTTAATGCTGGCTGGAGCATATAAACAGAGTAAGGCTCAGGTCAAGGCACTCTCTGAGAGAAGATCCATCAGAGCGCTCTGGCTTCTATCCAAATGTATCCCTTAGAACAGATATACTAGAAAGGCAGTGCTCTGTTGAGCATTTCTTTGCATTTTTTATGATTCTCATTTATTGTGATGGACGGGAAGGTATTTTTCATTTCTTTTTTTTTTCCTCCCCAAAAGGTGGAGAAATGTACAATGAAATTCTCTTGGGTGGTCTGCAGAGTTCAAGCTCTTGGCTCAACAACCAGGCAGCTGAGCTGAGCAACCAGTAATTCCCCTGGCTTCTGTTGGAGAAAAATCTGTAAGAGGGACCTTATGAATTTATTTTTATCCCGTCTATGAGTTAAAAGTCTCTTTCCCTTCTCACTTGCTCCACGGAGACAAGCTGAGGTTTATTTTCTACTCAAGCAGGACACCAAGGACTTCAGATACCAACACTTTGCGATGAGTTTGCAAAACCAGGTCAAGCACACAAGATGGGCAGGTTCACTTGAGCAAGGCTTTGAAACTGAGAAAATAGGGTGCATTTATAATCAAGCAACAGGGAACTCCAGGAATATAACGTGATTGGTTACAAACTGGTTATAAAAAAGCAAAATTCTCTATGCTATATGTGCGAAATGTACCTGCTAAGCCTCAAACCACAACTTCAGCCAGCTCTAGCCAACTTCTTCTTGAAGCTGATCCATTAATACAGGTAGTCCTCGACTTATGATCACAATTGAACCCAACATTTCTGTTGCTAAGTGAAACATTTCTTAAGTGACTTTGCCCCGTTTTGCTACCTTTCTTGCCACAGTTGTTAAATGAATCACTGTGGTTGTTAAATTCACTTCACAAACTGTTGTGAAGTGAATCTGGCTTCCCCGTTGACTTTGCTTGTCAGAAGATCGCAAAAGGGGATCCCATGACCTTGGGACACTGCAACCGTCATAAATATGAGTCAGTTGCAAAGCATCTGAATTTTGATTGTATGACCATGGGGATGGCACTATGGTCATAAGTGTGAAAACTGGTCATAAGTCACTTTTTTTCAGTGCCGTTGTAACTTTGCACGGTCACTAAACAAACTGTTGTAAGTCGAGGACTACCTGTACAGAGGTGAAGCTATTCTAAAAGCTTTCTAATTAATGGCCGCTATACTCAAAACTCTAGCTGTGCCCAGGAGCCCTATGCGAAAAGAGGGATTAACATTCAAATTAAATTCTTCCACATTTCCTATATTTAATTGCAAAGAAAGCCATCAGGGATAACTTCTCCCAAAAGGGTACCTGTCAACTCTGAAGCTGGCCTGACTGAGGCCATCTTGGAGGCTTCAGTATTGCCACTATGGTGCTGAAGGATAGGGAGGGGGGGAATAGAGATAGCTGGGGTTTTTGTAGCCAAAACAAAATAGTTTCCCCTGAGAACCAAGGACCACAGATGGCTGAAGAGAGGAGGAGTGAAGTTTCCAAGCAACCGGACTGCACCTTTGATTGGACAATGTGACTCATTGTTCAGGAAAGGGGGAAACCATTTACTTTTAATTAGGTGAAAACCGCAGGAACCTTTAGAGTCGGTTTTCACCAGCCTGTGCCAATATAATATATCCAATAAACCTGTTCTTTGAGGAACCTACTTGCCTCAGAGTTCTGTTTGCTATGGGTGTATTACTTGAAATGCTGACAGTACCCCTGCCCCACAGGCAACTTGTCTTCTACTCAAGTCCACTGGGTAGGCACCGTGGAGAAGAGTCTTTGGAAAATAGTCATTTTTTTTTAAAAAAAAGCATTACCAGTGCTTTCTGACAGCTAGATGTACAATAGAACTAAAGCCATTATTAAAACCAAAAAAACCCTCTCCTGAACCAAGCATATCTCTGCAGATGATATTGCTACCGTTAGGGCATATGTTTTTCAAGTTTATCTTTTTTAAACAAATCATTCCTTGTCACATTTTTTCTTCTTCTTCGTTAACTGACAAATGGATTGTTGCTCGTTGAAAAAAAATTTCCCCCCCAAAGAGCTGCTTTTAATAAGGACTGTGTGCATGCAAGTGCGTGTTTTTCAGGCTTTTTAACGCCATACGTTGGTTTGACAGGTTTGAGTTTGATTTCATGAAAATACTCACACCAAGTGAGTAATTCCTTTTGAATAATTTATTGGATAAATTTGAATTAATTTCCCATTTCCATATTCTGTATGTGTTCTTTTGAACAAAAGAGCAGTAAGAATTTTAAAAGCAACAAATTAGTGTGACTGTTTTAAAAAGTCTTCCAAACCTGAGAAGCATTTATGTTTCCCCCACCCCCTCTCCTTGTCAAACTGGTACAGATATTAGACAGCCAGGGAGGTGTCTTTCCTTACCCTTTTCTTCATTCAGACCACAAAATATTTTGTATACTTCTTTTAAGTTTTTAAAATTTTAAGGAACATTATGTCAATTCATGCCTTTAAACAGCAGATGTTATGCACTTGTGCAAATGAACATTGCTACAGTAAAGAAAAAATGATCCAGCTATCTTAAAGCTCTCTGGGGCTTTCCCAACTATTAAAGTTTCTGTCTGTTCTGAATTAAATTTCCAAAATACAAAGGCATTCTGAGTTTGGTTCTGCCATCACACCAAACATTAGAGAACTGTGGCCCTTCTGACACTGCAAAACTACAACTCCCAACATTCTTTGCCATTAATATTATTAGCCAGACTATATCTCAGGAACACAAATTGCATTCTCTGTTTAGTTGAGATTGCCATGTAGCAGGTCTAGGACAACTCGCCACAGCCAACTTGCCATGGCCAATTTGCCATGGCCAACTCACCTTTCTTTCATCCAAATCAAACAGAAAGCTGCAAAACACAAATTCAAGTCAGGTAAACCCAATCCTCCTCCTTCCTTTGCATCTTGTAATGCCTGAAATTTAATTCATGGGGTTTCCCCCCCTGCCACACAAATTTAGATCTAGAATTCTGTCATTGTTTAAATGACATCAAGTATTAAAATAGGTATTGTCTGAAACAAAAACATCATTCTAGGCAAGACATCCATTTTTATCATGGAAAATCTCCCCAGAAATGACAATTGTAATATCTCCCATCTTAACATGTCTTTTTAAATTTCATTCTCTGTCTTAAGATAGTTATTTTGAAATAACATATAGTTTTTACATATTGGTCCTAGTGAAATCAGGATATTTTACTTTCTTCTCAATCTTAAAACCTATTTTAATTATCAATTCTCTTTGAACATCTATATTCATATTTTTTGTTAACATCTTCATCTTCGGTTTATTAATCTTGAAATCTTTGCCCATTAATATTTCAACTTCCTTTAAAGGCTCTTCTAGAACCAACACGAGTCATCTACCAAAGCCCCTAGCTCATAAGTTATTTTTTAAATCCTTATTCCCACAATCCTCTCATCTTGGCTTATATCTCTACTCAGTATTTCAAGACCCAAAATAAGTGAGGAGACAGCGGACATCCCTATCTTGCTCCTTTTTGTATCTCACAAATAAGCAATCATTTGTACTTTCTGTGATTTTTAAGACATTAGGAACCTAGTGATGTAGACTTGTATGAGAGAAAATGGGCTCTGAGTTTTTGTTTAATTCTCCCTATGCATTTCTACCCTTAAAGTAGAACACTAGTTTTGGCGGACAAAAAATTCACATTCATTTGGCTATCACTTGGTAGAGTTGGCAAGTTCCCTGGGCAAAGGAGAGCTAGAGACTTGGATAGTGGGGCAACTTGTTGGTGTCTGGAATCCTGCAAAGTACCAGGGCCACCTCAGAACTAAACTGGCATAGTAAGGAAAGTGGAGACCTATGTTCTAATTCCCGCTCAACCTCAGAATGCTCCCTGGAGGGCTTTGAGCCAGTCACTTTAGTGGAGGAAATCAATCAATCAATCAATCAATCAATCAATCATAAATAAATAAATAAATAAATAAATAAATAAATAAATAAATAAATAAATAAATAAATAAATAAATAAATAAATAAATAAATAAATAAATAAATAAATAAAATCTAACAATCGACATAGAGATTGTACCCTTTCATGTCTTGTAGACAGGATCAAAGTCAAACCCAGTTCATCTCTTTGCCTAATTCTATCAGACCTGAATTGATTCTCCCTATTGCCAGATGAAGTCCCTTGCAATCTAAACCAAAGAATAGAAGCCTCCTCACCAGCTCACAGTATAGCCCAAGGGCAGCCCCTACAAGGCAACTGCAACCTAAAGAAACCTCAGCACTCCATTCTCCAATAGCCTGATGACCTCAATGTTCCATTTGGATTAAGAATAAATCTCCTCAGCTCTGTTGCTCTGCTGAAAGACTTGTTTTGCCTAACAATAGAAATAATCCTAATAGCAATAGCACTTTGACTTATATACCGCTTCACAGTGCTTTACAGCCCCCTCTAAGCAGTTTGCAGAGTCAGCATATTGCCCCCAACAATTTGGGTCCTCATTTTACCCACCCCGGAAGGATGGAAGGCTGAGTCAACCTTAAGCGGGTGAGGTGAAACTGCTGAATTGCTGGCAATTGGCAGTCAGCAGAAGTAGCCTGCAGTACTGCATTCTAACCACTGTGCCACCACGTCGGGACAGGGATATGCCTAGCTTTCCCCAACTGGCTAGCCAATCAGATCTCTAGGCTTTTCTGCCTTGAAGTCCTCAACCTTTATAAAAAATCTTTGCTTTTTCACATTTTGGGCCTCTGTTTCTTGTAAAGTAGGCAAATGATGATTATTATGATAAAGCTTTCTTCTTCTCAGTGTTGTGCTCCTTCTTCAAGCTGATCTTTCAATAATAATAACTCTTCCAGAGCCCAAATTATCCCATGGTTAGTTGTGAGGTACAACAGATGCCATCAATGACACATTCAGCTGAACAAAGGAAAATGTTTGTATAAATCCAACAAAAAAATCAAAATGTGTGGCTGAGATTATTTTTCTGGAGATACAAAGGAGGTGATTCTTCATTTTATTTTTTAACTGTTTTACAATACGTCTATCTTATGGCTCACAATTCTGTTCTCTTACACCATTACTAAATTTTGGCAGTTTAACTAGAATTTGATTGTGCACTTGGAAATGATTCCAGAAACATTTAGAAGTACCAGCAACTTACTAAGACCACATAAAGGTGTTTCTTATGTTTCAATGTCTGCCTATATGTCTATGATTGAGTTCTCAGTGGGGCATTCAGAACAATAGCATCTACATAAACAGCAACATCTAAATTAAAGCAAAATTGAAAATTAGATTACACATTTAACATTTTTAGTGTGGTCTCTAATCAGTTTGTGGTCTGATCTTCTGCATTAAATTGGAAGCTTATTTCAAGATTTGAAATAAAGGGACAGTAACTATTTACACAACCTGCTGAAAGCTTATTATGAGGAATATGTTCAATGTCTCTTTATTTCTTTTACAAAATGCAAAATGCATTTAAAGTTCCTTCATCATTGCTTCCTTTTCAATGCTTGTCTTTCCATGCCTATCGACGGTAATGCAAATCAACAGGTATATGCAGAAACAATGGGGACAGGGAGGTTTAAAATGTGTTGTCCTTGCAAGAATAATTGTTAACAGATTTACCAGCTGAAAAAAATAGAAAGAAAGCATGTGTGTAGGACTGTGTGGGCAGGGGGTGTCATTATTGTTTGAAATCCTTTGAGTACGCAGTTGTGATTGTTGTGTTGGCAGCAGGAGAAACACCCAGAGTTAAAATCCAATCTAAAGACCTAATAAGCACCTGATCTTTCATAGGACAACAGCAATAGCAATAGCACTTAGACTTATATACCACTTCACAGTGCTTTCCAGCTCTCTCTAAACAGTTTATGTAGTCAGTATATTGCCCCCAGCAATCTGGGTCCTCATTTTACTGACCTCAGAAGGATGGAAGGCTGAGTCAACCTTGAAACAGTCAGGATCGAACTGCTGGCAGTGGGCAGAGTTAGCCTGCAATACTGTATTCTAATCACTGCACCACCACGACAAAGGAAGCAAAGAAGCCCCACCCAACAGCCACATCTTGAGTATATGAGCTGCAGTGGTCCAAAAAACCACCCAATAATTAACAACAATGCACTCACTGGCAGGTATAGTAGTTAAACAATCTATTTGCACTGTACAGGCAGTCCTCACAACCATTCTTTTAGTGACCATTCAAACTTACAAAGTTACACCCAGCTGCTGTGGCTAGAGGTAGAGCTCTTGCCTCTCAATCAGGAGGTTGTAAGTTCAATCCTAGGTAGAGGCAGATGTAGGGTCTCCTGCTTGGGCAGGGGGTTGGACTAGATGACCTGTAAGGTCCCTTCCAACTCTGTTAATCTGTAACACAACCCCACCGAAAAAAGTGACTTATGACCAGTCCTCATATTTAAAACCGTCACAGAATCCCCATGGTCACATGATTAAAATTTGGGAGGGTTACAGTGTCCTGGGGTCACGTGATCACCATTTGCAACCTTCCCAGTCATTTTCTGACAAGCAAAGCAAATGGGGGAAGCCGGATTCACTTAATGACCATGATTCACTTAACAGTGAATTGCTTAACCACGATGGCAATAAAAGTTCATAAAACCAGGTGTGTCTCGCCTAACCACCGCTTTGCTTAAACAACGGAAATTCTGGTCCCAAGTGTGGTTGTAAGTCAAGGACTACCTGCATTAGAAAGAACAAGGCTGACAAAATGTGAGACGGCATTTTGACCACCAGCAGTAACAACTGCACAGTGGCACACAGACAGAGGTCAAACCATTTCCTGCAAAATTCAGCAAATTGTCATTTTGAAAACGGATAGGAGAACAAGCTCAAGTAAGATCACCCAGGAGGCTTTCTGAACTGCTAGGGTCACCGGCTGACTCTTGAAGTTGATAGCTGCTTATTGAGTCCACTTGCAACTTGGGGCAGTACTGCATAGTGGTTGAGTCCATGTCATATGGTGGGGGGCGGCAAGGTGAAGATATTCTATCTTTTTCTGAAGGAATTTGAGGTTTTACATTTGATTTAAAGAGCACATGTGACATATTTTGCACTTCAGTCTAGTTTTTTAAAAATCTATTTCCCAAGAGGCTTTTTCAGCAAAACGTAATTGGAGGAAGTTGAAAGCCACATATGGCCCATAGACCCAGGTTGCCCACAGTTGCTCTATAATAATAATAACAACAACAACATTCCCCACTATTTATTTATTTATTTATTTATTTATTTATTTATTTATTTATTTATTTATTTATTTATTTATTTATTTATTTATTTATTTATTTATTTATTTATTTATTTATTTATTTATTTATTTATGAGACTTATATACTGCCTCACAGTGCAAGCACTCTCTAAGCAGTTTACACCAGTAAGCAATGTATATTTACATTGCCCCCAACAATCTCATTTTACCTACCTCGGAAGGATGGAAGGCTGAGTCAACCTTGAGCCGGTGAGATTTGAACCGCTGACCTGCAGATCACAGTCAGCTAAAGTGGCCTGCAGTACTGCCTCTAACCGCTGCGCCACCTCGACTCTTCACTATCCAGTCACAGCTGAAGAAGCTTCTTGGATGAGAAGCGAAACGTCTTCAAAGAAAAACCAGAAAGTCCAGTTGCCTCTTGAAAAAGCACCTTTGGGACAACCATGACCTGGATGACTGAGAATCTTCATAGACAGCAACAACAACAACAACAACAACAATAATAGTTGCATTAAATATAAAGCCTCCCTCCAGGAGAGCTCAACTGTTTGTAGTAGTTTGCTTCTGCGTTCTTCCAGATTTTTTTTTCCAATTCCCAGTTTAATTTAAAGCCTGGAAATCTCCTATCTGAGCACTAAGCCTTGTTTAGTTTTATAGATCAGACAAAGTCTACAAATAGCTAACATCTGCTGAGAAAAGTTATTTGTAAACACATACATTTACCAAGGTTTCACTACATAACATCTGTCAGAAGAATAATTCGAGCTGGGGTTTTGCAAGAATAAATAAAAACGAGATCCAAATAGCTATGAGAAAAGAAGAAATATTTATTCCTAAAAACAAGAAGTTTGCCTTTCGGGGCAGCTGCAGAGAAATGGGGCACAGCAACATAGTTAAATAGGGAGTTTGTCCTGAGTGTGGAACAGTGGTGGGTTCCTACCGGTGCAGTCCACTCTATAGCACCGGTAGTGGCCCGCTGGTGACGTCACAGTACTGGTGCAGTCGGTTGCCGGTGCCTGGGTGCCGCCATTAAAAAAAAAATTTAAATTTTTTTTTAAAAAAATTCTTCTGCGCATGCCCGGAAGCCGAGCTTCCGGCACTGTGCATGCACTGCCTTCCTACGCCACAGTGAGTCCAAGCAGGGGAGGATGGCTGAGGGAGCGCATGAGATGCTGAAAGGACGGGCGGCAGGAGCTATCTCCATTCCCCTCCCTTCAGCAGTCCAAGAAACCACGAACGCGCGGTGATGATCTTAGGCATTTTCGCACATTTGAGGCTTCTCAAGCTGCTGAGGGGAGGGGGAGGGGGCGGCAGGACCTATCTCAGTTCCCCTCCCTTCAGCAGTCCGAGAAGCCATGAACGTGCGGTGATGATCCCAGGCATTTTTGCATGTTCGAGGCTTCTCGAGCTGCTGAGGGGAGGCGGAACGGGTGGCAGGTGCCTAGGATCATTGAATGGGGAGAAGCATTTAGGCCGGATGGAGCTTCCTAGAAGAACCGCTGCCATGGTCTTGTGCTCCCGCTGGGGGGGGCTGCATTGTGGGTGGGCAATGCCCCCCCGCTTCTCCGACCACTGACAAGCTCCTGAGGCCCACGCCCACCTGGTCACATGGCTGGCAAGCCACACACACAAAATAAGCCACGCCCACAGAGTGGTAGTAAAAAAATTAGGAACCCGCCCCTGGTGTGGAAGTATCTCCATGCTGATTCTAGGGTGAAACTTGAGGGATATGTGTGTGTGTGCGTAGGTGGGTCACCTATGATGTTTATTCTTGTGAATATGCAGTTCCTCTGGGAGAGCTAATTTAAATAACTCTATTTCCATTTGCAAACCTTATCCTTTGATATGTGGATTAGGTCTGGGAAGCTTACTTGGGGGTTTGAGGGAGTTTGAAGAAAAGATTTTCCCCGTTTTGCTATTTTTACTCGATTAGCTGGGTTTCAGTTTGACTGTCAACTATTTAGTGGAGACGTTGATTCTCAAGTAAAATATATTTTGATATAAAAATTTCTCACACATCCCAGGTCCAACTGATCTAGCGGAACGACAGATTTCAAGGCTAATAAGAAACTCTTGAACTAAGTACAAGAACACAAGGCTAGATGGAGCAATTCTCTTGTCTCTTTAAAGCAGATCTGTAGTTCATTAGCAGAGTTATGTACCAAATTATGCATACCTCTTTACAAAATCAATCTTTTGTCTCCTCTTCACTTATACCACCTGCTGAACTAAAAACAAAAGACAGTTGGAGGCAGATTGATTATACTGACCTGATTTCATTTGGATTCATCCTGTGTTAAAAGAGAACAAAACTACTTCAAGCACCCAGCTAGATGGTAAAAACAAAAAAAAGGAACGGAAAGATATTATTTCCCGTTCAAAGGAGAAAACATTGATCAAATAGTTAAGAAACTTTTGGCAGCAAGATACTCAATGGATGAATGTAACTTTTTAAAAAAACATCATTAGGGAAAAATGATTGCATTTGGTTCCTCTCTTTCATTTTAAGTGTAGGCGACTGCTTCCTTCTGGTTTCCAGTGTATCACATCTAAGCATTAAGTACATCTAATAAAATAGTCAAAATCGTTTCATCTTCAGCATCCAGGCATCCTAATATGGATTTCAAAAGATCATTCAGAATCCATGAGAGAAATTCTACCCCCAAATAATTGCATCTTTGAGGGTACCCTTGTTGCATCTGGTAAACAGCAACAGTAAATTCATTTTATCTCTCAAGACAGGTCCAACTATCGGAGGAGGAGGTGGGTGTTTCTAGTGGTACAGAGAGTCCTTGACTTATGACCACAATTGATTCCAGAGTTTCTGGTAAGGCCGTTGTTCAGGGAGTCGTGCACGATTTTTTTTGCCACAGCTGTTAAGAGAATCACTGCAGTTGTTAAATGCATCATGCTGTTGTTAAGTGAATCTGGCTTCCCCAATGATTTTGCTGGTCAGAATCAGCTGGAAAGGACACAAACAGGGGATTGTGTGACTCCAGGATGTTCCAGCTGTCATAAATACATGCTGGTTGCCAACAAATGCCAACATTTTGGTCAGGTGAACTGTGGTGATGCTGCGTCATAAATGCAAGGACCAATCATAAGTCACTTTTTTTCAGTTGTAACCTTGAATTGATGCTGTATGGATGGTTGTAAGTCTAGGACTACTGTATTTTTTGGAGTATAAGACGCACCTTTGTTTTGGGGGAGGAAAATAGGGGGGTGAATCTACCTACCAGGTGTTCATCTGGCTAGTGTCCTTAGTCTGGTCAGCTTCAGCACATTTTTTTTATCCCCTGGTTAGGGCTGAAAAAAATCTTCTTCAGAGGGAGTAGGAATGAAAAAATCCTGCAAGCCGGGAAGATCGTTAGCACCTCGTTAGGTCTGAAAAAAACCTTATTTGGAGAGAGTAGCAATGAAAACAAGCCTGCAAGCTGGGAAGAGCCGGGAAGATTGTTAGCACCTCATTAGGGCTGGGGGAAAAAGCTTAAAAAAAAAGCTACATTCAGAGTATAAGACGCACCCAAATTTTCAACCTCTTTAAGGGGGGGGAGGTGTGTCTTATATTCTGAAAAATACGGTACTTATGGATGGTGAGGTGGACGAGGGGCAAGAAGGCAACACTGACCAAGTATTGAAGAACTGTGTTGTGTTGCTTATTCTACATTTCATAAGCAACCTGCCCTTTCACTAGTTAGTGAATCATCTTTAAATGAGGAGGAGAATTAGCCTGTTAGAGATCAAATACAGAGGCCAGCTTCCAGCAAGGTAGAAGATTTCAACTCTAAATCAGAGCTTGTCTACCCATCCCTGAAAATGCAGTATAGCAAGTGGAGGAACAGGTGCACAGATACCTAGTACAACTGGTACCTAGTATAGATTGGTACCAGTTGTACTAGGTATTTGACTTTGTAAAAAGTGCAAAGAAGAGCAACTAAGCTGAATAAAGGCCTGGAGACAAAAACATATAGAGAATAGTTGCAGGAACCAGGTATGGCTGGTCTAAAGGAAAGAAGGACTAGGGCTGACATGTTAGCAGTATTCCAATATTTGAAGGGCTGCCATAAAGAAGAGAGGGTCAACTTATTTTCCAAAGCACCAGAAGGCAAGACAAGAAGCAATGGATGGATACTAATCAAGGAAAGAACAACCTGGAATTAAGGAGAAACTTCCTAGCAGTGAGGACAATTTAACCAGTGGAACAGCTTGCCTCTAGAAATTGTGGGTGCTTCATCACTGGAGGTTTTTATGAAGAGACTGGACAGCCACCTGTCTGAAATGGTATAAGGTCTCCTGCTTGAGCAAGGGGTTGGGCTAGAAGATCTCCAAGGTCCCTTCCAGGTCTATTCTGATTGATTGACTCAGGACCAGGTTGGTAATTCCAGCTCATCTCACGCAAAGGCTAAGTGTTGCCTTTCATTAAGCATCTTCTGTGCATATGCTGTATATGCTGGTTTAGCAGTGCACCTTGTATCTTGCCTCAGCCTGTTAAATCCCCTTTGGAAACCTTGACTCTTGCAGATATTTTGTTTGATCTTGAAGCTTAGTACCAGGTAAGAATTAGTACCTTAGTGCTTAGTACCAGGCAGAAAAAACAATTACTGCCAACGTGCCTTCCATTGAGGACCTGTATACTGCACGAGTCAAAAAGAGGGCCGTGAAAATATTTACAGACCCCTTGCATCCTTGACATAAATTGTTTCAACTCCTAGCCTCAAAATGATGCTATAGAGCACTGCACACCAAGACAACTAGACACAAGAACAGTTTTTTCCCGAACGCCATCACTCTGCTAAACAAATAATTCCCTCACCACTGTCAAACTATTCACTAAGGCTGCATTACTATTACTATTAGTCTTCTCATCGTTCCTATCACCCATCTCCTCTCACTTATGACTGTATGACTGTAACTTGTTGCTTGTATCCTTACAATTTATATTAATATTGATTGTTTCCTGATTGCTTATTTGAACTCTATGACAATCATTAAGTGTTGTACCTCATGATTCTTGACAAATGTATATTTTCTTTTATGTACACTGAGAGCATATGCACCAAAGACAAATTCCTTGTGTGTCCAATCACACTTGGCCAATAAAGAAGAAAGAAAGAAAGAAAGAAAGAAAGAAAGAAAGAAAGAAAGAAAGAAAGAAAGAAAGAAAGAAAGAAAGAAAGAAAGAAAGAAAGAAAGAAAGAAAGAAAGAAAGAAAGAATTGTACTTACAAAAATCTCAGTAGGGTCCAAAGTTGTAAAGTGCTGCCTTTCCCGTTTTCAGTGCAAAGACAATACAGATTAACAGAGTTGGAAGGGACCTTGCAGGGTTGAACTCAATACTGAGCTTTGGATTTGAAAAGCGGGGACACTCATATCACCCCATCTGTAACTTCTTCAAGTATTCTCCCAGGCTTATGGTTTGTCATTTGCAGCTGCAGTGCAATCCCCGGGGCGGGAATGGGGGATGGGGGATGGGACGGGACATGGTTGCTTGAGGAAGTTGCAGGCAGATGCTATGTGCATGGCTACTTATCTCTGAATCCCCCTTTTGCCTTTAAATCTGAACTGCCACACAGTTCAGTGCTGTGGCTCTGCTCAAATTTAGAGGTTCTCCTTACTGAACTCAGCAGGATAGCTACCATCTGCATCCCGGTACCCATATGCTGTTCCAGGCTGTCACGATGTGAATATTGTCAGTTGTGAGTCTATGCAAGGTGATGCACCCCCATCCTAAATACTATGGTACTTCCCAATACAAGCAGAACACGTGATATGATGTTCTGCGCATGTCTACATTCCTATCCACCATTAATCATTTCTGTTATGCCTTCCGACCTGGAAGGATGTGTTATGTAGCAAAGATGTAGTTTATTCAGGATTTATTGTTTTATATTGTTTTGTACTGAAATAAATATTTTCTATTAGACATTTTAACCTCGGTTTTATTTCTAAGTATTTGAATTCCAAGCAAAAGATCCAATGTCGCCTCTACGGGGGAATTCTTCCCTTAACACAGGCATCGAGATGATAGATAGATAGAATCAAATCATTAATTCTGTAAGTTTGAACTGCTGGGAAAATGCTAACTTCAGTCTTCCCTTCTATGATTTCTTCTTCCCCTGGCCAGTGCGGCAAGCCTGCCTGCCCATCAATCAAGGATAATTAGTGTCTTTCCCATTTGGATTCCCTCATCGAGTAGACTGGGAAACAGCCGACCAGTCCATGAACTTTGGAAAGCCCCGTTGTTCAATCAGAGCAGACAGTGGCAGACCAAGGATTTGATGAACTCTACTCTCTCCAACACTCCACAAAATGGAAATTGGCAACAGGAACCCCTTGGTGGACTTATAACTAGAGATATTCAAGGTTTCTGTTGAGTCAACATTTCACAGTGAACTGACTTGATCGACATCTTCAAGATGAATGTACCAATTAATTCTGGACTTATCTGAATTTTCCAGGGCAGCTTTCGCTTCAGCTTCTACTTTGGGCATACTTTGAGAGAAAACACATTCAGAAATGCAGGCTTTGTGAGAAAAAAAAAATGCTTTCAGAAAAGCATATCAAAATATGTATTTAAATATGCATTTTTTGCATGGTAGATTTAAAAATTCACACTTTTTAAAAATATCTAAGTTGAATGCAGAGACGGAACGAAATCAACTTATGAATAAGCACACACTAAACTGATTGGGACAATACTTGTTCATCCTCACTGATTATAGCAATTTACTGAATAGTGGGCATATTATATATTTGTGCTCATTATATATCATACACACTGGCACCTGTAGTAGTCTTTCCTCTAAGAGAGAGAGAGAGAGAGAGAGAGAGAGAGGGAGGGAGGGAGGGAGGGAGGGAGGGAGGGAGGGAGGGAGAGAGAGAGAGAGAGAGAGAGAGAGAGAGAGAGAGAGAGAGAGAGAGAGAGAGAGAGAGAGAGAGAGAGAGAGAGAGAGAGAGAGAGAGAGAGAATACAGTATATTTTGGAAACATTATTTAAAGACAAAAAAAAAGTCAAAGTGATGTCAACAGGCTTGGGAGGCCTAGGGTCCTTGACTTACAATCATAATTGAGATTGGAACTTTTACTAAGCAATGAGGGCAATAAGTAAGTTATGCCCAATTATATTATTTTTGCCATGGTCATTAAGCAAATCATATGTCTGCTAAGTGAATCCAGCTTCCCCTATTCAAATTGCTTGTTAGAAGGTGCCTGGGAAGGTCACAGATAGCTATCACACGAACCCCTGCAGCAGCCTACATAAATATATGCCAATTGTGAAGCACCCAAATTTTGATCACATGATCATTGGGGAGGTTGCAACGCTCCTTAGGGGAAAGGACCAGATGTAAGTTGCTTTTTTCAACCCTGTCATTACTTCAAGCAGTCATTAAATAAATGGTGATAAGTCAAGGACTACCTAAAATAGCCTAAGAGGGCTCCTCTATTGTAGTTGGCATATTTACTCTCTCCTTGCCCTGTAGTTTGTATATTTTAATTTTTAATGCTATTTTAAACTTTTAATAATCATTTTTTAAAATATTTTTATAATGACGATTTGTATCTCTTACTGTTTTACTTGATAGTGGCACGCTATCCAGAGTTGCTCATGGTAAGATAGACAGCTACTGTATATAAATTTGATAGATAATAATAATAATAATAATAATAATAATAATAATAATAATAATAATAATAATAATAATAATAATAATAATAATAATAATAATAATAATAATAATAATAATAATAATAATAATAATAATAATAATAATAATAAAACCAGAAAAGCAAGCCACAGTTGAATTCTGGAAAGAACTGTGGGAAAATGCAAAGGATTACAATAAGGAAGCAAAGTGGATACAAGACTTTGAGAAAAGTGTTGGCAAGAAGCAAATGCAAGTATTAGAAATAACAACTGAGATGGTCAAAAATCGAGTAAAAAAAGTAAAGAACTGGACATCACCTGGAAATGACCAATTACATGGTTTCTGGCTCAAATATCTGACCAGTTTGCATGCAATATTGGCCAAACAACTGAACGAAATGCTACAAAATGGTCAAATTGATGAATGGTTGACAACTGGAAAAACATACTTGATTCAGAAAGATGCAACTAAAGGAACAACACCTGGAAACTACAGACCAATAACATGCTTGCCAACAACCTTCAAATTACTCACCGGGATAATTGCAGATAACATAATGGATTATTTGGAAACAAATAACATCTTGCCAGTAGAGCAAAAAGGCAACAAAAGAAGGAGCAGGGGCACAAAAGATCAGCTCCTAATTGACAAAATGATACTAGAAAACTGTAAGAACAGAAAAACGAACTTGAATATGGTCTGGATTGATTACAAAAAGGCGTACGACTCACTGCCACACAGCTGGATCATCAAATGCTTAGAAACTATTGGCATCAGCAAAAATATTACATCATTCACTGAAAAAGCGATGAAACAATGGAGAACTATGTTGGCAGTAGGGAATGAGAACTATGGAATGGTTAATATCAAGAGAGGAATTTTTCAGGGAGATTCACTTTCACCCCTCCTCTTCATCATCGCAATGATCCCACTATCAGTAATCTTAAAAAAAATGAAACTTGGATACCAAATAGCCAAAGACGCTGAAAAAATTTCACATTTATTGTATATGGATGATTTGAAACTGTATGGAAAGTCAGAAATAGAAATCCAATCACTGACCAACACAGTCCTAATATTCAGCACAGATATCTCAATGCAGTTTGGCATGGAAAAATGTGCCACTGTATCTATGAAAAGGGGCAAAATCACTACATGTGACGGAATTGAAATGCCCAATGGCCAATTAATTAAATGCAATCAAAATGAAGCCTATAAATATCTGGGCATTCTGCAGTTGGATAACATCAGACATGGAGAAGTGAAAACTATCATTAGAAGAGAGTACACCAACAGAGTTAGGAAAATTTTGAAATCTAAATTAAATGGTGGAAACACCATCAAGGCCATGAATACCTGGGCAATACCAGTCATAAGATACACGGCTGGTATAATTAACTGGACACAAGCTGATTTGGACATTTTGGACCGAAACACCAGAAAACTAATGACAATGCACTACAGTTTACATCCACGTAGTGACACTGATAGACTTTACCTGCCCAGAAAATCAGGTGGCAGAGGACTACTACAAGTAAAGCAAACAGTTGAAGAAGAAAAGCATGCATTGGCGGATTATTTAAAAGAAAGTCAAGAACATCTATTAATTGAAGTAAAGAACAAAAATCTACTGAAGGTCCAACAGACGAAACAAGAATACAGAAAAAATGTGATAAAATCAAGAATGGAGAGTTGGCAAAATAAAGCATTACATGGCCAATTTCTGGAAAAAATAAAAGACAAAGTGGACAGTGAAAAAACTTGGTTATGGTTAACATCTGGTACTTTAAAGAAAGAAACAGAATCATTGATCCTGGCCGCACAAGAACAGGCAATTCGTACAAATGCCATAAAGGCCAAAATTGATAAATCTTCAAATGATGCTAAATGCAGATTATGCAAGGAAGCTGATGAAACTGTAGCCCATGTGCTCAGCTGCTGCAAGAAAATCGCGCAGACTGATTACAAATTACGACACAACTCTGTTGCACAAATGATCCACTGGAATTTATGCAAAAATTATAACATCCATACTGCTACAAACTGGTGGGAACACAAGCCTGAAAAAGTCACTGAAAATCAGATGGTCAAGATCTTGTGGGATTTTCGTATACAAACAGACAAGGTACTGGCGCATAATACACCAGACATCACGCTGGTCGAGAACAACAAGGTGACTATAATTGACATTGCAATACCAGGAGATAGCAAGGTCGATGAAAAGGAACACGAAAAAAATCGCAAAATACCAGGACTTAAAAATCTAAATCCAACGATTATGGCACAAACCAGCAGTGGTAATTCCAGTGGTGATTGGAACACTGGGTGCTATCCCAAAAGCACTGGAATTACATTTAAAACAGCTCAAAATTGACAAAATCACCATCAGTCAAATGCAGAAAGCCGCACTGCTCGGTTCTGCACATATACTTCGAAAATACATTACGACTTCCTAGGCCCCTGGGTGGGGCTCGACTAGTAATCAATGCCAAATCCGGCGAAACAACTGGCCGCTGTGATACAATTGTATAATAATAATAATAATAATAATAATAATAATAATAATAATAATAATAATAATAATAATAATAATAATAATAATAATAATAATAATAATAATAATATATATATATATATATATATATATATATATATATATATATATACATACATACATACATACATACATACATACATACATACATACATACATACATACATACATACATACATATATATATATATATATATATATATATATATATATATATATATCCACACAAGTAGGGGGCAACAGTATTCTAGCTGGTCTCGGCCAATCTCAAAAACCTCAGGAGGTTCAGAATTAGTTAATACTTGGAAGGAAGGAAGGAAGGAAGGAAGGAAGGAAGGAAGGAAGGAAGGAAGGAAGGAAGGAAGGAAGGAAGGAAGGAAGGAAGAAACCCAGAAGACGGCAATGATAAATCGTGTTAAGTCCTTGACTTACGACCCCGCCAGAAAAGCCAAGCCGGCTTCTTGTTTTTTTCCCTAAGTCCTCGACTTACAACCTGCATAGAAGGCTGCTGCTGGAGCCTGATTGGCTAAGGCACAAGCAGCATACAAGTGGGAAATTAAAGCATTCCTATTGGTTGGCTGTTTGACAGCTCCACTATAAAAGGAGCTGTCAAAGCCAGGTTGCCATTCTTTTACTGAGTTAGAGCTGTGGTACTGAAGTGGAGAAATAAAGGTTCCTGTTTAAACAAGCCTCCAATCTAACAAATCACATCCATATTGTTGCCAGGAAGATGATAGCTAGATCGTCCATACAGTTATCAAAACTGTCATCTGTAAAAACACAAATCCACTGTGACTATTTAACCTCATTCTCCTGTGACCCGCCATCAAACAAACATTGATGCGTTGCTGAAATTTGGTAAGTGTATGTGAAAGGCCTTCGGGGAAGAGGGTCTGTGAAGGTGGGGCATTCTGTTCAGATGGAAGCGAGATTTCCAAGAACTCATGAATCAATCCTTTTAACGTTCTGATCCCTTGACCTGCATAGAGAAATCTCAGTCTGTATGGGATATCTTTTGGAACAGGCAGAGTGACCATTCAGTATCTCACAGCAGTGGTCCCCAGCCCTTCCAGCTTCGCAACTGATGCTTTTGTACATGCGCCACTTGTGAAAATGAAGCTTCATGAATTCACACACTCCCCTGCCAATTGTCAGCCCAGTTCTCAATGGGCTGCGACCCGGTACTGGGCCACGGACCCAGGATTGGGGACCCCTGTTTCACAGAACTGAAAATCTACTTTGCGCCATCTCTGTCTGTCTGTCTGTCTGTCTGTCTGTCTGTCTGTCTGTCTGTCTGTCTGTCTGTCTGTCTGTCTCTCTCTCTCTCTCTCTCTCTCTCTGTGTGTGTCTCTCTGTGTGTGTCTCTCTCTCTGTCTCTGTCTCTCTGTCTCTGTTTCTCTCTGAATCCAATTGCAATCTTCTAAACCACTGCATTTCAACAGTTTCCTCTATCAATATCTACAGCAAGAATGTCTCTATCACTTTAAAAGCCACTTAAGGCACCTCGGAAGTTAAGCTGTCAAGACTAGGTACAGAGTTTCCAGAGCTGAAATTTTTGACTAATGGCGCTCTTGAATCTTAAGTGGGGGAAGCTTTTAAAGTGTTCTAAAGTAAAGACAAAGGATGGAGTATAAAATCACTGAGTGGGATTTTTCCCTTCTGGATTACGCAGGAATGTAGACCACTTCTATAATAAATTCACTTTGACAGCTGCTTAAAAATTTACTAAGCCTGACAACACAGGCTGAAAATAAAAGAGAGACTACAGATAACTCAGCTGTTTATCCTTCTGCCCAAGCCTAGAAAACACTTATCTTTTTAAAAGGAACCATATTTTACTGTATTACCTTGCTGAATGGAAAAAATATTGTTTTCTTCATTCCCTTCTCTGCCTCTCTCCATTGTTTTTGCACAAAACTGATCTGATAGCCAGCGTGGTTAAGCGAGAAGATGGGAGTTGACAGTATAAAAACCCATTTCATCTGTGGGATTCCTTAAGTAAGGAAGCCAGCACGGATCCTCCTTCCCTTTTGAGAAGCACAGGATGGCCATCTTGAAGCAAGAAAGGCATGACCAGAGATACTGGAGATAAGAAGGCATCTGTCTTTGGAATAATAAAACCATAGGCAATTGGATTCTGAGAGAGAGGGAGAGGGAGAGGGAGAGGGAGAGAGGATTAGGATTAGCTTGCATATATAAATGGAAATGAATCCTAGAAAGGATAGCTTTTTCATAGTGCTGCTACATAATTTCTCCTTCTTGATGTTCTTAGATAGATTCCAAACATTATCTATCTATCTATCTATCTATCTATCTATCTATCTATCTATCTATCTATCTATCTATCTATCTATCTATCTATCTATCTATCTATCTATCTATCTATCTATCTATCTATCTATCTATCTATCTATCTATCTATCTATCTCTATCTACCTACCTACCTACCTACCTACCTACCTACCTACCTATCTTCTATCATCTATTGTCTATCTAATCTATATAGCTATCCAGCCAGCCAGCCAGCTGGCCAGCCAGCCATCATTATTTTCTGTCTGTCTGTCTGTCTGTCTAATCTCTCCCTCTCCCTCTCCCTCTCCCTCTCCCTCTCCCTCCCTCCCTCCCTCCCTCCCTCCCTCCCTCCCTCCCTCTCTCTCTCTCTCTCTCTCTCTCTCTCTCCATCTCCATCTCCATCTCCATCTCCATCTATATCATCTATCTATCCATCTATTATCTTTTTGTCCATCAATCATCTATCTCTCTCTCTTCACATACACATACACAGACATATGTTAGAACTCCAATTTTGGCAAATAGCATAATAATGTAAGTTCTGCTTTACAAGAACTCTCTGGGAACTTGTCATGTAAAAAAAGGGTCTTTCAACAGACTGTGGCCCAGTAGAGAGCTTACATTAATTACATAAAACAATAATTTGCAAAACCAGGACTTCAGGCCCTTTTCAAAGGCCAGGAGAGAGGACGTGGATCTCACCTCAGGAACTGGGTATTCCAAAGGGCAGGAGCCACAGCAGAGAAGGTCCTTCTCCTGGATCCCACCAGCTGGAATTCCTTGACCGATGGGGTTGGCAGCATGCCCCTTCTGCCAGCACATCCATGGACCTGCGGCTTTTTAAGAAAAACATCACAAAAATGCACCACTCACAGATAATTGGAATAGATAGTTGGGAATCCTTGTGCACCCAGCAGCCGCCTCTTCTTTACCATCCCCCCCTCCGCCTAATTTGGCATTAGTCAGAAGTGGTCTGAGGTGGTTCGTTGGGGGGGGGGAGGGGAGGAAGCAAGGCTCCAGAATAGCAGCAGCAGCAGTGGCAGCTGAAGGGGGAAGGGCAGGAGCGACCGGCCGACTTGGGTGCATGGAGCAGCAGGGCAGTATTTGCTGCCCGCTGCTCCTTCCCCTAGGCATGTTGGACTTCTACAAGTTTAAGCAGCAGCTAAATGAAAACAAACAGGGTAACCAAGCGTGGTTGGGAGCAAGCAAGTCGGCCGGATTCAACGTGAGGGAGAAAAAGAAGGGTTGGAAATCCTTATGCGCCCGGCCGCCACCAGCTAAATGAAAACAAACAGGGTTAGGGTTAGGGTTAGGGTTAGGGTAAAAACAAACAAACAAACAGGGTAAGGAAGCGTGGTTGGGAGCAAGCAAGTTGGCTGGGTTCAATGCCAGAGGGAGAAAAAGAAGGGTTGGCAATCCCACCCCTGCTGTAAACTAAACTGGAAGTAGAAGAAAGTCAGAGGAACATACTCAGAAAGAAAAATACTGAGAATTAAGAATGCTTACTAGGCCGTAGACTAATTAGCATTATATTTATATTATACTATATATATTATAATAAGCTGCAATTATTATAATTAAAATTGTAATGGTATCATTAGGCATTAGCATTAGGTTCATTCTGATAATTAAAAAGGTAGGAGGCAGGAAAGGGAGATGAGTGATTCAAAAATGTGAAAACTAAATAAACTAAATAAAACATAGCTGGAAATCCTCAAAATGTGGTGGTAGGAAGTCCTTGAACAGTGATGTTCTCATTCTCAGACTCCAGTTTCTGTGTACTAATACAGAAATTATGGACAACAAACAGGAAGTATGAAAAAAACCGAGCATGACACACACAGAGAGCTTGCAAACAAAAGGAAAACTTGGAAAATTAGTGGGCTGAGAATCATGATCAAAATGTAGAATTGATATATTTTTCCCCAAAAGAAACAGACCCAAAGAATTTATATTTATATGTAAAACAATAACAACAGCAATATAACATCATCAAACCTTTGAACTCACACCCTTGAATATAAAAGTCCTGTCAAAAGTACTGGGGTAAGACTTTAAAAAAAAAGGAAGAAACAGAACTAAAGAAACATTATTGACAGTTTACTACAAGCCATCTACCCACGTAGAGGACTCAAATGAAGACTGTCTAGAGCAGGGGTGTCAAACTTCCAGCCTGTGGGCCGGATGTGTCACACGCTGGCCACGCCCACGCCCGGTTTAGCAAAGGGGGAAAAAGTCACGATACATTACGTGATGACTCTGTGATGACATGAGTTTGACACCCCTGGTCTATTGCAGAGGCAGGGAACTATCAACTCTTTATGACTTTTGGATTTCAACTCCCAGAATTATGATTTATGGACTTCAACTCCCAGAATTCTTGAGCCAGCATGGCTGGCTGAAGAATTCTGGGACTTGAAGTCCACAAGTCATAAAAGGGCCATCATTCCCTACCTTTTGTCTAGAACAACTCACCACATTGTCAACAGGGGTGGGTTCCTCCCGGTTCGGACCGGATTGTCCGAACCAGTTGTGACCTGCTGGTGACATCACTGTCCATGCTGTTCTGTGCACGCTGCCATCTTTTTTGGGGGATTCTTCCCCTTCTGTGGCTTGAAAAAGGGCCCTCCCGCCCGCGGGTGAAATCTGTCCTTTATTTCTTATTTCTTATTTCTTATTTATTTATTTATTTATTTATTTATTTATTTATTTATTTATTTATTTATTTATTTATTTATTTATTTATTTATTTATTTATTTGTGAGATTTATATACCGCCTCATAGTGCAAGCACTCTCTAAGCGGTTTACACCATTAAGCAATGTATATATTTACATTCCCCCCAACAATCTGGGTCCTCATTTTACCTACCTTGGAAGGATGGAAGGCTGAGTCACCCGAAGCACAGCTGATTTATTTATTTATTTATTATTCACACTTGTATGCCGCCCACTCTACAGAGACTCTGGGCGGCTCCTCAGCTATGTGATGAGCTCCTCAGCTGTGTTTCGGGCTAATTCCTGCTTCTGAGCATGTGCGGAAACCAAATCGCACGAGGGGAGTGCACCTGAGAGCGGAGCAAGCGCACGCACGTGAAACGCCATGATGTGAACCGGTGGCGAAAGTAAGTGGAACCCACCCCTGATTGTCAACTCAGCTGAAAGTGGAAAGCTCAAAAGATTTTTTTTAAATCAATCTCGCTGATACTCTAATTTTTAAAAAGATGGAAGAAACAAGGTTGGGCGTTGTCAATCTAATTCTGAATATCAGAGAAAAAATAGTTGATGGAGTGAAGTTGTTATGCATGTTGGGTGGAAGGGAACCAAGGCTTGTTGAAATTCAAGGTAATTAAGGAAGAAAAGGGTAAGAGGTCACCTGAACCAATTTCAGGAAAGTCAAACTTAATGAACTCAGACACACACACACAAAAAGGCCCGCATCCCATCAGAAGCATCTGCTAAATCCTGAGGTTTCATTAAAACGATGAAACATGAATCATGACAATGTGATGCAAACACCATGCTTTATTTTTTTATTTTTTTTATTCTTTTTCTTCATTAAACATCCTAATGTTTTAACACAGATCTACACCCGTTTTTTTTACATTGTTATTTTCTGTTAGTGCACAGTACTTCATATATTTACATATCTTCATTTTTGTCTCATGTTGTCACACAGTCATTCCTTTTTTTCTTAGTCCAATTGTACCATTTGGTCCATGTTTCATAGTATTCCGAATCATTTTGTCCTTTGAGTTCAATGGACAACATATCCATTTCTGCACATCTATATATTTTGTCCATTAATACATTTTCCAGTGGGATTTGGTTATTTTTCCAATATTGTGCGTAAGCTATTCTCGCCGCTGTTATAATGTGCAATGCTAGATATTGTACGTTTTTTGGATATTATTTTCTCATTATCCCCAACAAGAAGAATTCTGGAGTATATTCCATTGTTCTTTCCATAATTTCTTGCAACCAATTGGGAATTTTTTTTTCCAGTAATGCCTTGCTTCGGGACATGTCCACCACATATGGAAGAAGGTACCTACGTCTTTTTTACATTTCCAACAAGCCGAATTAACGTTTGGATATATTTTAGCCAATCTTGATTGAGCTAAATACCCAAACACCATGCTTTATATGCATGCATGCAATGTCATGATGCAACATCATGATGCATGGAGGAAAAAATGAAGTTTGTGTCATGATATTACACCTGTTTCATTTTCCCTCCCTTTCCCCATGGAGCCCCATGCACACCTTGGCTCCACATCCTAAAGGATAAATAAACCAAGAAGAATGGGAGATCCTCAAACTGAGATCTTGAAAACACAGGGACATGCAATCCACAATAAAAGGGGAAATGCTGAAAGAAGCCTTCATGGGCAAACCTCAAGCTCTCTGAGAAGCAGGGAAGCAAAAAGGAGCTTTATAGGAATTAGAAGTAGGGAGTCATGTCTAAGGAGAGATAGAAACGGATTACCTGAGCCTGTAGAGGTGAAACTGGCAAAGCAAAACTTGAATGATAAGACTGGGGAGAAATGCAAAATATAATAAGAAAATATAATAAAGGCCGGGGATGGGAAGTCATTTAAAAAGAAAAAAAAAGCAAGGAGCTTGTTGGTCTGTTCCACGAGAAAGATGGGAAAGTAATAATGAGGGATAAAGGCAGAAATCCTTAATATCTTCCTCATCATCCTGTCTACCACTTTATTCAGGTGAAATCCATTAACGCTTGAAATCTGGATAAAATTCAGATCCAGCAGATATTTTCCCTTAAATGTAAGACTGCTGAAGTGAGATCCATTAAATCAAGGGTTTATTTTTTTTAAAAAAAACAACTATTATGTGTTGGGAGACCATGAAATTTTACCACTAATGTCAATCAATGCCATGGCCAATCTTAATTCACTGAAATGCCAATTTTTAAGATAAACAGCACCGCAGAATTGAAATCAAGATCATTGTCTCGATAAAAGATCTCTGCGGTGGCCTAGAGGTGGAGCTCTTGCCTCACAATCAGCAGGTTGTGAGTTTGATCCTAGGTAGAGGCAGATGTAGGGTCTCCTGCTTGGGCAGGGGATTGGACTAGATGACCTGCAAGGTCCCTTCCAACTCTGTTAATCTGTTAAAGAAGAAAAAACAAGACTCGCCTGCAACATATAGTGACTGCAGCAGCCACTGCATAGGACAAACAGGCAGAAGACTGGCAGAACCCATCCGTGAACGCCAACTAGCAGCGGGAAGACAAGATCAAAACTCTTTCATTTCATAATATAGGGACAGAGTTAACTGTAGTTTCAACTGAGAAACTGTGACCATCCTAGACCAAGTTAAGTCCAAAAATGCTAGGGAATTTCTAGAAGCCTGGCACTCTGAGAAATTTGCCATCGATAGATACATAGACATAAACAATATCTACATACTGTGCAAAAACAGATAATCAATAAGCCGAAAAGGGAACATTGTCTGGGGAGATTCTCCGCCGTTCAGATCATAGTTGTCTTTTTTCAAATGCTTTGAAAAAAGAATCTTTGAGCCAAAAAGGGAACAAAAAGACCAAACTCCCTCCCTACCAGCACCCAGCACCCAGATGAGCATAGATTAACTCCAAGATTAACATCAGACCAACAATCAACAATACCCCAATCAAGGAACTGCCAAACAAGCCAACAGTAACCTGCTCAACCAAAGAATCGCCAAGACTACTCCCACCAACACTGACAAGACAAGCCACTGGAATATAAACTGAGAGCAAATGCCATTCCTTACTAGCACTGATGATATTACCTAGTTTGGGTAATGAAATGTCTGCAAGGAAACAACCAAGCTCAGAGAGTATCAAGGACCCCTAAAATCTTTGTCCATGCTCTAATCAAACACTGGTTGGGAGGTATGCATTACAGGGGCATTTCGAAGAATCATCAGAACCAACATTTTTTCATCTTACGATCTGGTTTATGTTGACTATAATTATTTTGTGGGTAGGTTTTGTCTGTGTTTTGGAATGTTGGATCCCATACATAGAATTGGGAAGAATACATAGCAGCTGAACTCAGAGAAGAATGGCCCAGATTTGAAATGTAAATTATGCTCCTCTTTCAGAGAAGAAGTAGTTTCCCTCTTTGACCACTTAGATAAAAGGGGACAAATGGCAACCTTTTGTTTCCCTGCAATATATCTGCTGAGAAAAAAATGGAGAGACAGGGAGAGGTGGACTTGGAAGGTTTCAATGTGTCTTCAGTGTTAACTTTGGGCTACAAAAAAAAAGAGATGAGTTTGCTTTTGTGCATTGACAGATTTGAATTCATCTTGCCAATTTTCTCTGAATTTTGGCAAGGACCTAGTGGCAGGAAGAGAACATTACTGATCTGACAGAAATGAAAACATACTGTGCAAACGGCAGGCAAGAATCAGCTGTTTCTTCTGATGGTTTCTGGAGTCAACTGCCACATTGATTTGTTTAAATGGCCCGCAACATTAATATTGCCTCTCTCTTTCCAAACTTCAGCTCCATCAAATCTTGCAAAAAGATAACTCAGTTTATTATGGGCAGAACATTTGCTATCGAGACAACCTTAAAATGTCAGGGACAAAAATATATTGATCGTGCAGTTACGCTTTTAATATAATTTTAATCTAAGTAAGGAAGCTTATTGCTCAATATTCCTGACATGCTTATCTGAAGAAAAAGGATCAGAGAACCACAGCGGTCTGCAGTTTCTTGGACACTCTCCTGAAGCTGCTAATCTGTCCTCAAAAGCAATGGCCCCCAACTTTTTGGCCATCAAGGACTGGTTTCGTGGAGAGAGGTTTTTCTGTGGACCAGAGGGGAAATGGCTGTGTGTGCTGCCTGCATCCTGCAGATGGGGCTTCGCTTGTTTGCAGTGGTATTCAGCCGGTTCAGACCGGTTTGGGCGAACCGGTAGTAGTGAACTGTGGGTTGCTAACCAGCCACCGCCCACCCACCCACCCCGCCATCCTATTTAGCCATGTTTTCAAGCCACGCACATGTGTGCAAGCCGTGTACACGAGCAAAGCGCATTTTCAGTGCTGGGCGAACCAGTAGGAAACTTATGTAAATCCCACCTCTGGTTTGCACGGTCTAGTTTTTTGCATGCTATGGCCCAGTGCCGGTCCATGGACTGGGTGTTGGGGACCCCTGCTCAAAAAGGACTGACATGTTAACAAAACTGGGAAGAACAACTGCAAGGACTTCATCAAAAGGGAAATATCTGAAATGAATTATGTATAAGATGAATAAAAAGGAGAACATGGAAGAGCTACCTGTATGATATCCAAAGTTTATCTTTCTCTTGCAAGAAGTTTCAGAATTGTTGGCAGATGCAATATTCTTCATTCTTCACTATAGCTTCCTTTCAAACTGCATCCTTTATCTCTTGTATTCCAGTCACAAGAATTGTCCACGTATCTCCAATCTAGCTATGAAATTCTGCCTTCCTTTACTTGAACTTCAAGATCATTTTATTTCCCCTATCCTGAGCAGCGGTCATGAACTTTATGAGTCAATGTTTTTGTTCCCTTTCTTATTTTTCATTGAGTAGCTTTATAGGCCCCATTACAGCAACTCTCTGTTTTCCTCTTCTATTGTGGGCAAGACTTACTGTAAGGATTTTTACTCAAACCCCCATAAGATTGTGTTTGATGCTTTATTAAACAAGCTCATGGTTCTTTGAGCAAACACGTTTTCATCTGTCTTTGTGAGATGAATCATATCTTACAGTCTGTTCCCTGAATAATTCAGATCATGATCTCTCATATTAAGTCCCTCCCATCAACCTCATTTGCATAACCAATCATTCATTTGTAATATTCTTCTTTTCTGTTCCCTAAATCTATGTTAATTCTCTCTTTTGCTAATCTTTATTCTCTCTTTCCAAAATTATGACAAGATATATTGATTAAATGATTGATTGATAAGAGTCCAATAACAAGTAATGGAAAAATATCTACATAAAAAGTTGCCTTTTTTAACCTAAATGTCATTTTTTGTATGGTTAACATTGAAGAGTTTCTAAATCCAAAAGTGAATGTAAAAAGAGAGGAAGGTATTATACAGACGTTGTAGCAATCTACGTTTTTCAGAAAATGTGAATCAGTGAAAAAAAATCTATTTCTTTAGAATATTTGGGGGGTAAAGCACTTGTATTTGCCACCTTTTCAGGCATAAAAATAGTTTACTATTTTATTAAATTGCTTATATATAATTGGTTGGCTCATAAAATAATAGCTGGTGTATAGAAGCTGAAAAGTGTAACTCAGACAATAATTATGAATTTATGGTTGAACTGACTTTAAATGTTTTTATAGCAAATGGAGCTACAAGGTAAAGTATGTAAAATCTATTCATTTCTGTTTAGAAAAAATAGGCAGACAAGAAGTAAGCACTAAAAACAAAAGAATCATTCAGCATTGTATTAAGCAAAAGAATACAATATGTTGGATGGATACAGAAAGTGCTAATTTTCAGAAAAAAAGAGAAGAAAGAATAATAAGGCTCAGAATACACATTGCCATGTTAAATGTAGTTTAATCTGTGAGCTTTTTTGAATGTGAACTACTTTTACATTTATCAGATTTTGCTCTCAGTTATTTATCATTCTCAAGTTATGCTTTAAAATTCCATGTCTGTATTGTACATTCAGAAAAGTCCACAACTGTAGCTGTAAAATAAGGTGACCAGATTTTAACATTAGTAAAGCGGGACACCATTGAGGAGAGGGGAAGGGTTTCTTGATTAAAAATTTGGTCTGGAGGTTATTAGCATTGCCATCAGAATTGGAGGTTTGACCTCTTTTTTGAGTTCCTTCTTTGTCATGGTGAGGTGGTCTAGAAAGTGGTCTAGAGTTTCCTCTATTCACTTCAGGGCATGATATCTTAGACATATTTTCACATTTGCCCTGTTTCTGTCTCTTTTCTGTCATTAAAAAAAGTAACTTTTAGTTCAGATTCTGTCAGAGGCGTGTCTATGCAAATGAGCCTTGCTTGCTCTCCAACCTCGTGTTACAGAAAGGAAAGGAAAAAAAAGGCTGTGCCGCAATTTCAAGCCCCTTCTGCAGCGCGGTATTTAAAATCAGGCAGGCAAGTGAAGCGGCTTTTAAGGGAGAGCTGGGGGGAAACTCTTAAATGCTTTTTCTTTAAGCTGCTTTTTTTATTCCTTTAAAATCAGCTGTAGCGTCCTCTGCTCCCTCTGAATCAGCAATTTCAGTTCGCGGCAAACTCTTCTGGGAATTACATTCTTTCCAAAAACTTTTTAAAAATGCCGCAGGACGCAGGACAAATTGTTAAAAATCGGGACTGTCCCCCCAAAAGCGGGACGTCTGGTCACCTTACGGTAATACTATAATATCTTTCTTACCACCTTTTCCTATTCCTTCCTTCCTTCCTTCCTTCCTTCCTTCCTTCCTTCCTTCCTTCCTTCCTTCCTTCCTTCCTTCGATTGTTAAAAATCGGGACTGTCCCGCCAAAAGCGGGACGTCTGGTCACCTTACGGTAATACTATAATATCTTTCTTACCACCTTTTCCTATTCCTTCCTTCCTTCCTTCCTTCCTTCCTTCCTTCCTTCCTTCCTTCCTTCCTTCCTTCTCTTCTCTTCTCTTCTCTTCTCTTCTCCTCCTCCTCCTCCTCCTCCTCCTCCTCCTCCTCCTCCTCCTCCTCCTCCTCCTTCCTCCTTCCTCCTTCCTTCTTTCTTCTTTGCAAGCTCATAAAATTGTCTGTTATTCTTCTTTCTCACTCAGTTACTTTTTCTTCCATCCCTTTGGTAATTATTTCAATATTCTTCATTATATAGTTCCATTGGTAAACCTCTCCTTATTGTGATTTCCGGGGATCGATTATCTTCTCTTGTCAACAATGTTTATATGTCCTATATCAGGGGTCGGGAACCTATGGCTCGCGAGCCAGATGTGGCTCTTTTGATGATTGCATATGGCTCGCAGATAAAACAAAATATTCTCACTTGTTTTAATTAAGGTGACCAGACGTCCCGATTTTGGCGGGACAGACCCGCTTTTTAATCATTTGTCCCGCGTCCCGCCCGCCCTCTTAAAAAGTCCCGATTTTTTAAAACAATGTCGGGACATCTGGTCACCTTAAAACATCCACCCATGCCTTTCTCTCTGCAAGGCGGGCGCAGAGAGATGATGTCGCTGCTGTCGGCGCCCCACGCTGATTGGCTGTTGAAGGGTGAGCAGCGGCGGCGACAGCAGCAAGCCGGGAGCGCTCGCCCAGAATTGGAGTCAGCGAGCAGCCGGGCATCGGGGCTCTTCCCCTGCCTTCTCCATCCTCCAGGGTCGCCACTGCAGGGGTTCCGTCTCTCCGGTGGTGCCTGCGTTGGAAGGGAAGGGGGGGGAAAGAAAGGCAGCCTGCGGGGCTTGGCACGGCTGGGAGTTGCGAGGCGGCGTAGCAACCGGGCTGTTCCTCCGGGTGTGCTAAAGTGCTCGAGTTTTTTCTCTCTCACACACACATGCACAACCTTCCAACGACCGGGTCGGACTGGATCTCCCAGCACGACTTCCCAGTCGTTGGAAGGTTGTGCATGTGTGTGTGAGAGAGAAAAAACTCGAGCACTTTAGCACACCCGGAGGAACAGCCCGGTTGCTACGCCGCCTCGCAACTCCCAGCCGTGCCAAGCCCCGCAGGCTGCCTTTCTTTCCCCCACTTCCCTTCCAACGCAGGCACCACCGGAGAGACGGAACCCCCGCAGTGGCGACCCTGGAGGATGGAGAAGGCGGGGGAAGAGCCCCGATGCCCAGCTGCTCGCTGATTCCAATTCCAGGCGAGCGCTCCAGGCTTGCTGCCGCCGCCGCGCGTGAACGTGGTCCGCGGCGGGAAGCGAGTTCAAGCGACCCTCCACCGCTGCCGGCCTGCAACCCGGCACCCCGTCCTGCGTGCCCCGCCCCGTGCCCCGTATGGTGAGTGTTATAACAACATTATTTAAAAGAATAAATTCAGAGGCTTATTATACTGACATTTAGTTGAATTCACTTTTAAAATATATTATATGGCTCTCACTGAAATAAATTTCCAAATTTTTTGCTTTCATGGCTCTCTTAGTCAAAAAGGTTCCCGACCCCTGTCCTATATGATCAGTCACCTACCATTTTGGAATCCAGTCCTGACTACTGTAGTCTGCTAAAGCTCTATGGTTGTTCTTTCTTCTGCTCTCTTTTTCTTTCATTCTTATCTCTGTTTTATTTAGCTGGCCAATCTAGGAACAAGGGAACTCCAAATATCTGCCATTCCCACAAGGGTATTTAATGATTTCATCAGTCTTTTAATTCTTGATTCATAGCTTTCTTCCCCCAAATCCAATTTTAACTTGTCACTTTATTCCATTTTTATCTTTCTTAGATCACTCTTAATCAATGTTTTTTGCTCTCTTTGCTTTTCTCACAACTTATCCCTTAAAATCACATTTCAGTCTTTCTCGGGATGCAGGGATTTCCACTCACCCACTTGGTCTTCTTTTCATTTGACAAACCGAAGGTCCATGATGTCCAAATAAGAAAAAAAAGTGTCTTTAAGAAAAGAGGAACAAAGATCCTTGGTCATTAGTGGTCTCCCTCTGAGGAGCTTGATGTTTCTCATGTATCCTGGGTGGTCAACTCTAAGAGCATTGACAAGGTTCCCACAGACCTCACCGGCATCCTGAGAACCCACCTTACAGAATTCATGTGGGCAATATCAGTATTTCCACTTGATCTGAGGAAACACCATTTACTCAGAGACCAAATTTACCCCCTGGCTATTAATAAATGGCTCGGTATTGTATGCAGCGAGTCTCCAGCTTGACATGTCCTCATCAGAAGTGCCAATCTTTTCATGTCTTAAATACTTTGCATCCCATTTTAAAACTAGGAAGTACTTCATAATCTATTTTTTTTCTTTTCACCATTTTTGGGAAAACAAACAAAAAGTTTTGGGGTAAAACAAGTGTTTTTTTTCTTATTTTTCTGTATCATCCAGTGCCCAACTTTCCCAACATCACCGCTCAGAAGCATGGTACTACCTCAGTCCAATATTTCTCCCAAGCTAACCAAGCCTCATCTTTAACTGATATAATGTTGCAATAACCTTTCTTACAAGATGTCAGTCATATTGGTTCTTATTATATGTGACCTCTGACTGAGAGATATCAGGTTGCTTATTCCAAACACAGATATCTAAGTACTGATTTTAAAATTCATCTTCAGATAATTCATCATTCTTTTAGCAAGAGAGGTGACATCAAAGTTTGTCTCTTGCCTGTTTTTCAGCTTTGCACAGGACTTTAAAAACCCTAATTTTAACATCCTGCTTAATACCGGGATGGGAAACCACTGGAAAATCCCAGGACTGTAAACTAAACTGGGAAGTCAAAAAGCATCCCAGAAGAACATATTGGACATTAATACAATTGAGCGAGTCCAGAGATATTTCACGAGAAGAGTCCTCTACTCCTCTGCTCGCAACAGAATACCTTGTGCCACCAGGCTTGAAATTTTGGGCTTAGACAACTTAGAACTATTCTGCCTTCAGTCTGACCCAAGCCTAGTACATAAAATCATCTGCCAAAATGTCCTACCTGTTAATGACTACTTCAGCTTCAGCCACAACAATACACAAGCACACAATAGATACAAACTTAAGGTAAACTGCTCCAAACTCGATTGCAGAAAATATGACTTCAGCAACAGAGTGGTCAATGCCTGGAATGCACTACCCGACTCTGTGGTTTCTTCCCCAAACCCCAAAAACTTTAACCTTAGACTGTCTACTGTTGACCTCACACCATTCCAAAGAGGTCTGTAAGGGTGCATTATCGTGCCTACCATCCCTATCCTAGTGTCCCCATTTATTTGTATCCATTTCATGTATTAATAAACATGTTTATACTTATATCTGTTATCTTATACATGCTTGACAAATAAAATAAATAAATAAAAACCATTTGTGTTCTGTTGCTAGGAAATGAACTCAACTCACAGAATCTTTACAATTAATTTCACCTAGGCTATAGGATTAGAATTTATGCTCTAGGATTAATATTTGTTGTTTCCACATTTTCGAGCTTATTGTTCTAATATTACTTTGACTTTCAGAAATAATAAAAGTATTTAGAGGAGATGTCCTATCTCTGAGCACAAGAGAATGCAGTCAAAGTAAGGTCTCTTTCCCTAACACTAACAACTCTAGAGCAGAAAATAAAAGATATCATAAAGAAGTCAATAAACTTCTCCCTAGCCACCCTCTTTACCCTAAGAATAAAAATAAGATGGTGGACAAATAAAATTTGGCACATAAAATAGACTCACATCATGATGGAACAGAAGGAATAAAGCACATTTATTATTAGACTGAGGGACGCAGTGGATCAGTGGCTAAGATGCTGAGCTTGTCGATCGAAAGGTCGGCAGTTCAGTGGTTCGAATCCCTAGTGCCGCATAATGGGGTGAGCTCCGTTACTTGCCCCATCTTCTGCCAACCTAGCAGTTCGAAAGCACGTAAAAATGTGTGTAGAAAAATAGGGACCACCTTTGGTGGGAAGGTAACAGTGTTCCGTGCACCTTCGGCATTTAGTCATGCTAGCCACATGACCATAGAGACGTTTTTGGACAGCGCTGGCTCTTCGGCTTTGAAACGGAGATAAGCACCACACCCTAGAGTCAGGAATGACTAGTACGTATGTGCAAGGGGAACCTTTACCTTTTATTATCATACTAAAACTTCCTTGTGGAAGAGAGACACACACAGAGAGAAATAGAGATAGAGATGATACAGATGATACAGATGATACAGATGATACAGATATGGAGGGGGAGGGGGAGAGACAGAGAGAGTCTCTCTCTCTGATGGATTCTTAAATGCTCAAGGACAGTGTATTCTCCTAAACCAGAGCCAGAGAACCTGTTGAGGTCATTGTTGTGCTATAGAATGGTGAAATCCTATAGGTCATTGCTCCCAAGTGTCATTCCTATTCCTTTGGAACCTGGTAGGCTTCTTCCTTGGTTCTGTGCAGGTCCCTGCACTTAAACAGGCCAGATGATAGCTAAAGCACAAACCAGCATGCATCTGATCATGAGAGCAATCATTCATAGTCATGCCTACCGTGTGGTGGCGAGGGCTGAAAAGTGAGGGAAGATTGCATTTTAGGTTCCCTTATTTAGATACCATCTTGCAGATCTTTTTAGGGAGGTCAGGGATTTGCCATCACTTATTCTGGAGAATCTGATGATGGATCTTTCAGAAGTCTTTTAGTGCAGATTTTTGAAGATAAAAAATCTCTTTTTGCTCCCTTTGATGCGGAAGAAGTTATTTAGACTTCAGATGAGTAGGCTTGTATGGGTAGATTGCTTAAAGCATCAGTATCAGGTTTTTTTCAGGTTTATGCAAAAGCTTAAAAAGGCTGAATTACGATCATAAATGGTAGAGAGTTCCAGTGGTCATGCTCATTTCTGCAAAACACAAGCCACTTACTTCTTCCAAATTAGTTCCAAAGTGTGCTGAACCCTAAATATCTGCCATTTTCAAAGTGGCTTCAGTGCTGCTTTTGAAATAGCATCCGATGTGCATTATCTGATTTGATTTGTGTGAGATCATTTTCATATTTTCAGGTCTGTAAGTGATGGAAAAAGAAACATTCCCTTAAAGCGAAATGATAAAGCAACGTATTGCCCCACCCACCTTTTGAAATGACAGATGCACCACTTCACTAAGAAATATGGCTTTCACACATGCACAGGAGCCATTTCTTTTGCTGTCGGGTGATTGTTCAGTTTGTGGCGGAATGTGTTACTTCTGTCAAGCAAAGCAAAGCATCTGCCGCAGCAAGTACGGCAACATGGCAAAGCACACCCACTTCGCGTCTTCCAAGGACAAATGATACCATTCAGAAATGTGTGGCACAACTCTCATTCCTTTGGAGGAATCTGGATTGTAATCTTTCACAGAAGTCCCAAAGATTCTTTTTTTTTCAAGAGGCAACTGGTTGGACTTTCTAGAAAATATTGTAAGATAATGTACAAACTGTATTCATATTAAAACAATGTATACAAAAGGCTGTAGATCTGCTTAAAACTATTGTGATATGGAAAATGTGAAAAACTTAATAAAGATTTTTTTTTAAAAAAAAGCACCTTTGGGACAACCATGACCTGGATTACTGAGAATCTCCATAGACATCTTTCACAATACTTCTGTAGCCACAGCCGTCCATTTTGACGGACCCCAGAAATTTGTTCAGGTTTATTAAATACAAACCTTGTAAAATACATTTCTCTAAGACAGAGGATGAAATCATCTAAATGTTTAATTTTATTTCAACTATTCCATTTGCTAAAAACATTGCCTGTAAGCTTCCATTCCCAAAAAAATGTAGTTATTGGCTTTATGTGCGTAGATTGTTCTTTCCATTCTGCTTGGGTTATATGAAATTTCCCATGTGTTTAAGCAAATTCACTTGTTTTGTAGAAGTTGCTTTACAATGCAAAACCAATCCTGCCTCCAATGAGTCTCACTCCAGCTATTGAAAAGCAAAGGCAGAGACCCAAAAGTGGTAATGGGATTACAGCCTGATTTACTGCTTAGGCAATCAGCTTTTCCCCTATTCAGCCTTATTGGAGACACAAAACTCAATATTGTGTATTCTACTATGGATCCTGAACATAAAATAAGCTATTGAAAATGGGGTGCGCATACATACAGTGATTTCTCAGCAAAATACAAAGAAGGAAATGCTTTTGTTTTCTTGCAAAAAAAAAATGCCAACAGACCAAACAAAAGTACAGGTAGACCTTCACTTACAACAGTTCAGGGAATGTTCAAAGTTACAATGACACTGAAAAATGTGACTTATGACCGTTTTTCACAATTATGACCTCTGCAGCATCCCCATGATCATATGATCAAAATTCAGATGCTTGGAAACTGGTTCATATTTATGACCTTTGCTGTGCCCCGGAGTCATGGGATCACCTCTTGCGACCTTCTGACAAGCAAAATTAATGGGGAAGCCAGATTCACTTAACAACTGTGTTACTAACTTATCAACTGCAGTGATTCACTTAACAACTGTAGCAAGAAAAGCCATAAAATGGGGCAAAACGCAGGTAACAAATATCTCACTTAACAATGTAAATATGAGCTCGATGGTCGTAAGTCAAGGACTACCTGTGCTGTTTACAACATGGGTTTGCTGTAATTGCATATAAAAAGGAGAGGGAGGGAATATAATGTAGAGGTTAAAGTGCTGGATTAGGACCCAGAAGGTCGATGTTCAAGTCCAGCCTTATCTATGAAAATGACTTGTTGACTTTGAGCCAGTCATCTCGGCTCCATCTATCACATAGGCTTATATATTGTATTCTCTCTCTCTCTCTCTCTCTCTCTCTCTCTCTCTCTCTCTCTCTCTCTCTCTCTCTCTCTCTCTCTCTCTCTCTCTCTCTCTCTCTCTCTCTCTAGATGATAGATAGATCGATCGATAGATAGACAGATTGATAGATCGCTAGATCGCTAGATCGCTAGATCGCTAGATCGCTAGATCGATAGATCGATAGATCGATAGATAGATGATAGATGGATGGATGGATGGATGGATGGATGGATGGATGGATGGATCGATGAATCGATGGAGGGAGGGAGGGAGGGACGAATGGACAGACAGACAGACAGAAAATTACTTCAACCTTCACCAAGACTTCAAGCACTTTCAGGAACTTGTTACCTTCTCTAACAGCACCACTTTCTCTGTGATTTAGAAACATGCCTCCCACCACCACTACTATATCAAACTCCACTTGAACCATATCTACAGAGCAAACACCAGCTAAACCAACAGCTCAAAAGAAAGGAAATGCAAACTAGAGACAAGGAGCTATAGAATAGGATCATGAAGGGATATGGCAGCATTCAACTGAAAGAGGAAGGGGTCAGCACAATGAAACATGCAGGGTTGCAATAGAAAGCCTCCTCCGGTGCTCATGCTCCAGCCTTTTAGTTGAGACAGAGGAGATACCAAGTGATGCAATGTTGTTTCACGAAGAACAGGGGTTCAAAATCCTGACCATGATGTCTCTGTTGGGCAATGTTGACATCACAAGAGCTATTGGCTACTAAAAGCACACTCTGCTAGAGAGAAATTCTCTGAATTTCTCCAGCACTAGTCCGAAAGCTTGGAAGTCAAAACCTCTGGTCCTGGTAACTGACCCAGATTGGATCCGGCAACATTATCCTGGGACATGTACATTCACCTTCATTCGTAAGAGCAGAATTGTCCAGAAGATAATTAGACCAAGCTCAGGACACAAGGGATTGTTGTGCCATTACCTTCCTTGATAACTGCAGGAACAGGAGTATGCAATCAGCATGGCTGCCTTTCTTGAAGTACTTCTAAGGCTTGGCCCTCAACTAATTGGTCTTCCTCAAGAGAAAGATTCCAATCTGGGTTGCCTTGCACTGCAGAGCAAGTGCTTTGAAAACTGTACACCCTCCCCTTCTCTCTCTCTCTCTTGTCAAGTTCAGTTAGAGGTTCGATTTGCTCTTGCCACAAGTTCCCAGGGTGACACTGTGGTGGATGATGGACTCAGGCAATCAGGACAAGAAGCCCCATTTCTCCAGAGTCCCTGTTGCTCATTTGTCAGCAGCTATTTTTGCAAGATATAGAAGCCTTTAGTTATTTCTTTATCTTCCTTGGCGCCCAAGTATTTCACAGGTCGTACTGGTTGCCCTCAGCTCAATTTAAAAATAAGCCCTCTAACATCCCAGCTCAAACCAACAGGAAGGAACATCTGGAAAGATTTCTTAATTGAGCAAGAAATGAACCTGATTGCCAAGGTCTGGTGCTTTCCCTCCCCTTCTTATTATTGCAATATATCACCAATCAACCAATAATGCCCAGCAGCGGGAGAAAGGCTCAGACTCTCCAGTACAAAATCTTCAGAGGTTTGCATGTTGCCGCTTCCAGTTACATCCACAAAATGAAATATTTACTGAGTTCTTAAAGGGCAGCACATTATTCTAATTAAACCGAAGTGAGGAGTGTAAGCATTTATCGCCTTCTGGAAGCACTAGAATTGGGCAGAAGGGTAAGTGAGCTTACAACAAGAGAGAAAACATACTGACAGGCAAGAAGGGAGTTTATGTCACTGTCCAAATACAGTGACAGGAACTATTAGAAGCAGCGGGAGCACCGGTCCCAAATGTGTGTGTTGTTTCACTGCATGTACCTCTTAGGTTAGTGCAGTGCTTCTCAATTATTTTCTGTTACGCCCCCCCTAGGAAGAAGTAAACATTTCGTGCACCCCCAACTCTCTGCCAGGATGATTGTTTGCAATATTTGGCACATTTTCGCTGAAAAAACTCAAGCGGCTTATCAGCGTGATTGGGGTGTAATGTGTTTAAGTGACGTCTTAATTTATTTGGCTTCATGCTGTCCGCTGCCAACATTTTTAGATACAGTAAACATACCTGTCTTTCCTTGTCTCCCACCATAGTCACAGTGAAGCCAAGTGCTACATACCCTTCATCATATTTCCTCGTCTTAGCTTTCAGGAGACTTACATTTGTCTCATTATCTCCGTCTCTCTCCTCCTTTCTTTTCATCCCTGTTAAATATTTTTCCATGGTGTCTCTTAAGGGTTTGTTATCTGCACTTCATATCTCCTGCTCTGTGCTGTGTGCTATTGTTCAGTGCAAAAAACCCCTACTCCATGCGGCAAAAAAAGCACATTCCCTGGGGTCATGCGCCCCCCTTGGCATTGCTCTGTGCCCCCCCAGGGGGGCTCGCCCCACTATTTGAGAAGCACTGGGTTAGTGGGATCTGTGCAACAGTATTAAACATTTAGGTTGGTGGGATCTGGTGACATAGTGGTTAGAATGCAGTCTTGCAGCCAAAAACTCTGCCCACAGCCTGGAGTTCGATCCTAATGGGGTTCAAGGTTCACTTAGCCTTCTATCCATCTGAGATCGGTAAAATGAGGACCCAGATTGTTGGGGGCAATATGCAAATAATGCTTCTATTGTGTTTCCCCGAAAATATGACCTACCCCAAAAACAAGCCCTAGCCTGATTTTCATGCCTGCACCTAAAATAAGCCCTACTCCAAAAATAAGCACTAGTTAAGCCCCACCCACCAACTGGCTGTAAAAGGTGGGGGAAGGCGCAGTCTTAAAAATCAAGCTAGGGTGGGGGAGGAGCTGCCCCAAGCGCCCTGCTCCCACTTATGTTAGGATTGCCACAGCCAGGCCTCCCATGCCCTGACACCTGTCATGCCACTGCCCAACTTCTTCTGCAGGCGCTCATGGCCACTTGCAGCAGGATGTGAGTGTCCACTTCTTCCTGCTTTACCTTTGTCCTCAGTTGGGAGTGGGGTGGTTCATGGCGAAATGGTGGGTGAATTCGCTTGCAAGGTATTCCTAAAGCCTCAGCAGGAGGGGAGGGTCGCTTGGGTAGTAGACTGAGAAAGTTGAGCTTGGCATTTCACCTTCCTGCCTTTTGCAAACTTTTGGCTGCATGCAAAGAAAGCTGAACCAGCAGAGACCCTGGCTTGTTTCTCTCCCCCAAACTTCTTCAGAAATGGGTCTTCGCGAGGCTCATCGCGCTGGTGCAGCCTCTCGCGGCAGGATGCTGCAAGTATTGTTGTGCTGTTGAGCATACGAGCAGTGGCACTGCCATGAGGTTCATCCCGCCAGTGCAGCCGCCTGCCTTTAGTGAGATTGACTTTCAGTTAAATATGCAAAGAGCTAGAAATATCACAGCTTAATAAACACTACTATAAATAAATAGGTATTGCATAGTCAGGGATGACATTAGGGGACTAAGACTACCGACAGGACAACGATACGATGCATTCTTGCAAATCCAAGACCCGAAGAAGCCAATTGTCAGGATTTGTGTAGCATCCTTATAGATTCCAAATAAAGAGGGACAGCTTCTAAGTATATGTCAGTAATAAACACTGTTTTAAAAAGCTGAAATCCTTTAGTTGAGCTTAACTCCTGGTGATTTTGTGAAATCATCTCGGCCATTTTATGAGCAACAATACAGAAGTGGCCTATGTCAAGTGTTCATTCATGGTGTTGTGGCCTGCCAGCTGCCAGCGGAGCTGAAGGCAGACTCTGATGATGAGGAAATTATGGAGTCTGGGGAAGGCTCTGATGGATGCTCTGTGTTGGAAGCAGAGATAGAGCCAGGGCCGTCTGACATTTCTCAACTGCCTTCAGAGTCGGAGATAAATGGGGAAGAAGAACAGCTGGGGCCTGTGCCAGATGCGCATATGCACAGAGCTGTCGGGAGAGGAGAACAACTGAGGAACAGGAGCCGACTCAGGAAGAAAGGCACACAGGGACACTGAATGGCCCTTCCCTGGCTGGGGAATAAATAAAAGCAAAAGGGGAGTGGTGGTTGCAGAGACAACAGTTCGTATTTCTTTCAGAAGGTTTGCTTATCGTGGTTTGTGCCTCAGAGACTGCTTGCCAGGAATTAATTTACAGCTTTGCGACTGGAAGATCTCAGCCTGGCAATTATCCAAGGAACTGATAAGGTCTGTACTGCAGTTAACCCTTGGAAGGATTATTGCCTGGACTTTGCTGTGTGTGATTGCCATGAATTCACAGTAGCTAAATAAAGAGGGTTTTTTTGGAACAAGGAGTCTGTTTCTTGGTTCTGCTAAGGCTGGGTCAGAACACATGGCTACTGAGCAGCAGAAAGCAAATGAAGAGGATATGCCTAGTCAGTGACTCGATACAAGTAGTCCTCGATTTACAACAATTCATTTAGTGACCATGCAAAGTTACAACCAGTCTGAAAAAAGGGACTTATGACTGTTTTTCACACTTATGACTGTTGCAGCATCCCCGTGACCATGTGATCAAAAGTCAGATGCTTGTCAACCGAACTCATATTTATATGACCGTTGCAGTGTCCTGGGATCATCTTTTCAGACCTTCTGACCAGCAAAATCAATAGGGAAACCAGATTCACTTAACAACTGCAGTGGTTCACTTAACAACTGTGGCAAGAAAGGTCCTAAAATGGGGACAAAGTCACTTAACAACTGTCTGTTTCAGCAACAGAAATTTTGGATTCAATTATGGTCGTAAGTCGAGATCTACCTGTATTATGTAAACCAAGAGCCCAGAGAAAGAAAGCCTTTTTTTTCTCATGTTAGCTGGACCCAGTTTCTCTGCCACACTTTTCTACTCCTTTACTGTAGGGATCGGGGCCCTGTGAAAGGGTGTGTGTGTGTGTGTAGAAAACTCCCTGCCCTAAGCGGGGCCCTTATGCCTACATGATCTCACTCAGTTCACACAGCCAGAATGATTTAAGATACCTTCTCTGGCTGATACATGATCTCATCTAGGTTGCAACAACAAAGACGCTCATTAAAAAGTTGGTGGGGGGAAGATGATGGGGGGAAATTCACCAATGAAAATGCTGTAACTCTTTCCTAATTTAGCTGCTTGGAAAACTGTATATAAGCAATAAACACTGCAAAGGCAGTCAGACATCTTGCGACATCTTCGCACCATGCCATGATTTGTCTCTAATTCCATCACTTTACCAAGAATATTTTGCAGAAGGTACAGTGACACCATCCATGAGGGGGGAAAAATAACAAAATAGTGCTTCAACTTTGCTGTGTTTTTATCTACAGTGCTGCTGAACAAGTCCCTGAAAGGGACACGTCAGGCAGCATATTCAAAGCTTTGCTATTCACATTAAATCCCAGTGGCAGGGAAGCGTTTTAAGGATACAGCTTGACTAAATGATTATTTTGCTTTCGACAGCCTCACATTTGCCTGTCAATTACATGCAAATGTTAACAGACTGCAAATACCAATTCACAAAATAGTTTCCCTCTGTTTAAAAATAAACTTGATTGAATAATAAGGTGAACGCCTACTCCTGCCAAAGAAAATATACTCTATTATAGGCCAGGCTGTAATGGTTTGCTAATGCAGAGAATTTCATCTGCTTCAATACCACTCTGGTAGGAAAGGGAAATCTGGCTAATGTAATACATCCAGGCCCCCACATATTTCTCAGAAGAAAATAAGGACTGTCTCTGCTACACATCAGGATGAAAAAATTTGCTTTAGGCCAGGAGTGCCAAACTGGTGGCCTGCAGGCAGGATGCGTCACGCGTAGGCCACACCCACCCCAGCTCCACGCAGGGGGAAACATCGCAATACATCACATGACAACAATGTGACACCGCGAGTTTGACACCTGTGCTTTAGTCAGTCCTGGAAAGGGAGAAGATTATAGTAAAGCAGGGTTTGACAACAAGCGCTTCAAATCCCTTCAGAATTAGAAGGGAATATTTGTAACTCAGGGTTGAACTGAGGGGTCCTTGGTGCTCTCTGAGCTTGGTTGTTTTCTTGCAGGCAATTCATGACCAAACTGATGATGTTCGTCCATCGTATTCGAAGAGGACCTTAACATCTATCATAGATCTGAGTCGCCTGTGTGCAGGTCCACAGCTACAGCTCCCAGTGTATCCACACCTGCTGCTTTGTCGCTCGCTCATCGCCACAGGACTTTTCACAGGTCTTGGGGGGATGTCAAGACTTGCGCGTGAATTGGATTAAAGCGAGGGAGATGTGTGCATAGTCAGCCTCACTCTCTCTTCCCAGATTCCATCTTGCTCCAAATAGCAGGACAAGAGTCGAGACAGTTGGAGATGGGCTGGGCGCAGTGGTTGACCAAGGCGTCTTTTGTGTTTTGCCATGCTCTTAGTGTACCACATCGCTTGCAGAGACCGCCTTCATGACCGTTGTCCTATTCTAGTAGATTTCATCTGCTCAGTCCACTGGAATCTGTCTTCACATGCTCAGGATAGACAAGCCCCTATCTCACCAAAGGTCAATGACCCAATGGCTACTCTCAACCTGGTTTGGCCAGCCTGTCGAAGCTGTTGCCCGCAGTGTGGCCGCTGTACATGCTACAGCTGCTAGGAGCCACAGGTGAGAGCTGAGTGACAGGTGGGGACCAAAGCTGAATGAGCTGCCCTAAAAGCTGCCCTAAAATGAGCTGCCGTAAAAGGACATGACATGCCCCTGCACCAGAGGTGCTACCCCTCCCTGAACACCCCATACACCCCTATGACCAAACTAGATTGTCCGGGAAGCCACAGAAATTATGGTGAAGTCTGTCTGTAGAGTCATTTACAGCATACAATGCAAGGATTGTAACAAACACTAGGTAGTTAGACAAACTGCCAGAAGACCAGCAGAGTGCATCCATGAACACCAACTAAAAGAAGGTACGATGAAACCTCCTTAATTTCACATCACATGTACAGGCTTCATCACAGTTTCACAGCTGAGAAACTGTGAGCATCCTATAATAAGGTAAGTCCAAAAATGCTAAGAATTCCTAGAAGCCTGGCATTCAGACAAATCAGCCATCCACAGGCACATAGAGATAACATCTACATACCATTCAAAAGAGACAACCTAAAAACTAAAAAAGAATCAAAAAGACCAAAACACCTCACCAGCTTTCAAGCATCCAGATAAGCAGAGTTAGCACCAAGATTAATACTAGATCAACAATCAAATACCGCAAAGAACTACCAACTCAGACAGACAAACAGTAAACAACAGCCTAATCAAGGAACTACCATGAACACTCCCACCAAAACAGACAGGGCAAGCCACTAGTATATAAACAGAGAGAAAACCCCACTCCTTTCTAGCACTGATGATGTTATCTAGTTGGGTATTGAAATGTCTTCAACAAAACAACCAAACTTCAGAATTGAGGAGATGGATTTGCAAATTAGAATAAATCTGCTGTGTTTTATTGTCCATGTTAGCATGGCGATATTCCAGGGTTCTCAAAACTGCTGCAGTATTTTAAACAAATGGTTGCAATAGTTTTAAAAACAATTGTGTCTGTTTTTGTTGAACGTTTTCCATGTCGAAGAGGGGTCCTCCTTTAGCAACCATAAGTGGGACAAGGCAACCTGATTGTTAAGCAAAGAAGACATTAAGTGAAACCATGATTGTGCTTATGATCTTATTGCAGCTTTTCTTTACAGACCTGGGAAGTAGAAATGTGAGGACTGATTTTAGTTAGTTTTGGTTACCCACCATAATTACAAACAGTCACTAGGCTGTTTGCAATTGCAAACAGAGGTAGTAGTTAAATAAGGGCCACCTGTAATTGATTTGGATACATTACATATTGTCATCCCTCACAAGTAAACCAGACAGGAGACATTATTGTAAGGCAACATTAACAGAATCTTGCAAGTCTAGAAGTGCAAACTTCCCTCCTCCACTTTTAATTGCTTGATCCATTAGGGCAGATCCTTCCTAAATGTCTTTCTCTGACCATTAAACCACTGAGGGCTCCCACCTCTCTTGTCTGACTGTTTCCTAGACAACATCTCTTCCGTTCATCCCCCAAGGTTATCCACACACTCCATTACACATATTGATACCTATTCACAGCAATTTGGGACTTCTGAGCAGTTAACATAAACTTTTTTCAAAAAAAAACACCCTTTGATATTATTCAGTCTCCCCATCCCACTAAATTTCCTAGTACAGGATTTCTTATGTGTCGACACCAGAGGTGGGATTCAGCAGGTTCTGACCAGTTCTGGAGAACCGGTAACAGAAATTTTGAATAGTTCGAAGAACCAGTAAATACCACCTCTGACTGGCTCTGCCCCCACTCTGCCTCCCGAGTCCCAGCTGATTGGGAGGAAATGGAGATTTTACAGTATCCTTCCCCTGGAGTGGGATGGGAATGGAGATTTTACAGTATCCTTCCCCTGCCACGGCCACCAAACCATGCCCACCTGCCATGCCCACCAAGCCACGGCCACCAAGCCATGACATGACATGCCCACCAAGCCACGCCCACAGAACCAGTAGTAAAAAATTTGAATCCCACCACTGGTCGACAGCATTTTTGAAGTACACATTTTTAACTGTGTAATACTGCTACCTTTGCCATGGCAAAGCATTTTTGCAGAGCTCACACCGATGGAAATCTGTGCCTGTGTTTTAGACCTCTATGATAAAGGAGAGATGCCGTGTAGGGTCATCTTCAGACAGAAGGTTTTGCTCTAGCTTTACAGGAAAGTCCAATCTAGACTAAAGATAGAGTTCTGTCCCCAGAGCATTTGATGCTCTGGCAGGACAGGGTTATTAATTTTCTTTCTGTTTAGCTAGATTATAGCTGGAGCTTGGCAACCCTGATCTTGTGGCCAAAATAGGCACAGCATGTTCCCTTCACAAGGAAATCTTCAGGGATTATTACATACTTCTCCTTTCCCGTCTCATCACTTCCTGTTACAAGCATTGATGGGAAAGAGAAGGGAAGTGAGTCCTTTCCAGCCTCCATCTTCCATTCAAGAGAAGCCACTCACAGTTCTCGAGCTGCAATCTTGACTCATCTGAAGGTATCGCAGTTTTACCGGAACTTGCAGCATTTAATAAAGTTTAGATGGTGAAATACTGTCTCCTTTGTTGAATGGCAAGAAAGGTTAACTGCTTCAATAGCTTTCCATAGAGCCAGTAGGTTATGCATTAGCACAGGGGTCCCCAACCTCCAGGCCACGGACCACTACTGGGCAATGGCCTATTTGGAACCAGGCCCTGTGAGCAGTGGGCTGGTGTGCAGGTGTGCAGCTCAAGTTGTGCAAGCACTGCACCATCATACATGCACACATGCACATAGTTCAACTTGCACAAGTTGAGCTGTGCATGCATGTGTGTGCATGCTGTCCCACCGCTCATGCAAGTTGAGCTGTGCACACGTATGCATGCTGACCTACCGCTTGCGTGGCCCAGTTCTCTCCTCCCTTCCCTTGCCGGACTTATGGAGAAGTACCATACTGAATTGGAATATGAACTTGCAAGATTCATTTTTCTCACCATGCACATCCGAACTAGACTGTGTTGTTTCTCTGTGTCATATATGTGGGTATATACATAATTTTGTATTTATTTTATCATGTTTATATAGTATCTATTGGAGGTGGTGACCCTTTGGGAGCTGTATGCAATGAAATTTCATTTTAATGTATGCCAATTAGTGTACTTTTAAAGTGATAATAAAGTTAGTCCAAGTCTAAGTCTAGAGAGAGTACTGTAGGCAGATCATGGAGTGTCCATTTTTCTCACTTTTCATTGGGGTTGTAGGGATGGAAATGATAATTCCCTTTTTAGGAATTGGCAAGGGACACCATCAAATATGAACAGCACAATTTGGTGGTCACTCAGATTCCAGCTTATCACGAGTTAACTGTTGGTACAAGGACTGCATAAAATCCAACTCTGGCCTTGCCTCAGGTTAGCTCCAAGCCAGCTCATTTTCCCCCCAGAAACTAACTTTTCCTTATAATCATAAACAATATTCTTTACAATGGCTTCATAACCGAAGTGCATCAGTGTGACTTACAGGTTACAGAAAACTATTGTAATCAAAATAAGCGAGTATGGAAGGCAGGTTTGCTTCAATGCCAAGGAACTACATTTGCAAGGGACATTGGCTTCTTCCTCAACCTTTTAGAAGCCTCTTCACCCTTGTACCCATTTGAGGCACCAACATGCCAGGAAATCTCCTTATTCCAGGGGTGGGATGCTGGGGGTTTAAGGGATTCGGGAGAACCTCTAGCTAAGATTCTGTGCAGTTCGGAGAACCTCCAAATCCCACACTTGTCTGGCCCTGCCCACCCCACCCCGCCCCTCCCAGGAGTCCCCACCCGGCCCATTTTGGATGCTGGTAAGTGCAGAGTGCGTGCGGAGGCTTGGGGAGGGTGAAAAACAGGCCTAGCGGAAGTTCGGGAGGTCCTCCGGAGCTTGGGAAGGCCGTTTTCGCCCTCCCGGAGGCTCAAGAAAAGCATCCAGAGCCCGGGTAGGTCAAAAATGCCTCCCAACCGTGGTACAGGAGTCCGACTATGCCACATCCACCATGGCCGCACCCACCTAGCAACCAGGCAGAGAACTCCTTGCTAAATTTTTTGAAGCCCACCCCTGCCTTATTCTGCTGAGTTCGCATGACATAGCCTTTTGCAATGCAAAAAAGTATAACTTTTCTCACATGAAAGAAACTCAAATTAAGCATTATTTAGGGAACAACACAGGAAAGCCTGAGCTACTTAAGAGTTTCTACACTTAAGAGCCAGTGATGTACTCTCCTCTGTTATGAAGAGGGAGAGCAGGTAAGGACTGAATTGAGTGACAGAAGTGACTCAACCTGAGTGACAGGAAGTGACTCAATCCTGAAAATTCAAGTCCTTGGGAGAGGCATAAGGATATGCAAGGCAAAAAGATGTGGAGACTCTAGAAAGAGTGCAGAGAAGAGTAACAAAGATGATTAGAGAACTGGAGGCTAAAACATATGAAGAAGATTGCAGGAACTGGGTATGTCTAGTTTAATGAAAAGAAGGACTAGGGGAGACATGATAGCAGTGTTCCAATATCTCATGGGTTGCCACAAAGAAGAGGAAATCAAGCTATTCTCCAAAGCACCTGAGGGTAGGACAAGAAGCAATTGGTAGAAACCAATGAATGAGAGAAGCAACTTAGAACGAAGGAGAAATTTCCTGACAGTTAGAACAATTAATCAGTGGAACAACTTGCCTCCAGAAGTTGTGAATGCTCCAACACTGGAAGTTTTTAAGAAGATGTTGGATAACCATTTGTCTGAAGTGATGTAGAGTTTCCTGCCTAAGCAGGGGATTGGACTAGAAGACCTCCAAGGTCCCTTCCAACTCTGTTATTCTATTCTATTCTATTCTATTCTATTCTATTCTATTCTATTCTATTCTATTCTATTCTATTTTAACCTTTTTAGACAAGGAAAGGGGCTAGAAGTGCTAAATTTGAATTGCTAACAATTTCTACATTTTGTGCAGTAAGAACGGATATGTTTATAGGGGCTTGTAGGCAAGCACATACAAGCAAAATTGAATTCTGACATTTTCTTCTCATCACAATTGCCTTTGAGTGAAACAGGCTAAAGTTGTATTTAACTGTAACAGAGTTATAGCTGTGGTTTTCCTCTTTAAGCTGACAGCATGTAATGGCAACCACAAGGGCTATAAAATTTGTTATGCTTCATCAACCACATGATAGGCTCCTTTGGGGAAGTGGAATAGACAATTATAGGCAAAGTGAAGTTTTGTCTCTTTTCGTGGCAGAGGAATATTTCTTGAATAACAATAGAAATTTGAAAATAACATTTTCTTCTCCAACAACATTGAAATTGGCTGCTTATTTTCTAAATCTCATCTATGTATAGATCTAGTTTCTAAATCTTTTTTTAACCATGCATCTTATGCTATAGTTTATCAATGGGTTTATTTTTATAGGCTTCTATGGGTTTGTCACGTAGCTAATTTTTATACATTTCAATGGGTTTACCCATTTCTACATCTTATTTTACTTACTTATGTATCTTACTTACTTAGCTGTATATTACTTACTTATGTATCTTATTCTTTTTTTTAAATACCCATCTATTCAAGGGTTTCATGAATTTCCATAAACATGTTTTCTTCCTCTCCTTCTTTTTCTTTTTGCCCAGTCTGTCCATTATCAAGGCTTAGCTACTCCCTGCCTTAGTCACCCTCTGAACAGACCAGCTCTGCTTCAGGTCCTATTATTCTTTAGCCATCCCAGGTTTGGCTTGCTTAGCTAGCATTTGCTAGGTTTTTCAGGCAGGTATACCTTGCCTCTGGCCTGAGTCATCGCTTGGACTTTGCAGAGGTGGCAGGATCTCCCAAAATTTGGTTGGGAGGAGAAAAGATTGTTACCAGCACTTGTCTATTGGAGCCTTTATAGAAGGCAACATTCCTGTTGGGCTGCTCCTCTCTGTTCATTTGAAGAAAGAAGTTGTCTTATTGTCAGCCACACTGTCAACTTCAGACTGAACCTGGCCGCAGCCATCTCTCTGTTCCTCAGTTGCCATACAGAGGGGGAAGGAGGGAATTACAACAAAGAGCTTTCTCAGGAGAACTAAGGTTGTCTCTACTGGCAACCGATAAGGTTGGAGAAGGAGTGTCTGAAGAGCCCGCCAATTAACCCAATTGGCCAACGTGACCTGTGACACTTGGCGATGGGGTTATTTCCTAGTTTAATTATACTGAAACCACGGGAAAGATTTAGATTTGGTTTTCCATTGAAGCTGTGCCGATATGATGTACTCATTAAAGAAGACCTTTGAGAAAGAGCCCAGTCTCAGAGTTCCGATTTGCTTGGGTTTGTTAGTCGGAGCCTAGACACACCCTCTACATGCTGGCAACATCCTATGCATTCACCAAATCAGGTTTGTCCTGGGCATCTGTTACTTTACTAAGTTCTTCCCTGAACCTTTGCCTGCAGCATTGTCTATTCTTCTCTCTAACAGTCTAACTCACCCACATAGCAACATCTCCTCCCGATGCACCTATACCAGTGGTTCCCAACCTTCCTAATGCTGCGACCCATGCCACACCCCCGCACACCCACCGCGACACACTCCGCCGCCGCCATTTGGATTCTTTTACCCTCTGCATGTGCAAAGCATTCTGTGCATGCGCAGAGAGTAAAAGAACCCAAATGGTGGCATCCAGGCGAAGTCTCCAGATCCGGACGAGGTCTCCGCTTACTTCGTGTGTTGCCTCTGGAAGCTTTTCAAGCCCTGTCGCGAAAGGCGTGAGCGACTTCGGCGGGGCCAGGACAGGCGGCTGCCCGGAGAGAGCCATCCCCTTGGCAGAGTCTCTCCGTCTACCTGTAGCGTTCGGGGTGAAGGGGGTGTCTCTCTCTGGGCAGCCACCTGTCCTGGCCCTGCCAAAGTTGCGCACGCCTTTCGCAGAGTCTCTCCCGTCTACCTGTAGCATTCGGGGCAAAGGGGGTGGCTCTCTCCGGCAGCCACCTGTCCCGGCCCCACCGAAGTCGCGCACACCTTTCGTGATGGGGCTCCAAAAGCTCCCAGAGGCAACACACGAAGCGAGTGGAGACCTCGCCCGGATCTGGAGACTTCACCCGGACGCCACCATTTGGGTTCTTTTACCCTCTGCGCATGCGCAGAATGCTTTGCGCATGCGCAGAGGGTAAAAGAACCCAAATGGCGGTGGCTGGGTGGGTTGCGGGGTGCGGGTTGTGGAGCGCGATATGGCCAGGTTTGTGGCAGTGGGGGGGAGCTGAGGATGCCTCGGCGACCCCTGGGAAATGGTTGTTCGACCCCCAAAGGGGTCGCGACCCCCAGGTTGGGAACCGCTGACCTATACATTGAATTGAGCTTCTCCCTTTTTATTTGCAACATAGGCAAGATCTAGCTAATTCAGCTGCCTCAAAATCCATAGTGGGAAGGTGCAATGGCTTACTGTATTTGCTGTGAGGCTCCTTTTCCGTGACCTATGATGGCAAAATTAGGTGACCTATTGTGAGTGGGATCAGAACAGTGCACAGCAGCTGTTTCAAGCTGTTGCGGGCATGTCCCTTCCTTCTACATAATTCTAAGAGTGCTAGATTGCTCAGCTGGCAGTATTTAAATATTTTAATTCTGTAGACCGTATCAATTTAAGCACATCACTAAAATGGAATTACTGGACTTCAGCTTTCAAACAAAGCATGGAGAAATGTGGAATTCTGAATTTGCTGCCCATCTTGGAGGAGGAGGAGGAGGAGGAGGAGGAGGAGGAGGGAAATCATAAATTCCACTAATACTGTATTCTAATGGTTTTTTTGGACAGATTGGGTTGTAGGAGGAGTGCCACAGAAACGTGCCTAGAGAGACTGGAAAGTATCCTGCAGTTTGTTTGTTTAAAAACATTTATATACCTGCCCATCTTAGAGCAAAGCTGGGTGGCTTCCAAACAACAATTAAGACAATAAATAAAAACACAATTAATATATCAATTATTAAAAACCTGGCGCTAACGTTGAGCTTCTAACATACTGCCCTTCATTAAATCCTCTCGTCCAGCTCACACTATCTGTTTTTAGGGAGAAAACAGATTTTTCAAAGCTTTACAGAAGGCAAGGAGGACAGAGGCCTGCTGAACTTCAAGATCAAGAGCTCCCCATAGGGCAGGGGCTGCCAGGGAAAGGGGATTCTTCCTAGACCCTTTAAAGGTAGCAATGTGAGATGCTACATGGCACCCCACCTCATTCTTGCTGCAGTGCTGAGATCGGTGGATGTTTTTCTTGCTTAAGGATGATGTGCAGAAGAGGGAGAATAGTAATTTTGAAGGAGCCCACCTGCAATACTTTGCCCACATGGGCATAAACGGAAAAATATTAGCATGTGCCTTGGAACAGACTTTGGAGAGATAAGAGAGGGACTGAACAATGGACACAGCAACTTTCAAGCAGGTAGTTTTCTGCAGATCAGTTAGGCAGAAACTCAGCAGTGGAGAAAGGTCCTGCATTGCACTAATTATGCATCCAATTGCATAAATACTGCAATTTTTAAAATTTGTTTATTTACAAAATCAAGGCTATCTAGTCAAAATTAAAGTCTTCCTTGGTTAAACAACAGACTTCTGCAAAGCTCCTGGGCAGGAATGTATCCTATGCGTATAAATGCAGCAGGGGGCTTTCTAAGAGAAAAAGAGGTGGTAGTAGAATGCAACACAGAAATGTCCCTAAATAAATGAGTTCATAGTCCACAAAGTGTAAGACTTGTGATGGTATACAGCTCCATGATACTCCAGGAAAATGGAGCAAAGATTCCCGAGAATATGAAAGATAGCCAAGCGAACCAACAAACGTATCATCAAATAGATCAATAGATTTCACTCAAGGCACAAATGATCAGTTTCAAATTATCTCACTTTGGACACATTATGCCAAGACTCTTGGAAAAGGCTCCAGTGCTGGGAATGGTGGAAGGATACAGAGAAGAGGATGACTAGCAGCAAGGTGGATGGACTCAGTTACAATGGCAATGAGCACACCATTGGAAAATTTGAAAGACCAGAACAGATCATCACGGAGAAAATTCTATCTACGTGGTCACTAGGAGTCGATATTGACTTGATGGCAGATAATGTGTGTGAAGTACAGCAGATCAAACAAATCTTTGTGTGTCATCAAAGCAAGTGCCACCCCACTGTCCATAAAAAAAGCCTGAATGGACGCTCCTTGTTCATTTTTAATTTTATCTCTCAGCTGGCTACTTGGGAATTGATCCTTTAAGGGGGCACCTACTTATGCAACTTAGTCAAGCACAGCTCTTTCACAGAAGAGAAGAGGAGTACGTGGGTCTGTTAAAATCTTCCAACCCATAAAAGAACCACATCATAATACTTATTTTTAGTATGGTTTTGTTTTTTTATTACATCATGCATATCTGAGAATTGACTTTTAGTCTGCAGCTTGGACCACCAAGGTCCATCTGTCCTGCAAGGTAATTAATTCCTGTTTTCTATTCAGTGCAGAGATTTGTAGTCTGGAACAAGACCGGTGAGGAATTGATAGCTTGATGGTAGGAGAAGAGAACTAATAAAAGGAGGTAGGTGAATATTTGTCTTTGTATTAGGCTCTAGCACAATGTTCCCCTTAGGTAGCTAAATGTTTCTTAATGCCTGTTATTTTTCTTCTTTTTCTAACTCTGCAGAATCGCCTTCGGATGCTCTCCATTTTTGGTTCTCTGTTGGTGCCAGCTATCGCTTTTCCTTATGGGTGTGGATTTCTCTGAATGGCATAGTATTAAAGGCTATCAATACAGGCAGTCCTTAACTTACAACCATTTGTTTAGTGACAAAGTTACAATGACACGGAAAAAAGTGACTTATGCCCAGTTTTCACGTTTACGACTGTAGAAAGTTAGCACCCAACCCTCTCCTAGAAAAATGAAATATTTTGAGAAATATTAAGAAGGCAGATATTATATTTCCCCTAAAAGAGAAATAAAAACCTTAAAGAGAGACAGAAACTCAGAGCCACAGTTCCCTGCCCCCAAGCAGATACTAAGCTGAGGCCAGCTTTTAGAAATGCAGATTTGGTAATCCATTCAAGGCAGGATATTTTGAACAATGGCAGAATTAGGTAGAATGGTAGAATCAGCCCTCAAGATCCAAACCAGGAAAGCCATTAAGACACAATAGGAATTGCCCAACACCCTTTCAGGACACAAGCCTCCTCATTACATCATCTCAGAGAGTCCAGGCTTCAACCAAACTTGATTCAGACAAACAGCCCCATGGGAGTCTGACTACAGCCAATAGAATACATTTCTTGCACAGGAACAGGAAGCTCAAGGGCAAGGCCCAAGAGAAGGTATAAATAACCCTCATTCCAAGGGTGGGTTCTAACTTACCTCGCTGCCGATTCGCTTCCTCCTGCATGCACAGTGCTGAAAAATAAAAAAAAATCCCCCCAAAAAAGCCAAAAACAAGATGCAACGCATGCGCAGTGCTGGAAACTCGGCTTCTGCACATGTGCAGAAAAAAAATCTGGGAAAAAATCCCCCAAAAAAAATTCCCCAAAAAAAGATGGCGGCATCCACGGACCGGCACTGAGAGAACCGGTTCCGTGACATCATCGTGATGTCACCAGCGGCTTGCTACTGGTTCGGGTGAACTAGTCTGAACCAGGAGGAACCCACCTCTGCCTCATTCTCAACTCCATGTGTTCAGCTGCCCAGGACCTCAAACCCATGTGGTCCTGTTCATCAATAAACCATCTTTCCAATCAGCCTCCATGTTTCCAGTGTCTTTCTCCCTGCTTGGCACTGAACCAGATATTTCTTCCAACACGACCATTGCAGACTCCCCTTGGTCATGTGATCAAAATTCGGATGCTTGCTAACTGGCATGTATTTATCATGGTTACTTTGTCCCGGGGTCGTGTGATCACCTTTTGACACCTTCTGACAAGCAAAGTCAATGGGGAAGGCAGATTCACGTAACAACCGTGTTACTAATTTAATAACTGCAGTGATTCACTTAGCTCGTCTTGCTTAGCAATTGAAATTTTGGGTTCAATTGTGATTGTAAATCGAGGACTACCTATATAGCAGTTACGAAGGCTAGGGTTACTAGATTGGGATGCAAAAACCCAAATAACCACTAGATGGCAGAACTACATTAGCGTTTCCTGCATCACTTTGCTGCCATTTAGTGGCCATCCAGATTTCTCCATCCCAGGTCTGAACTGATTTGTTTTTCCTGGTGCCTTTGAGGAAAGTGGTTTGCCCTTGCCTGCTTCCTGGGGCTGCAAGAGAGTGGTCGGCCCAAGGTCACCAGCTGATTTTGTGTCTAAAGGGGGAATTAGAACTCATGTACTCCCTGGTTCTCTCCTGATGCCTTAACCACTATGTCAAACTGGTTCTCCTAGAATTATGCAACTCTATCAGAAGAAATGCTTTAGGAAGAGAACACATACTTGTACAAAGCACTTCTTCAAATTGCAAAAGTAGCAGTGTATTTCTTTAGATATGTGTGGCTGCCTGGAAGTTACTCCTATTTCCACATTCCCTTCACTGGGAAGACGGCTTATGGAGACAGCTGGGAGCAGCTTTGAAGGCTACCACTTGATCTGGAAAATGATCATATTTTAATGATATGAAAAGAGGTGGTTCCTATATATGCCCATGTATTCCAAAGCAGCTTTTTCAATGGATTTACAAATCCTTAGCTACTTCTTAAAAACACTACAACGTTTTTAAGAAGATGTTGGCTAACCATTTGTCTGAAGTTTTATAGGGTTTCCTGCCTAAGCAGGGGGTTGGACTAGAAGACCTCCAAGGTCCCTTCCAACTCTGTTGTTGTTGTTGTTGTTGTTGTTGTTTTTGTTGTTATTGTTATTGTTGTTGTTGTTGTTGTTGTTGTTATTATTATTATTATTATTATTATTATTATTATTATTATTATTATTATTATTATTATTATTATTATTATTATGCTATCATATCTAGCAAAAGCAGAGAAATGGAGAAGGGAGGAGGAAAGTAATCTATGAACTCAAATTTTATCGGCACTTTCATCACATGTACGTTTGTGCAGAGTTTTCCAAATTCTAAAACTTGGGAGTTTCTCTCTCTCTCTCCCTCTCCCTCTCCCTCTCCCTCTCCCTCTCCCTCCCTCCCTCCCTCTCTCTCTCTCTCTCTCTCTCTCTCTCTCTCTCTCCCTCCCTCCCTCTCCCTCTCCCTCTCCCTCTCCCTCTCCCTCTCCCTCTCCCTCCTTCCCCCTCTCCTTTCCTCCCTCCCTCCATGGATGAAGCCCATAGCATGCAAGAGTACATCAGTAAGACAGCACCCAAAGATAAGCTGCTAAGAGATTACTTGAGGCAGCAGCAGACAAGGGAGGAAGATCGAGCAGAAGTGCTAAGTCAGGATGACACCCTGCATGGAATGTACCATTGATAGAAAGCAGAGGTGGCAACCATTGAGAAATCCTACCAGACATTAAGCACCGGATCCATAGAAGCAGGGGTCTACCACACTAGACAGGATCCAAGGTACAGGCTATGCAGAGCCAGCCCAGTTCATAGTGTCAGTGTATAAGATGCAGACAGGAACATCATACATTGGATGGCTCAACCAATTAGCAGCCATTGTATACAGGAACATTTGCATAGTATATGGATTACTAGACCTTCCCAAATGCAGTTGGAAGATCCCACAGAAGGTCGTGGAGAATAAGAGGGCTGAGATCCTGTGGGACTTCCAGATCCAGATGGACAGGCAAGTACTGGCCAATCAATTAGACATTGTGGTAGTAGACAAGGACCACAAGAGAGTGGTGGCGATAGATATAACAGTATCAAGTGTCAGCAACCTCAGGAAGAAGAACTATGTGAAACCGGAGAAGTACTGAGGCCTGAATGAGGAACTAGAGAGGATGAGGAAAGTAAAAGGCCAAAGTGGTCCCAGTGGTGGGAACACTCAGGGTGGTGAGTCCTAAATCGGAAAAGTGGCTTCAACATCAGAGCTCTCCATCCAGAAGATATTGGGCAGAACCCTCAAATTCCCAGGTATGGTAGAGGACCTGAGATTGAGGAAGACATAGAACACATAGAACATAGAACAAGAGAATGTTATAGTTACTTACTTAACTTATTTTCTGGCATGTTTAGTCTTTTCGGGGGGTGGGGGGATGTCCACTGGGAATAAATTCTGAACTGCCTTGTTAATTCTAAGTTTGTTTCCACACAGAATTATTGCAATCGCTGTACTTTACTTTTCCAATTCAACTTTTTTACATTAGGATGAAGCCTGCTACTCAGCATTGTTGTTGTTGTTGTTTTTAGAGCCTGGTTGAATAGTTAAAAATAATCCATAGACTGGCTTGTCAGATCTGTGCCCTTGCACGAATTCATGAATACATTTGCATCCCGGTGGGATTTGCCAAATCGCTCCCAATGTAAAATGTATGAGAATGCTGTTTTTGGCAATTAGCACTTTGGCTATCAAAGCCGGAAGCAGAACCTGGGAGAAGTGAGGAGGGGGTGGCAGCAATGGTGGGAAATGCTGGTAAGTGACAGAAAAACGAGTCATTTCTAATTGACTTTAAAAGAAAGCTGGTTAGAAAAGTGATTCCTTGTGATGTTCCCACCATAAAATCTCCTTGATGGCTTTGGAAAAAGTCACCCTCCATCAAGCACACCTATTTCATATGGCTGTGGGAAAGATTCAAATTTTGAGATTGAGAGATTTACATGGGACATAGCCCAAAACTCAGGAACGTATGCATTTCTCCTGTTTGAAAAATCTAAATGTCGTTTACCCATTTAATTATAAAATGCTGTCTTGTTTTTCACCAGCAAACAGTCCTAAAAGTGAGACAACACTCATTAAAAATTTTTTACTATGAATTAAAATGATTTACATTTAAAAGTAATACACAGTTCAATGCAATTAGATTAAAAAGCAAAATAAAACAAAACTGCTTGAAACCTCTTTAATATCTTGTGTTAATGGAAGGTAAAGTAGTTTCAGAAGCATTAAAAAACCCCATAATGCAAAACAACAGAAAGCACAACAGCACCAAATGAATGAAACGTCTTTTTTGTAATCGATATCCTGATCTAAGCCCCTTTATTTCAAAATATTTTGGGAGTGGAGACAATAAGAAGACCACTTTCAAACCTACCCTTAGGTGTTCAATACACACCATATGCCTATAAAGTGTCCAATGTGTGCATCTGTGAACTCCTTAAAACAGTTGCATTCCTTAGTTTTCCACGCAACCATTGTATATGATTACCTACACTGTCATACACACTTTAAAAGCAACTTTGTCAATGCAGACACTACTACAGGCTTTCTTGGACTGAGAATGGTATCAGAAAACGTAAGAAGTGCACACTTCAGAGCAAAGACGTTCCAATCCAAATATTAGTTCAAGAAGGGTAAATTAGGCCATTGCACTTAAAAAAACGGATTAAGCAATATTCTCACTCCAAATAGTTTCCACCCCACTTCTCCTAGGTCCTAGGATGTGTGAGCGCTTCATTCAGTTCAAGATAATAAAATCATCCACCCATAGAAGAAGTTCTGAATGCTCACTTCTTAAAACCCTGGCTGGAATTCCTGGTTATTCAGCCAATAATTGGTGCTAAATTAGAGATGCTGTCTCTGCCCCCACCCCCAATGTAGGGTCCTCCTCTTTAATACTATGACAAGCCCACCCAATTTATTTTTCTCCAAACTGAAAACAACCCCTACCTATTGTCTTCTTCAGTTCATGAAGAAGCTTCTTGGATGATAAGTGAAATGTCTTCAAGCAAAAACAAAGGAAGTCCAGTTGCCTTTAAAAAAAACATCTTTGGGACAACCATGACCTGGATGACTGAGAATCTCCTTAGATATCAACTCTACCTATAGAAAGAATTCTTTATTGGCCAAGTGTGATTGGACACACAAAGAATTTGTCTTTGGTGCATATGCTCTCAGTGTACATAAAATAAAAGATACATTTGTCAAGAATCATGAGGTACAACACTTAATGATTGTCATAGGGTACAAATAAGCAATCAGGAAACAATATTAATATAAATCATAAGGATACAAGCAACAAGTTACAGTCATACAGTCATAAGTGGGAGGAGATGGGTGATAGGAACGATGAGAAAAACTAATAGTAATAGTAATGCAGCCTTAGTGAATAGTTTGACAGTGGTGAGGGAATTATTTGTTTAGCAGAATGATGGCATTCGGGGGAAAAACTGTTCTTGTGTCTAGTTGTCTTGGTGTGCAGTGCTCTATAGCGTCATTTTGAGGGTAGGAGTTGAAACAATTTATGTCCAGGATGCGAGGGGTCAGTAAATATTTTCACGGCCCTCTTTTTGACTCGTGCAGTGCACAGGTCCCCAATGGAAGGCAGGTTGGCAGTAATTGTTTTTTCTGCAGTTCTGATTATCCTCTGAAGTCTGTGTCTGTCTTGTTGGGTTGCAGAACCGAACCAGACAGTTACAGAGGTGCAGATGACAGACTCAATAATTCCTCTGTAGAACTGTATCAGCAGCTCCTTGGGAAGTTTGAGCTTCCTGAGTTGGCACAGAAAGAACATTCTTTGCTGTGCTTTTTTGATGACGTTTTTGATGTTAGATGACCATTTTAGGTCTTGAGATATGATGGAACCTAGAAATTTGAAGGTCTCTACTGTTGATACTGTGTTGTCTAGTATTGTAAGAGGTGGTAGAATGGGAGGGTTTCTTCTAAAGTCTACCACCATTTCTATGGTTTTGAGTGTGTTCAGTTCCAGATTGTTCCGGTCGCACCACAAGGTTAGTTGTTCAACCTCCCATCTCTATGCAGTTTCATCATTGTCTCAAATACACTTGGCCAATATATTTTTGTGAATTTTTTTCTGGTACATTTTTTAAACTAAAATGCTCAAGTTTCACCCTATATAGTATCAACCTGTAAAGCTTTCAAGTTGCCATTAGATGGAGGGGGGACAGCTGATGGAGTGCTTGATTGTACTAACTAAAACTACATTCCACAAATGTTTCTTTTATTGATTGTGTCCTAGGTTACCGGAGTCAGAAGGAGGAGTCAGCCTGCCAGCGTGAATCATTGGAGAATGTGATTTATGACATGTCCAGTGAGGAGGGGGGAAACCGGGTCATGAGGGCACGTACCTACATGATCTCAGTTCTGACTGCATTGGAGTATTGCCGAAATGTCACTCCTAATAAATTGTTATATTTCTTTTGAAGTTTGGCTCATGGCTCATGAATTAATTAGGGCATCTTTTGGAAACTTCACATACAGAATGAGAAGAAATTAAGTAAAGGAAAACAGAACATGGGATGAAGTATAACTGGCAAGTGCCTTCATTCCTGCCTTCTTTCTTTTTTCCCAAATGCAAAAAAAGGAAAAAAGACAGAACGTGGGGACCTCCTACAGCTCAGCCTTCCTCTTAGTTGCCATCATAATCATAATCAATACAAAATATAGCTAGTTCTCGAGTTATGACTGCAATTGAGCCCAGCAATTATAGTTGCAAGTCATGACAGTCATAAAGTGGGTCATCACATGACTGGACACAATTTTACCACCTTTTTGCCATTAACCACCTTTTTGCCACTACTGCAATGCGCTCTACATGGGGCTACCCTTGAAGAGTATCCGGAGACTTCAGTTGGTGCAAAATGCGGCTGCGCGTGCTGTGGTGGGTGTGCCAAGGTACACCCACGTGACACCTATACTCCGCCAGCTGCATTGGTTGCCCATCGGTCTCCGGGTCCAATTCAAGGTGTTGATCACCATCTTTAAAGCCCTTCATGGCTTAGGACCAGGCTATCTCCGGGACCGCATTCTGCCTCACACTTCCCTTCGACCGGTTAGGGCCCACAGAGTTGGCCTCCTCCAGGTCCTGTTGGCCAAGCAATGCCGGCTGGCGGGCCCTAGGGGGAGAGCCTTCTCTGTGGCCGGCCCCGTGCTCTGGAACCAACTTCCCCCAGAGACCCGAACTATCCCCACTCTGCTGGCCTTCCGGAAAGCCGTTAAGACATGGCTTTTCCTGCAGGCTGGGGGTAGAGCCTAATCCACCCGAGCTCACCCCCAAGTATGTATGGTTGCTGAATGGTTGTCGGATGTTTTTATACTGTGTTTTTAAATTTTTTATATTTGTTTTTAATTAATATTTAAAATTTGGTTATTCTTGTATTTTTCTCTGTTGTACGCCGCCCTGAGTCCTTCGGGAGTTGGGCGGCATATAAGAAAACCAAAATAAATAAATAAATAAATAAATAAATTAAGCAAAAGCAGCAGTCATTAACTGAAGGTGGCAGTCATTAAGCAAGCTCATGGTTTGCTATGAGGTGGTTTTTACTGAAAACTGGAAATAAATGCCTGTTTTCCATAAAAATGTTGTAAATTACAGTCATGCGACCATAGGCCATAAATATAGACTGGTTGCTGAAGGCCCAAAATTCAGTCATGTGACTGGAGGGGGGTGGACATTGGAACTTCCTGAGTGCTACAAATTTGTTGTGTGAATCTGCCACTTTGAGGGAGAAAATAGAGCTGATCGTGGTGTCTAAACATGTTATAACTAAAGCCAATACTTGGCCCCTCAGCTCTCCTTGAGCTGACAAATGAGGCTGATCTAATACTTTCTATCCATCTAGGAGCCCTCTGCTTCTGACAAATGTAATGACCCTCTGCAGAGCCAAAATGTGGTCTAATTAAAAGAAAAATCAATTTGGGTGCCTCTGAACCATGAGACATTGTTAGGCTGAGTGCATAAATATTTCATACCCAACCTGGATCTTATGCTATGCAAGCTAAATGCACGTTATTCCATTCAAAAGTATTGAGAATTGAAATGTTGCTATCAGGCTGTGCATTGGCATGTTTATATACTGTATGTGTTCCGAATGTGTAAAATCTAAGAGATGGCTATTCGGTACTGAAAAGAAAGACGATCCAAATCGGCTTTGTGGTTGTTGTTTTTAGCCTAGACAAAGCTTGGTTGTGAATTGGGATTCTTTGGAACCCTGAGAAATAAGAAAAGACTTGGTAAACTTTAAGTAAAATGTCCTTAAGCACTGACAAACTCCACAACACAGTGCACTTTATTGATTTTCCGTGCAGAAAAGGGGTATGCAGAAAAGAGAAAGGAGGATTTGGCTTTTGATGAGCACTGCTCACTTTGTCAGGCACACTTTCCGACATTTTTGAAACAGAGGACAAAGCTCTGTGATGTGTCAGAAAGATCTGTGGAACTTAGTGGAAATTTGTGCCTCGCTGCTGTCCTCTCAATTGGATGGGCAAAGACAGGCCTGCATAAACAGCCTTGTTTTAATTTGAATTAGAGCAGTGTTTCTCAAATTGTGGGGCGTGCCCCCCTGGGGGGGCTCAGAGTGATGCCAGGGGGCGCGTGTGACCCCGGGGAACATGTGTGGTCTCTCTCGATCGATTCCACTGGACGGGGAGTGTTTTTCCAGTTGTACGCTGCTCCGAGCCTGGAAGAGAAGGTGGCCAGGCGGTGCGGGGCAGCTGCGTGGGTTCTTATTGTTCTTGGTGGGCGCCGCGGTGGCGAACCTGCTGCTGGACAAGGAGGAGCATCCTCTGCAGCTGGGCGAAAGCTTCAAATGGCATCCTAAAGTCTCCTTCCACACCATTCACTGTGAGTGCCCTGCAGAGGCAGCACTTATGGGCCAGGCCGGTGACCCCAAAACATCGGCTTCATTAAGCTGGCCTGGCCCCCTGTCAAAAGAGGGCCTTAACCACAGTAGCCTATGCCTGCCTAACTGAAAACAGGCTCCACTGAGTTCAGTGTGACTTATACCTAAAGTGACCAGATTATTTTTTTGTTAAGCGGGACGGGGGGGGGCGCCTGGGCGCCGCCATTTGTTTTGCCCTCTGCGCATGCGCAGAACGCTGCACATGCACAGAGGGCAAAACAGCAAATGTCGGCGTCCAAGTGAGGGGGGGAGGCGGGAGGGCGCTTGGATGCCTGCAGCTCGCGACAGGTAAGCTGCCGGCTGCCTCCTTTCCCCGTCTCCCGCCTCCCGTTCATTGCTTGCCAGCCCGGCCGAAGGGGAGGCGGGAGGCGAGGAAAGGCCTCCCGAAGGGGAGGCGGGCTCCCGAAGGGCTGCCGGCTCCCGAAGGGGAGGCGGGAGGCGAGGAAAGGCCTCCCGCCTCCCCTTCGGGAGCCGGCAGCCCTTCGGGAGCCCGCCTCCCCTTCGGGAGATCTTTCCTCGCCTCCCGCCTCCCCTTCGGCCGGGCTGGCAAGCAACAAACGGGAGGCGGGAGACGGGGAAAGGAAGCAGCCGGCAGCTCACCTGCTCCAGGCATCCAAGCGCCGCGGTCTCCCGGTCGCCCGCCCGGCCCCAGGGCAACGGCGGCAGCGAGGCGACGGGGGGAAGAAAGGGAAGGGGGACGAGGAAGGGCTGTTTGTGCCGCCGGCTCCTCGTCCCTCACCCCTCCCAACAGCAGCGGCACCTCCGAGGGCGGGGCTAGGGATGGGGTGGGGGAAGGAGAGGAGGAGCAGCCTCCCTTCCCCCTCCCCCCAGCAGGCAGCCGCCTCGCTGGAATTCCGCCCGACTTGCTTCCGCTACCTCTCTTTTGCTTCCCCTCTAAGGTGACCAGACGTCCCGCTGTTTCCTCATTCTTTTCAAAAAAAGCGGGACTTTTTGAAAAGAATGCGGGACGCGGGACACACGCTTGAAAAGCGTGTCTGTCCCGCCAAAAGCGGGACATCTGGTCACCTTACTTATACCCAGGTAAGTGGGTAGAGCAGCCTTCCCTAGCCAATAGTTTGCTTGCAGCTTATAATAAGTAAAATAATAAATATTAACACTTAAATTCCATTGGGACCCAGATCGGAGAGTTGGGCGCGCGCGAAATGTTTACTTCTTCCTGGGGGGGGGCATAACAGAAAATAATTGAGAAGCACTGAATTAGAGTTTCAAGATTTAAAGAAAGCATGGTGTGATTGAATTTGAGACCAAATGAGCAACTTTAAATTCAATTCCCCCAAAAAATGTACCTAGGCTGTAATTGGAAACAATCAACTTCTCTCTACTGGGAGATCAAAATATTCACGGTGTTGGACTCTTTCTGGAATAGTTAACCTCGTGGAGTTTCAGCTGGATCTTCATAGGTTTCACCAAAATACAGTTTTGGAGCAATTCCCCCATACTTTGTTAAGGTAGGGGGTGCAATGGCTCAACAGTTAAAGATGCTGAGCTTGTCAGAAAGCTGACAGCCCAGGTTTGAGGCCTAAGTACCGTGTGATGGAGTGAGCTTCCATTACTTACCTCAGCTCCTGTGCACCTAGCAGTTCAAAAGCATTGCAACTGTGTATAGATAAATAGGTTCAACTGTAATGGGAAGGTAACAGTGTTCCGTGCACCTTTGGCATAGAGCCATGCTCGCCCCATGAACATGGACAATGTCTTTGGACAATGCTGGCTCCCTTGGCCAAGAAACAGAGATGAGCACAGCGCCCTGGAGTCAGTGACTGGACAGGGAGACCCTTATTTTTACATTAACCTTTAAGGCAATCTTACCAGGAATAGGGAGAGGATAGTAGATCTCAGCCTTCAAATTGTCCAGCAAAGTATCTAAGCTGTCAGGAATAGCCAACAGCCAACAGAAGATAAGCTCAGGATCTTGACAAACTTGAACAATGGGCCCTATCCAACAAAATGAAATTTAATATAGAGAAAAGCAAGATTCTACTCTTAGGCAGGAGAACCAAAGGTACAAAGGTACTTACCTTCCTTACTGGTTCGGAAGTACGTGCTTTGCGCAAGCTTGTGCCACTGTCGCACACGCTTCACCGTTGCACACATGCCACTGTTGCACATGTGCCACTGTCGCATGCACACCACCATCGCACGCGCACCACCATCGCACGTGCTTTTTCATCCTCTGTGCATGCACAGAAAGCTTTGCACATGCGCAGAGGGTTAAAAAGAGAAAATGGCAACATCCGGGCAGATGGGTGGATGCTGCCATCACTACCGGTTCTCCGAACCACCGGAGGCCACCGCTACTGGTACGCCCGAACCGGGCCGAACCGGTAGCATTTCACCCCTGGTACAAAGTACGTATTAGACAAAACCTGATTCAAAAACAGTAACCGTGAGAGGGACCTTGGAGTCCTAGTGGACGATCATTTAAATGTAAGCCAACAGTGTGTGTCAGCAGCCAAAAAAGCTAATACAAACCTTGGTTGTATAAACAGAGGCATAGAATCAAAATCATGTGAAGTATCAGTACCGCTTTATAAAGCCTTAGTAAGGCCACACCTGGAATACTGCAGCCAGTTTTGGTCACCACTTTAAAAAAAAGATATTGAGACTGGAAAAACTGCAAAAAAGAGCAACTAAAATGATTAAATGCCTGGAGACTAAAACACATGAAGAATGGTTGCAGGATTTAGGTTTAGCTAGTCTAGAGAAAAGAAGGACTAAGGGGGACCTGATAGCAATATTCCAATATTTGAGAGGTTGCCACAAAGAAGAATGGGTCAACTTATTTTCCAAAGCACCAGAGAGCAGGACAAGAAACAATGGATGAAAACTAATCAAGGAGAGAAGCAACCTGGAATTAAGGAGAAACTTTCTAACAGTGAGAACAATTAACCAATGGAACAGCTTGCCTTCAGAAGTTGTTGGCGCTTCATCACTGGAGGTTTTTAAGAAGAGACTGGACAGCCATCTATCTGAAATGGTATAGGGTCTCGTGCTGGACTAGAAAACCTCCAAGGTCCCTTCCAAGCTCTTTTCTGATAGATTGGCGTTGAACCAGCATCAAAGATGGCATATTCTTAAATTAACAAGAAAGAAAGAAAATAATCAAAATGGTTTAAAATAAGAATGCTCTGCTCCACTTACTTTGAATGACTATTATAGGATACTCTGAGTTACTCTGAGTTACTTTGCTCTCTGGTTTTCTGAGATGACAGGAGGGTTGATGTTTCTTCCTGCAAAAGACCCTTTCCTCAAGGGCTTTGATGCAGAGCCAAACCAGTCAGAGCAGATTGACAGAACTTGATCTCTTCTTGGATAACCTTTAGAAAATGGTATATTTTGCTTCCTATTACTGGATGACAGGGGGATTAGCATAGCTACCTGACAAGCTCAGCTCTTCCTGAGAAGGACACTTTTTAAGCGGCCAGACTTCATTGCATTGGGATTTGAAGGAGCTGGTATGTGAGTCAGCAAAGGTAGTAGAAACAGGCTAGAAGAAGTACAATGCTGCAGAAACAGGCAGCCATGGAAAGAGAAGCTGGTTTCACAGCTTTATTTGTCTCTTTTCCTCAACAACAGTTAATGTTTAGGTTCACAGCCTAATAGTGAAAGCCACTAACGAATCTAGCCATTCATTTAGGCCCAATTATGCATAATTTAAGCGGAAGTAATGATCCCAAAGTATGTACCAGACTGGTCAACGCCGAGCCAATGTTCAGAGTGTCAAAAAGCTGAGTGTATAATTCTATTAGCGCAAGAGAAATGTGGCTGATTACATTACAATCAGTGAGACCTGAAAAAAATGAACCAAACCCAAAGTTAAGTTAGCTTTGTGACCCCAAAAGAGATCAGATGGGCAGAAATTTTAATGCAATCGTAAAACTCATTGAGTGGCTATCCATGTCAAGGTCAGATCACCACACCATTCTGTCTGTCTGTCTGTCTGTCTGTCTGTCTGTCTGTCTGTCTGTCTGTCTGTCTGTCTGTCTGTCTGTCTGTCTGTCTCTCTCTCTCTCTCTCTCTCTCTCTCTCACACACACACACACACACACACACACACAGAGAGAGAGAGAGAGAGAGAGCATTGCTAGCATTCCCCATATTTAGAATCGAAATACTATAGCTTTTCCATAACAACCCCAGGAGAAATGAAAAGGGGCTCTGTTGAGATAAGAATTACTCTTATCAGAGGCGAAATGAATCTTTTCCTGGAACTCTGACATTGTCAAAATAAACCGCATTATAACTCTAATATATAAAATATTTATTTTGATACAAAAATAAGAAATCACATATTGGCTATATAAAAGAGATGCTGCTTCGTCAGAAGCAGAGAACAAAAGGAATGAATGGAATGTACACATGCGTACTAGGAACATTAATCACGTGCTCAGGAATAAACCATTATATTTGATAGGGATGCATCTCCCTGCATATACATGTAACAGGCAACATAAAATCACTGCGTGACAGGCTACAAAGCAGGGGTGGGTTCTGGATTCTTCTACCGCCGGTTCGCTCAGGGACGCACCACGCGGGCGGGCGCGCATTGCACAGTACTAAAAACAAAGCTTCTGCACATGCGCAGAAGCAAAAAACAAGATGGTGCCACCTATGGCGCCGCCGAGATAACCGGCTCGGGGGCGTGGCAGGCCTGGGTTGCTGCCGGTTCCAGCGACCCAGGGCGCCAAGTTACTAATGGTTCTATAGAACCGGTCCAAACCGGCAGGGACCCACCTCTGCTCCAAAGCCACTTGCTTCAATAAACTACTTCAAAGCAGATTCCCATTTTTGTATGGCAATCTGCTTCCAGGGGACAGAATTAATTGAAGCACTGTTGAACTGCAGGTCCCCTTCAAAGCCGTGCACAACTTTCGTTAGAAGTTGACAAAAAGTTGTTGTGCGAGTGTTGGAGAACAAGTAGAGATGACCCTGCCAGCAAATCTATACATTCCCTCTTGACTTTCTCCTTTTAAACTATTATTGAAGCTCAAACATTCCTAAATAATAAGGCAGATAAAAAAGAAAAATTTAAATACATTTATAAGAGAACATAACTTCTCGCTTCGGAATCCCACAGTAAATAAACAATAGATTTTTTTTTAGGTCAGGAAAGAATGGTTAAAAAAGAATTGCATCGGAACCAAGGATTCCAATTGTCCAGTTCTGATTTAAACTAAGAACCAAGCATCTTTATCTGTGCCTTCAATGATGGGCTTTACCTAGCAAGCTAATAATATTGTTATTACAAATGCAATTGATAGTGTTCCATCTTCAAAATCACATGCATTGTAGTGACTGATATGATATTGATATAAGGTTGTCAGTTTGGAGAAGGCTTCTGGAATTCAGGCACATAGGCACAAAATTTTGAGTAACATCTTAGGTCAGCACCAAATGTCTAGATTTGGCTAAGTACAGTATATGTTTTCTCTACTCCAAAATTGTCATTCCTTGCCCTGTATCCTTAGATATAGAAATATATAATCTGGTAAACCTAGCCTCTTTCTCATCACAAGCTCACTCAACTGCAAATGCATTTAACATTATGGTTTGTTTAGTTTTGCTTTTGTGTGTTTGCAGAACTGAGTCACTGAAGTTTGTAAAGCATGGTTTATGATTTAGGGCAGAGATGAGCAACTCAACTCCCAGAATTTCTGAGGAAGAACGGTTGCCCATCACTGATTTAGGGCAATATGCAAACACAGTTAATGTTGCTGATAATACTTTTGTCTTTTGTTGCCAAGTAAACATTCTTCTTTAGAAACTGGCAGAGAGAGGAAAGAAGTTTCGCATTTCTTCCCTCCAAACTTGTTTCTCTTTCTGATGGCATTTCAATTGTTTTTAAAGAAAGCTGCAGCCATACTGGTACTTTCAAGAGTTTTCAGTGGGAAAGTCTCTAGATACTGCAGTGTTTCATAGCAGGCTCCTCTCCTTTATCTTAAGGAGATCAATCATTTATGCTAACAATATACAATTTATGCCTCCTTCCAAATATTACTAAATTATTATTCTTAGCATTGCTTATCATTGTCCTTTTTGGTTGGTGCTGCTGGGAATTAAAAGTCTCTCTCTCTCTCTCTCTCTCTCTCTCTCTCTCTCTCTCTCTCTCTCTCTCTCTCTCTCTCTCTCTCTCTCTCTCCCCCTCCCTCCCTCCCTCCCTCCCTCCCTCCCTCTCCCTCCCTCCCTCCCTCCCTCTCCCTCTCCCTCTCCCTCTCTCTTTGTGTATGTGTACGTGTATGTGTATGTGTATGTGTATGTGTGTGAAATATTTGCAGTGTTGCAGAGTCAGCAGGACAGAAAAAACATTATCTGAAGTCATAATATTTCTGTCTCAGGATTGATACTGTCTAGCATTTGATTTTTTAACTGATAAATGGAACAAAAATTAGAGGGAACTAAAATAAGAATAGACTAACAGAAAAGGAGAAGCAGAACTGTAGAAGATTTAGCTTCTGATTAATTCTATTATTCCTTAATATCCAAGGAGAAATATTTAGGCATAGGCATATCTGACAATTCACATTCCATTCATTTCCATTCTTTCCATCCAGTTGATTGTAAAACATTGCAACATTTGGAAATCTTCATTAAAAACAATCCAACCTGATTTCAGGCCACTTCAGTATAATCATGAGAGACAGTTTGGGACAAGATTAAGGCACTAAATTAGGAACTGGGAGATCCATTTCTAGTCCTGCTTTAGGTACCAAGTCAGAAGAAGGTTTAGATAAAATTCAATTGGAGAAGCCACTTGTTCTCAGCCCTAGGAAGAAAGGAAAGTCTAATCACTTTTGAAAATACTGTAAAAAAAATGTAGAGACTAATCTAACTGGTTATCAGGAGTCAAAATTGACTTGAAGGAACACGCAGCAACAAAAGTGTAACAACTAAGGTTTTGGACTAAGACTGGGAGATTGGGCAACCTGAAGCCATCACTGTCTCCAAGACTATCATACCTCACCATGTCTTTGTTGTGTGGAAAAATTAGAAGAGAGAGTACCAGGCAAGCCACGTGCTTCTCAGGGAAATAGAACTCCTATCAGTAAATATATTTTCATCCCCTTTTACCAGTCAAATACAGTAGGTGCATCTGTTTCCAATAGGATTGCGCAAAGCTTCTTGGAATCACTTTTTTGAGTATATTAGGTGCTTCAAATTGATTTAGTGATTCTGCAACCTTTTGTGCATATGCATACATGAACATTTATATTGAATTGAGTTGAATTAATGGACTCTTCAAACTGAAGCAGAAATTCAAACTGATGATTAATACTGGGTTTTATCTGATTCATATAGTCCTAATTACTAGTGAAGAGAGGACTATAGTGTACCTGTACCCATTAAAGGTGAAGAATCTGTCAGAAATGAGAGGTGACAGTTTTCTATTAATACCACAAGCCTGACTGAAGATACAGAGCTCAACCTATTGAGCTAATTCAAGGCCTTTCTACAACAGATGGAGAAATCTCTCAGTTCTATCTTCTCCCATATTCATTTTCTTACTCGCACATTCTTTCTGTCCTAGTTATAAAAAAAAAACCAAGTTAATAAATTTTTCATCCATCCAACTCTAAGTAAAGTTTTAATTAATTTGTTTACAGGATGCATATTTAACCATTGCTAAGAACAACTTTGCCAGAACATTTAATGCTGATGTCAACAGGGGAAAAGCATACGGTTGAAGAAGCAGCAAGTAACCCTTTGAAGAATATATTTCTCAGGGGATACTGTGAAGCGCAACTTAGTTCAGTGAAAAACTTTGGGTAGGCATGCAGATCCCCCTTCCTCAGTTGTCCATTTCAATTTTATGAAGCTTGCTTCAGCCATAAGACTCAAATTCCAATGAGATTCTCCTTCATCTTAGCAAGTTTGATTGCCCAATTCATTAGCCTAAGCCCTCATTGTGATCCTATTCCTGTGAAATCAATTTTGTCCACACAACCTAATTTCTCACATTTCTCCTTTACCATATTTATTAAGTTGTACCCTTTGCTGTGTGTTCCTGCGGTAAATATATAGTACTACCACCGTTTGCAAGCTTAATAATACTTATTATTTCTCAGTCTAAATATGAAGCATCGAGAGTTCTGTCTTTAGAGAAATGGAGGTCCTTTCTCAGAGTTTCCCTTTGTTTACTTAAGAACTAAGTAAATGCATACACCCACCAATCTATTACATAAGGAAGATCACTCAGAGACTTAATCTATTCAGTTTTCAGTCAAAAAATATACTTTAAAAAAAGTCAGATAGCAAGAAATTAGAAATAATAATTGCTTTGTTAAGTAAAATGAAGCATTGACTTAGTTACTGTACTTTAACCTACCAGGTAAGATACAAGGCTATTTCCAAGGGATTTTCCTTGAACTATATAGCCTAGCACAGAAAATATAAGGAAATTTTAGAGAAAATCAACCTGAGGTGCACTCATATTATTTTTGGTCTAGTAGTGTTCTCTTTGTCAACTTGTGAAGCATTTCTGACCTGTTCTCGAGTTGCCATAGGCAGGGGGATGGGGAACCGAGCCTCACAGCTGCAGCGAGGGAATTGCACTTCAGTCAAAACAAAAGCACATTCCAGCCATCTCTATGTCAAGGCCATCTCCATGGAGACCCACAGTGGCCGGAGGGAGGGACTTCTACAATCCATGAAATTGCTTCATTGGGGTGATGACTGATGTGATTGATGACACATCTTGGGGGGAGGGGAGAACAGGGTCAGAGCCGGGGCATGAATTAAGTGAGATCAGAGTTGGCTTCACTTGGAATATGCCGACATGAAGTTCCTAATAAATAACTGGATTTCTTTTGAAGCTTGGCTCAAGACTCATGATTTAATTAGGGCATCTGGGGAACCCTGACACTTTTTAAAAGAATGACCTAGCAAGGGGAAGGGGAGGATTAGATCCATCGCAAGAAATAATTGGTACTTCCAACCTTTCCAGCCAACTTAAAACAAGCCAAGTCAATGGGGAAGCTGGATTCATTTAATAACTGTGTGATTCACCTAACTGCGGTGATTCTCTTAACAACTGTGACAAAAAAGATTGTAAAATCAGGCATGACTGACTTACCTACCTTGCTCAGTAATGGAAATTCTGTTACCAATTGTGGTTTAAGTTGAGAATGATCTGTATTCTAAGCTTCTGTTGTATAAAGACACTTGGTCCAATTTGAGTCGGTCACTGGGACCAGAGTTGCTGGTGTCTCCTGCTGGAGACATTCTGGAGAGAGAAGTTCCCTGCTCAGCATGAGTGTGAAAGTCTGAAAGAATAAAAACTCTGGTCCCAGTGACCGATTGGAACCTACAATATTATCCTGGGACACGTATATTTGCCTTCATTCACAAAAGTCACTTAGATTCACATGGGTTTGGAATCTGCCTGAACAGTTATCTGGCTGTTCAGTTGTGTCCAATTACCTGGGAATATTGTGTTGGATTTGGTGAAGTGAGAGGATCCATGGACCTGTGAGTTTGACCACTTGTGTTTTAGATTGCTATCTTTCCAGATCTCTTGGGAAGTGAGATGTGGCTGAGTCTATGCCAGTGATGGCGAACCTATGGCACGCATGCCACAGGTGGCACCCAGAGCCATATCTGAGGGCACCCGAGGTATTGCCCTATGTCAGCTCTAACGCACATGCGAGCATTGGCCAGCTGATTTTCGGCCTTCTTTTTGGCCATTTTCGCTCTCCCCAGGCTTCAGGAAAGCCCCCTGAACCCTGGGGATGGTGAAAACGCCCCAACGGGCCAACCGGAAGTTTGTTTCCGAACTTCCAGTTGGCCTGTTGGGCCATTTTTTGCTTTCCTCAGGCTTCAGGAGGATTTCCTGAATCCTGGGGAGAGCGAAAGACAGCCCAATGCGCCTACCGGAAGTCCAGAGACTTCAGTGAGGCCTGTGCGCATGCACGGGGGTGGGGGGCATCAGGGGTGTGTGTGTGCATGCACGGGGGGACAGCGCAGGGATTGTGGCGGGGGTGATGGCATTGCATTATGGGTGTGGGCACACGCACGATATCGCACACACAGCCTTTTGGCACCCGAGCCAAAAAAGGTTCGCCATCACTGGTCTATGCAATGCTGAATGCTTCTCTGCAGGAAGGGGTGGTTCTGCCCACCTTGCAAGAGAGGGTTGTCCACCCCCTCCTCCAGAAGACATCAATGGGTCTAATAAACCTGAATACCTTTGGTCTTGTTCCCAAAATTGTAGGAAAAGAAGGCCTTGGTACAGAGCTGACCTGTGCATTGAACATGTCAATTCCTGGACCAGGAGGCCTTGTTCACGGTGACTCATATTTTAGTTACCTCCCATTTGGATTAGTGCAATTCACTGTGCAGTACAAGGGTCTAGAACACAGCAACACAGACAGTTTATGGCATTTCTTGTTATACCTGTAGAACACCACTACTTCAAGAGCTGCACTTCCATTGCAATTAAAGATGGGAGGTATCACCTATAAAGCTATATGTGGTGTTGGGGATAGCCCTGAGGTGGGCTGTCAAGGCGGCCAGAACCTTGGTGAATACCCTTGGCGCTGATGACAGGCCGAAGGGCAACGCCTGGTATTCATAATGCACCCCTGCATAGCAAAATCTGAGGTATTGGCGATGGGATGCGTGAATTGGAATATGGAGGTAGGCCTCCGTCAAGTCAATTGAGGCGAGTAAGTCGCCGCACCTAATGCCCGCCAGAATTGATTGCAGGGTGTGCATCTTGAATTTTCTGTACCTCACGTATCTGTTAAGGCGTTTCAGATCGAGAATTGCTCTCCATCCCCCCGAGGATTTTGGAACCACAAACAAGATGGAATAAAATCCTTGCCCCTGCTGGTCCTCGGGCACCCGTTGGATGGCTCTAATGTCCAACAGGTGCTGGATTGCCTGATCTACGAGGACGCGTTTGGAAATGTTGGAAGACAAGGGGCAACGTAAGAAAAACCTCGGAGGGGTGGAGATAAACTCCAGGTACAGACCTGTCGACAGGGTTTGTAAAACCCATGCGTCATTGGTGATTTCCTCCCACCGACTGGCAAAGAATGCCAGTCGACCCCCAATGGGAGGGATCGGGTCACATCTACTTGTACCGGCGGTAAGGGCGACCACCGGCTCCTCTAAAGGGCCGTTTGGTTTGCCCACCCCGGAAAGGCCGGTCGACGGACGAGCGTTGCCGTGACCCATAGGAGTTCTGGGAAGTCCCGTACTGAGGTTGGGAAGGCCCGTATTGACCCTGGCCAGATTGGTATTGGTTCTGGTATCTACTGTAAGGAGTGTCAGAGGCTCTGGACCCCCGACGATAGGGAGTGGCCTTGTTGTAGGACTTCTTCGTGTAGGAGGGAAGAACTTTCCTCTTGTCCTTATTCTCAGTAGTAATGCGGTCGAGGGCCGGACCGAACAGCGACTGACCCGAAATCGGGGCTGCGGCTAGCTTCCATTTGTGTCGCAGGTCAGCTGGCCAGCTGCGGAGCCAGTGCATCCTCCTGGCCACAACCGCTGTGCCCATTGCTCTGGCCGCGAATCGTCCTGCCTGCAAGGTGGAGTCGGAGGCGAACTGGGCGGCAGCAATTAACTTGTTTATATCTTGGTGCGCCCTTGTGTCGGCCTGAGGGATATGGTCTTGCAGACCATGTAACCATTTTAGGGAGGTCCGGCAAAAGAAGGACGCGGTTGTTGATGCTCTGACCGCCCATGCGGCCGCCTGGTGATTGCGTTGGAGGATAGATTCCACACGGCGTTCCTCCGGGCGTAGGAGGTCGTCCGGATCCCCTAGAACGGGAGCGTTGGAATAGAGAGCCAACACGGGTGGATCGACGTCTGGAACTGGCAGGTGCTGGGCCAGTCGAGAAGAGACGTTAAAGTAGCGTTTGTCGAGGTTTGTGGGGGAAGGACCCGTGGCAGGGGATTGCCATTGTTTCGTCACCGCCTCGACGAATAAAGTGGGCGTGGGGATTACCTCCATGGGAGACGTGGACGCCTCTCCAAATATGGGGTCGCCCTGTTCCGATGCAGTCTGGGGATCGGATGCCAATGAAGGGATGTTGGCCGTTGCCTTAGCCTTGTGTAGTAGAGAGCGGAAAAGGCTAGGGTGGAAAAGAGCGGTGGAAGTCGACGGCTCTGGGGCCAAGTCCTCATCATCTGACAGCTGAGGGTGGAGCTGTTCTCCGGCAGCAGGCAATTCATCGAGTTCCCCTTCCTCCCTATCTAGGTCCCCAGCTGGAATGGGGGAACTGTGGATGGAGTACTCATCGTCCTCAATCTCATCGGAGGGGACCGGCGCCGGGACAGGGGGAGGTGAGTCGGCCCTGCGCGGTGGTGGGATGGATTGAGAAGGGCGCGCCATTGCCCTGACCGCGGCCTCGATGCCACGTTGAATGGCCTCGTTCATTCGTTGTTGCACCGCAGGGTCCTCCAACGGGTCATCATGGACGCTGGAAGAGGACCTGCGCCGAGTGTTCATCTCCTGAACCTGGGAGGCACCCCACACGTCGCCCTCCCGTAAAAGGACATTGGGTCCATCGAGGGAAACGTTCTCAGGTGAGTGACTTGGTTTTTTTCCATGGCTGGGATCCCCTGGCAGGGGTCCTTTGGGGTGGTGCCCTGGAGTGGCATGGGAGCGGGGGGTGCCATGGTGGGGCACCTCAGTATCCCCTGCATGCTTGTTGGACGCCCCCTTATGCCCATCTCCCCTGGAAGAAGCCTTGGAAGACTTCTTTGGCTTGGCAGGGGGAGGTGTGTGAATGGGGGAGCGATCCCTGCTGTCGTTGGTGGTACGCGGCAGTTGGGAAGCTTCGGCGGGTTCCTCAGGTGGAATGGGTCTGGCCGATTTGGCCTTTGCCTTCCCCTGCTTGCCTGCACCTTCCGCCATGAGTAGACACCACACAGTCAAAAACAAAGTTTATTTATCTGCTGCGGCTATCTGCCAGCCGCTTCTCCTGCGCTTGAGCTCGGCGGGGGGAGAGGAACGCACTGCGCGTGCGCGCGCTCCCCAGCTGATGAGCGGGCGGCGTTAGGATCCCCCGGCAGCCTGCTGACGTCACCAAAGTCGCAGTCCAATCAGCGAGCAGGGATTCGTCTTTCCAAGATGGCCGCCGGTGACGTCGCCTTATCTGCTTGGAAACGGCCGTTCGCGCCAATTTAGGAGCGCCCGATCTGCTCGCCAGCCGAAGAAGGCCTGACAGGGATTCCCCTGGGGGAGCGGCCTGGCGACGTGGCCTTGCAGACCTGGGGATCTGCTGGGGCGGCCGAAAATAGCAATAGCACTTAGACTTATATACCGCTTCATAGTGCTTTCCAGCCCTCTCTAAGCGGTTTACAGAGTTCAGCATATTGCCCCCAACAAGCTGGGTCCTCATTTTACCCACCTCGGAAGGATGGAAGGCTGAGTCAACCTTGAGCCTAGTGAGATTCGAACAGCTGGACTGCTGAACTAGCAATCAGCTGAAGGTCGCAATGCTGCTTTTAACCACTGCGCTATCTCAGCTCCTACGCACAGAAGAACGTTTACCGGCTGTGGGAGGAACACTCCAGCCGGGGGGGGGGGTAAGCCGATGGCCGCCCAAGCGCAGGGCTTCTGCGGCGTACGGATGTTAATTTTCTGGCTTCCCCCCGCAGTCGATTAGTAGACAGGAGCTGCCCAACGTGAGGGTCCCCAGGGAGGTGGCCACCCCCACCGGGACGTTGGGGAGAGAAAGAAACAGCCCAGGCAGCCGCCTGAGCCGGCTCAACCCAGGGATAGGCACAGATGGTAATGACAGCTGTCACCTGGGGAGACTTACAGACAGATGGATAAGCAAACTCACTGAAGTTAAGACAATCAGGCTCCAATAGCTGTGGAACTGGCCTCCAAGGTGGAGAAGCACAATGCCCTTTGGCTAACGGACCGAGATTAAAAGAGGGGGTGCCAATCTAGGTTGGCACTATTTATACCCTTTCTAAGACTCGGTCCTATTGGCTAGAGGGCAGATTTAACCCATTCCTTGGAGGCTAGCTCCGCCCTACGAGAAAGGACGTCTCACAGGTGAGTACCAACGTCCCTTTCTTGTTATACCTGTAGAACACCACTACTTCAAGAGCTGCACTGGGGCTTCCATTGCAATTAAAGATGGGAGGTATCACCTATAAAGCTATATGTGGTGTTGGACCAAGCTACTGGCAAGACCAGCTATCTCCCATTCTGCTAGCTCACCCTGCCAGATTTAACATGCTCTGGATCCCTTCTATTAAAGCAAGTCATGTTATTGCCCTCACAACTTCTGCCTTCTCTGTAGCAGTGCCTGCCCTGTTGCTCTTGAAGGCTCCAATCCTGTTAACCTTTTGTAAGGAATTAAAACCTGGCTGTTCTGCCAGGCCTTCAGGTCAGGAGGTTAGGTAAATGCTGTCACAATGCTTTTTCTTATAAGTTGTGATTATCGTCTGTGACCTCAGATGTTACAGTTTGGATTGTTGAATTGTTTTTAACCATGTGTACCTTTCAGAATCAATGCAATGAGATCAGCAGCCATATATTGTAAATCTAATCCATCCATCCACCATCACCCTTTTGATGATAAAGTCAAAACGGAAGGTGGAAGCTAAAAGTAAACTGCAACAAGGATGATAGCAAGTAGTTTCTTCAAGCCGGAGAGAAGGCAACCCTAAACCAGGGGTGAAATCCTCCCGGTTTGCCCAGGCCAGTCCTTCGGCGTATAGCCGATGGAACTGGCGGCGGTCGCGGCACGGAGCTTCTCCCGCCCGCTTTCCCGGCCCGGCTGAACACAATCATTCGGGTTATTTTTCCCTCTGTGCATGCGCGCGCATGCACAGAGGGAAAAATAACCCGAATGATTGTGTTCAGCCGGGCCAGGAAAGCGGGCGGGAGAAGCTCTGCGCCGCAACCGCCACCAGTTCCATCGGCTATACGCCGAAGGACTGGTCCGGGTGAACCGGGAGGATTTCACCCCTGCCCTAAACCCGAATATCGCATCCACACAATTGCAAAGCAGTTCTACATTGTTGCCAATGAATCTAGGTGGAGATAGATTTTGGACATTGAAATGCATTTGTATGCCAAGTTACAAGGCACTCTTCTGGTTGCTGGAGAAGAGCACTACACTTCCAAGAGGAGATCTATGAGTTATCACAAAAATATCACTAGGGATGCACAGATGCAGGTGTCAGGGTTCCAGGAAACACCTCCAATGAAATAAAACTCCAAGGCTAGAAGTTCCTCAAAGTTCCACTTTATTAGAGATGTCATGTTGGCACATCTGGGAAAACCCGAATCTGAAAGCTTCCAGGTTTTCCCCACCCAATTGAAAGTTCACAGGCCTGCCCCACCCCCACAAGCTCAACTCATGGTCCAATCAAATCTTCACATTCAAATGGATACAATCTCCAGGCAGGTCCAGGCAATTGTCCTTGAGTAAATAATGTTGTTATGACTAAGTTTCTACAGCTCCAACAACAACAAAAAAACCTCTCCCAATTTCCCAGGCTGAAATCTGTGGCAGTTAGCAAGCAAAAAGGAAAAAAAAAATTCTTCCAAAACTGGCAGCAGGTTCAAGATCTGATGGGGACTGAGCAAGATCACATATTTTCCAGATTTTCTCTTTTATTCAAGTTTGCAAAGATAGAAATTAGCAATTTGGAAATAAGCCAAGCCTGATCAGAACAGACAATTCATACCACAGGTTTCAAGCCTAATTGTTCTGAATGAGTATCTCCCTCTATGCAAGCATAGAATACCAGAGCCTCTCTCCTCCTCCTCTTTCTCTCAACTTATGTTTATTCTAAAAAAAACACACATTGAAAGCAAGCAAGTGTTAACTTCATATAGTGTGTGGCTGGCATATGCATGTTCCTAAAATACATACATCTCCACCCCCATTCCCAGCAGGTTCCCAAATTCCCAGTTTGGTTTTTATTTACCACTATTGGTCTCAGGAAGCAGCTTATATAATTAATTGTTGTCACAGTTTTCAGTCTCAGACTGAAGAAATAATAGATGACCAGTTGATGCTTCTTATTTTCTGTCATCTCAACTGAATCTTAAGGATATCTGGTCACTTTTCCCATGGCACTGTTTCTCTTCCTTCTTCTCTTCAGTGAATCTTTTGCTTTTCACTCAGCATCCTGTAAATTCTAATTACTACCAGTCAACTTTTCTCTGGATTAAAAAAAAACAATACCTACATTTCCAAAAACTGTAGGGGAATCTTTAGAGGCCAGCCAACTCTTCTATTACTTAGATCCTGACATAGCATTCTGGAAGTTTCTAAGCTGTTTTTTTTATTTCAGCTACAAAACTCCTATGATAAGCTAATCTAACTCCTTATCAACAAAGCACAGACTAAAAACCAGAGGACTTCTTTAGATTACTCTTTTCTCAAATTACCCTTTCCAGGTGCAGAGATTTATGAGAAGACAGCACCAAAACATGGCTGATTCCAGGAAGTTTTGTCATGGACAATGTTGGTCTTGAAAGTGGAGGGGTTTTTTTTTTGCTTTTCAAAGAGATGCCTTTAAAGGTCTGAAAAAACTTTCTTCTTGCTTTTAAAGGTCTCAGTTTCTTACAAGGTGTATCAAAGTCATCATATTCCATTTGTCCTCTTCAGATCCCTTTAAATCTCTTTTAAAAATCTAAAACACAGCATGAAAGGACAATTAGCTGTGTAATACATAACACAAAATACCATAGGAACAAAAACAGTGTATATTTTAATATTCTGTGGCCAGTGAAAAAACTTGATCTCCTTTGGGTTATTTTAGGGTTGCCTCCTGGCAATTTATTTATTTATTTATTTATTTATTTCCTTCCTTCCTTCCTTCCTTCCTTCCTTCCTTCCTTCCTTCCTTCCTTCCTTCCTTCCTTCCTTCCTTCCTTCCTTCCTTCCTTCCTTCCTTCCTTCCTTCCTTCCCCCAAATCACCTCTCATATATGAAACAGAGGTAGGCAACTCACACTAGTTTTATACAGTAACTCCCCCATGACTGTACTTTCAAAATGTATTATTTGTTCAATTTAGGGCCTGTCTTTCCTCTTATTGCTCAGCATTATTTACTTTAAAATAGAAATTAAAGCCTACAATAATATGTGGCTGGGCTTAACCTATCCATTTTGAGTAACCTACTCTATTACTATATCCCATGGAGCCCTTGGATATGTAACTTTTAAAAAAAACCTGTGGTCCCCAGCTACAAAATAGCTGAAAATCTGATTTCATTTCAAATGGGTTTTGAGAAAATAATGCTTTCATGTTATAGAAATAATGTGATCCAGTGAATTTAATACCAACCTGGGGCCTCAATGGGAATGTTACTCTATATGAAAGAATATATGCCTCTTTCACAAAGAATAAACAAATTTCATGAATAATTTGGGGGAAAGCTAGATCCCCTTGTCGGTGGCCAATGGGTTTACATCTCCTCCACTTTTAAAAGAGTGGAAGTCTTTTCCATTCACATGGGAAAAGACAGTGACAGCTAAAATCTCATTGTTGGGATTCTCTTTAGGTCTTCTACTGAGCGTGAGGTATGGTCAGGCTAAAGCTGTCATTAAGCAGCATGTGGTGGACACCGTGCCAATTGGACCTAGCCAGGTTCCCAACTTTTATTGCCAATGAACCCAAAACTGTGGCATACTTAACAAACCTTGAAGCAGCTAATCATTGTAGGCCCTTTACTTTGGCATGATGTTTGTTTATTTATTTATTTATTTATTTATTTATTTATTTATTTATTTATTTATTTATTTATTTATTTATTTATTTATTATTTTTATTTATTTATTTATTTTTTATTTATTTATTTAGATGTTCTTCTATGCCGCCCTACTCCCTGAGGACTCAGGGCGGCGTACAACATTTTAAGGAACAACTAAACAATAAAATTATTAAAAACAATTTAAAACGTTTAAAAAAGACATGCAACACCATGCATACATGGGGGAAAGTTGTCTCAAAATCACCACGCCTGCAGGAAGAGCCACGTCTTAATGGCTTTTTGGAAGGCCAGCAAGGTCGGGATAATTTGGATCTCTGGGGGTAGTTGGTTCCAGAGAGCAGGGGCCCCTACAGAGAAGGCCCTCCCCCTAGGCCCCGCCAGCCGGCATTGTTTGGTTGACGGGACCTGGAGGAGACCCACTCTGTGGGACCTAACCGGTCGAAGGGAAGTATGAGGTAGGATGCGGTCCCGGAGGTAACCTGGTGCTAAGCCATGTAGGGCTTTAAAGATGATGATCAGCACCTTGAATTGTACCCGGAGACCAATGGGCAAATGTTGTGCCTTCTCCTCAGCTCTTCTTGAAGGCAGATACAGGAAGATCCTCTACCCAGAGAGACAGTGTCCCTGTGACTCTGGAGATGTACTTCTCCAATGCCTGTATCACAGAAATATTTGTAAATTTACCTCTTCCTTTTATATAAATACCTAGGAAGCTCAGGACAATCTTACATCTTGCTGCTCTCAGGTACCAAACCTGTTAAAACATATTGTGTGGCTAAATTTTGTGCAGTAGAACTCAACATACACTGTACATCAAATTTCTTTCTCCTTATATCCTCCACTTTTTCATTACTGCTAACAAGAATATTTTCTTCAGGAATTATGGGAGAATTTTCTCTTCTCCTTAAGAAATTATTCTCTGTGCAGATACTTAGTGGAGAATTTTTGAAGATCATTTCTATAAGTTCTGCTATCTATGTACGAAATCCTCTTTTCCATGCACACCAAGGATTAAAATTTAAAACCATGACACGACTGTACATCATTCTATTCATATAACATATAGTTATGCCCCAAGGAAGGCACCTTTTGAAGATTTGTGGCACCAGGGGTGGGTTCTAATATTTTTTACTATAGGTTCTGTGGGTGTGGCTTATTTTGTGGGTGTGGCTTAATTTTGTGGGCATGGCTTGGCGGTCATGTGACCGGGTGGGTGTGGCGGTGAGCAAGCAGTGACCGGGCACACGGGGAGAGCGAGCGGAACCTGTGCAGGTGGGGAGTGAGCAGAACCAGCTCAGGGGCGTGGCCAGGCTGCTGTTACTGTCAGTTCGGAGAACCAGTCCCTATGTTTACTACCAGTTCTATAGAACCAGTCCAAACTGGGAGGAACCCACCTCTGTGTGGCACCCTTAGACAGAATTGACATGTGACCATGAGGCTATTCACAAGTGAATAGAAACTTAGAGACAAAGAAATGGAAATAATTATTTGACAAATTGAGTGAGGGAACTGCCCAACCTAAAAGGTCCTTGCAAAGAAGTCAAGAGGAATGTTCTTGCAAAAAAAAAACAACAACCCAGTATGGGGTGGGATATGAGGCCAAGATATCAAGCTTCTTTGAATCACTACAGGAAATAAAAGGGTCAATGTATTTTTTCTGAAGTGGAAAACAAAATAAATAGACAAAATCTGTGGCATAACCTTAAAGTTAAATGAAGTCGAACTGCTATAAGCAAATCAAATAGAAGAATATCAGTGCCTGACTGAACAAATACTGGCTCTCCATAGATACACTGAAATAAAGATTTCAGTGCAATTCACCTTTTATTCAAGCCTATGGTGGAGCCATTGATTTTAATGGAGTCGGACTGCATTTTGAAAGCTGATTAAATAAAGAATAAGTGCAGCCACTATATCTCAGAGTGTTTAATAGGAAATATGACAGCTTACTTATTTATTCCAAGACTTCATCCCTGCTGTATTCACTAGATTCTGGGTGGTTCTTATCATTTCATAACGATAGACAAATCATACAAATAAAAACACAAAGTCGAGTTAAATGAAACAATGAAGATCAACAATAAGAAGAGCTAAGGTTGAGCTAAAAAACAGCACCAGCTGTAATGTTAAGTCCCAAATACATGATCAAAGAGCACCTTTGCCACTTTCTCAAAAATGTAAGAGAGAGGGGGGGCATCCAAAATTGGAGGAGGGGGCAAGTTATTCCAAAGGGCAGGGGCAGCTAAAGAAACAATCTGCTTCTTGAGTTTCATGTCTCTAACACAGGGGTTCCTAACTGCAGGGTTGCAGCCCACTACCGGTCCTTGAGTTGTTTGGAAATAGGCCACAGAAGTGGCAGGCGAAGGTTTGTGCGTGCTCCAATTTCCATTTGTGCGAGTGGTGGGCGAGCGCATGCTCAAACGTTCGTCCACCACTCAGGTGGAACCATCACCTCTCCCTCTCTATGCCCCGCCGGTCCACAAGACCAGAAAAGGTGGGGAATTCTGCTCTAAAATCTAGAGAGGAAGGGATCTGAAATATCCTTTCCTAGGTAGAACTAATAGGAGAGGTTGGTGCTACTTGGAGAAAATAGCCCCAGCGGTGCTAGGGACACCAGCCACATTAAAAATCAGCACTTTGAATTGAACTTGCCAACTTACACTGGTAATTCTCAATTTGCAATCACAATTGGAGCCAGAACTTGCATCTCTAAGCAGTGTGATTGTTAAGGAGCTGTGGTGGTGCAATGGTTAGAATGCAGTATTACAGGCTAACTCACTGCTCAGTGCCAGCAGTTTGATCCTCACCAGGCTCAAGTTTGACTCAGCCTTCCATCCTTCTGAGGTAAATGAGGACCCAGATTATTGGGGGCAATATGCCGACTCTGACATTACAGAAAGTGCTGTAAAGCACTACGAAGCAGTATACAAGTCTAAGTGCTATTGCTATTGCTATTGCTAAGTGATTTTGCCTGATCTTACAACCTTTTTCCCCCCCATGGCTATTAAGCAAATCACATAGTTTTTAAGTGAATGTGGTTTCGCCCATTGACCTTGCTTGTCAGAAACTGCTTGAGAAGGTTGCAAATAGCAATCACATCACAGCACTGCAAACATCATAAAAACGTGCCAGTTGCCAAGTGCCTGAGTTTTGCTCATGTGACCCTAAGCATGCTGTGACAGTCATAAGCGTGAGGACTGGTTGTAAGTCACTTTTTAAAGCATTGTTGTGGTGTTGAACAGTTGTTAAACAAATGGTCGTAAATCCAGGACTACCTATAAGTAGCAATTGCAGCAGTGGTGGGTTGCTGCCAGTTCAGACTGGTTCGCCCATACCGGTGGCGGAAATTTGCACCTGCTCGCAGAACCGGCAGTGATGCCCGACTGTCCACACCCCCGAACTGGTTCTCCGGCCACCGTGGCTGGCAAAGAACCCTCCTGTGCATGTGCAGAGGCTTCTGCACATGCGCAGAGGGTCATTTCTCCTATGTGACACCACGATGCAAACCGGTAGGGAAGGTAAGTAGAACCCACCCCTGAATTGCAGTGTACAGAATACCAACACTGTAATGGGTTTTCACCATCAGTAGATAAGTACCGCATTTTTCAGAGTATAAGACACACCTTTTCCCCACCTAAAAGAGGCTGTAAATTTGGGTGCATCTTATACTCCGAATGTAGCTTTTTCGAAGCTTTTTTTCCCAGCCCTAACAAGGTGCTAACGATCTCTTCCCTGCTTGTTTTCATTGCTACTGCCTCTGAAAAAGGTTTTTTCAACCCCAACGAAGTGCTAATGATCTTCCCATCTTGCAGGATTTTTTCATTCCTACTCCCTCTGAAGAAGTTTTTTCCAGCTCTAAGTCTTTGCAGGCTTATTTTCTTTGCTATTCCCTCCAAAAAAGGTTTTTTCCCAGCCCTAATGAGGTGCTAACTATCTTCCCGGCTCTTCCCGGCTTGCAGGCTTGTTTTCCTGGTTTGCAGGCTCCCTCCGAAAAAGGTTTTTTCAGCCCTAACGAGGTGCTAACCATCTTCCCGGCTTGCAGGATTTGTTCATTCCTACTCCTTCTGAAGAAGTTTTTTTCCAGCCCTAAGTCTTTGCAGGCTTGTTTTCATTGCTATTCCCTCTGAAAAAGGTTTTTTTCAGCCCTAACCAGGGGATAAAATAATGTGCTGAAGCTGACCAGACTAAGGACGCTAGCCAGATGAATACCTGGTAGGTAGATTTCCCCCCTATTTTCCTCCCCAAAAACTAAGGTGTGTCTTATACTCCGGTGCATCTTATACGCTGAAAAATATGGTAGTTGCATTTTGTACAACTGGAAATGTTCAAATTGCCTTCAAAGAAATTCCCAAACAGAGTGCTTAAAGTTCTTTAAAGTAATCCAGTCTAAATTTGGGGGGAGGGGGTTTAGGGGGATGGACTTATTGACCTCAGGGTCCTCCTGCTCAAAAAACTGTTGCAGCTGGCATCTGAGACACAGCAAAAGGTCCCCTGGTCACAGACTCCGCTGACTGATCAAGCAGAAATAGTGAGTCCAAGAGAGGTTTCCAAGAGCAGAAATTCAAAAATCACATTCCATGTTTTAAGGATCAGAGTGACTGATCACCATTTCTAGTGGTAGCTGTGGAGCATATTTGTTTACGGGAAAGCATAGGAAGGTGGAGAACACTGGGTCTGTTATCAGCTTGTTAGATGCCAAACACCAATGGTGACAGTTCAGCTGTTTATTATTTAGATGTGATGTGTGTTTATCTGTAAGTCTTCTCTTCTCCCGAACTTCAAATTTCTATATCATATCAGACTCTTTTTTCGCAGCAGAGATCCAATACTGAAAATAAACCCGTTCCTTAAGAGCTTTTAAAGCAGGAAATGGATGGCCATCTATCAAGAAGGCTGAAGTAGAAAATTACTTTAATTGGCAGGGAGATAGATTAGTCCCTCTGAAGTTCTTTTGAGCTTGTGATCCCATGATTTGTACATGGCTCCTCCTTTCTCTCTGCATAATAAGATAATATTATAATTATAATAATATAAGATAAAAGCCGTAGACGTAATGGGCCGCTGCCTGGACGATGTTAGGGTCTGGATGGGGAAGAACCGGCTAAAACTTAACCCTGACAAGACTGAGTGGCTATGGATATTGCCTCCTAAGGACTTGACCAACTGTCCCTCCTTGGTTCTTGGGGGGGGGGAATTAGCTCCCTCAGAACAGGTTCACAATTTGGGTGTCCTTCTAGATCCACAGCTAAAATTAGAGCAACATCTTTCAGCTGTGGCTAGGGGGACCTTTGCACAAGTACGTCTTGTGCACCAATTGCGACCCTACTTGGAGAAGGAGGCACTTCTCACAGTCACTCATGCCCTTATCACCTCACGGCTGGATTACTGCAATGCGCTCTACATGGGGCTACCCTTGAAGAGTGTCCGGCGACTGCAATTGGTGCAAAATGCAGCTGCGCGAGCTGTGGTGGGTGTACCCAGATGCACCCACGTAGCACCAATTCTCCGCCAGCTGCATTGGTTGCCCATTAGTCTCTGGATCCAATTCAAGGTGTTGGTTGTTACCTTTAAAGCCCTACATGGCTCAGGGCCAGGTTACGTTCGGGACCGCATCCTGCCGCATACCTCCCTACGACCGGTTAGGTCCCACGGAGTGGGTCTCCTCCAGGTCCCATCGACCAAGCAATGCCGGTTGGCGGGGCCGAGGGGGAGAGCCTTCTCTGTGGGAGCCCCCTCCCTTTGGAACCAGCTCCCTCCAGAGATCAGGACTATCCCCACCCTGCTGGCCTTCCGTAAAGCAATAAAAACTTGGCTCTTCCGGCAGGCGGAGTATGAATGAAAGTTTTTTAAATGGATAGTATTTTAATATGGCTCCTTTTAAAAATTGTTTTATTTTTATGTATTTCTCACCAAATTTTCTGTATTTTTATGTATTTCTATATCTGCTGTGAGCCGCCCAGAGTCCCCCGGGAGTTGGGCGGCATAGAAATGTTAATAAATAAATAAATAAATAAATAAATAAATAAATAAATAAATAAATAAATAAATAAATAAATAAATAAATAAATAAATAAATAAATAAATAAATAAATAAATATTATGCTAGACTCAATGGCTGAATTTACATAAGGCACTCAGCTATGCCTTTTAAATTAAAGTTTATTGACTAAGATTTTTAAACAAATTAACAAATCATAATATCCTGGTTTGCTGTAATTTGTAGCAACATAAGGAAAGTCACAGGTTTCGACCCCCATTCTAAAAATATTCTTGACAACTCATTTCAGAATGGAAGGTCTCACCGCAGCCAACTCGTTATGGTCAACTCGCCATGGCCAATTTGCTTCAGCCAACTCACCATGACCGACTTGCCACAATGCAACACACCATGGCCAACTTGCCATGAGACAACTCTCTGTGGGGCAAGTCAACAATTTAATTTAATCATTTCAAATAATTTTAAAATGAAAAATAATTTTAATTTTTCATTTCATTTTGTCCCTCTTTTGGCATCCTTTCTTTAATGATTCTATTCCACCACTTCTTTGATATTAGTGCAATTCTTTTCCCCCAGCGAGTTGGCTGCGGTGAGTTGACCATGGCAAGTTGGCCACGGCAAGTTGGCCGTGGCGAGTAGACCCTCTTAATTTTCCAGCTGTAAAAAAGGGGGAATAGTATGCTTATCAAATACATGCTGTAATAGTGAAGATTTCAGTTGAAGCATTACAGAATATAATTCCAGTTCGCCTGAGAACTGCATTCGTTCACTTGATTACTTGATGAGAAATACTGGAAAGACAGAGAGAGCCTTAAATGGGTTAGGGTTGCCTTTGCAAAAGCTTCTCCACCCATGGCTCAAGTTCAACTGTTGCAAAATCCTTCCATTTGCCAATCTGAACTCAGTGTGCTCCTTTCAAATGCTTTCAGATTTAATACACGGTTGCAATCTCCTTTCCCATCATGTGCAGATTAACTGTGCATGAACAAGACTATTAAAGGCTACAGAGGGAGTTGTGAAAAGTCCACACGCATTCAAAAGTCAGGGTTTACAAATGGAAATAATTTCTGGGGAACGTCCACATCGTCTTTCAGATATTCATCACACAACTGTGGTAGTTTTAGAAGAAGCAAGTGAGTTCTCTAAAGAATTTTGTTATTAAAAGTACTTCCAGAAAACAACAGCAAACAAGCCAACATCCTCAAGCAAAAGCAAATCACGTTGGTTAGAGCCAGAGACACTAAAGTTTTTGAGGGAGGGGCAGTGTGGAGGGTTGTGTGTCCTTTTAGGCACCTGCTACAACAATTTGAAGAAGTCCCAGCAGAACATAGGACAAACAAGTAGCATCAAAAGGAAAAAGACTTCCGGTTCCGGATCGCTGCATCGCGGACGCTCCTCGTTGAGCGCCTTTCCTTTTCCCGTTAAAGCCGCCAGAACAGCTGTCTGGCGGCTTGAAAGTCTCTGCCCCGGGCAAAGGGGAGAGATGAGAGCCGGACAGGTGGGGTAGAGCCCCCCCTAGTGCCCCAAGTGTCAGCCAGGGGAGCGAAAGGTGAGGGCTCCCCAGCCAGCCTGTCTCTTGCTCCGGGGACTTGGAAACCTCCGCTTTTGCGGAGCAAGATGCTGTGACCAGCCGCTGCTTCGTGAATGGGATTACAACTACTTAATTGTTTAAACAAGCAGACAGAGAGAGACAGGATTTTAAAGGGCAAGTACAGATTTTTTTTTTCTTTCAACTCCACTGCTGATTTTCACTTCGGAAGAAACTAAGTAACAGTTATTAGGCTACAACATGGCGATCGGAGAAAGTGGGAGGAGAAGTGAAAGTAACTTTCGTTTCCCTAGCAGCTTTTTTTCTTATGGAAATTTTTGATTTTGAAAGTTGGCTTTACTCTCTCTGTCTCCCGATTCTGGATTAAATAATAACTGACAATTTTTTAAAAATAAAATTCTATCTGGCTTTGGAATTTGAAAGAATTTTAAAAGAAATTTAAAAGAACTTTAACTAGAGGCTTGGCTTTTTCTTTGTTCACCACTGGAAATACTAAAATGGCTTCAAAATCTGGAAAGATTGGTTTGAATAAAAGAATGGATTATTCATCTGGTTATATTTCTAAAATGCAACTTACCACTGAGTTAACACCCCCAAAGTCTTTAACACCTGAAAATTTAATAAGTACCTTAAAGATTATGAAAGATGAACTTATTGTTGAATTTAACCAAAAAATTAGTGAAATAGATAATAAAATGCAGGCTGCTTTAAAGAATATTGACCAACAAATTAGAAATGATGTGTTGGAGGTATGTAAAGGTCTAGCAACAAATATTGAAGTTTTGGCAAACCGCATTGAAGAAAACAAACAAGTTTTGACAACTTCAGTAGAATATATAGATAAAATACAAAATGACATTGCAAATTTTGAAACAGAGGTGTTAATGACGCAATTCAGATCCATGGAATTTGCCATAAGGGTCAGGGGGTTGAAAGAAGGATTATATGAAGATTTGAAAGGAAGGATGGTGGAAGCTTTGGAGCAGGTGTCTGGACTGTCTAAAGAAGAACTAGCCAGGCAAATTGATAAAATATATAGAATCAACTCCTGGTATGCAAAACAAAAACACCTACCAAGGGATATTGTAATATACTTTACTACAAGAGCCTTACGGAATAGGATTATACAGGCGACGTTTAAAAATAACCTGCAGGTGAATGGCCAGGAACTGATGATATGGAAAGAAATTCCCTCTAAAATGCTCAAAGCCAGAAAAGATTATACCTTTCTGATTGATGAATTTAAAAGGTTAAATTTACATTACAAATGGGAAGCACCAACAGGAGTTGCAGTGAAATTTCTGGGAAAAAGATATCGGCTTAATACAACAAAGAAAGCTACTGAATTTTATGTCAACGTCTTAAAGGCTGATATATCCAAGATTCCAGAGGAAAGATGTATGAAAACAAAAGAGGAGGAGGAGGGAAAGCCATCCCTTCCTCTTCAAATCGAAACAGATTTACAAAATTTAAATGATTGGCAGAGCCAGACAGATGTCTACAGTCTGGAAAAGGAGATGGAAGATCGGGGTCAGATGGGAGGCGAGCTGACAACTACAAAATTATCAAGTTACAAAAAGATGCAACCATCATCAAGATACAACAAGATGCAGTGTTGAAGTTTATTGGACAGATGGTTGCCATTATGACTGTACTTTTCTTTTTCCCTTCTTTCCTTAATTTTTTTTTCTTTTCTTTACTTCTTGCATTCTTTTTTTTTTCTTTTGTTTTTTTGGGGGGGCTTATTCAAAGTATTATTAATTCTTTTTAAAGATTTAGAACTTTTTTGAACCTAATAATTTAATACATAGTAACATTTTGTTACTAATAGAGTGGTAGAATTTATGATGAAGTTTAAGGTTTTTGTATTATTATTTAGTTATTTTTTGTGTAATATCAATTTAAGTTTTATTTAATTGTGAGAAAGATTTGGAATTGTTATCTATCCAGTTATAAAATATTACAATTAGATTTAACATTTTTTTTTTGGGAGGAAGGTTATTTAAAGTTTGGAATTAGTGCTTATAATCTGATATATAGTAATAGTAAGTTATTTATATACTGATTGATTTTATGATGAAGTTTAAGGTTTTTGTATTTAATACTTAGTCATCATTTATGTAATAATCATTTAATTCTTAGTTAACAGTGAAGAAATGTTGTGAAGGGTAGATGATTGAAAGGAGGAGGAAGGAATTTTTATTAGTGTACAATTTGGAGTTGAAGTTTTAAAAAAATAAGGTGGAAGTCAAAATTTTTTAATTTAATTTAAATTTATTTTATTGATATTATGCCCTGTACTCTCTCTGGGAAGTCCGGGGGGGAGGGGGGAGGGAAAGGGGTGGGTTAGGGGGGAGAAAAATTAAAAAAAATGTTTGTACTTTCTATTTAATGTTTAGCTATTATCTATGTAATTTTGTACTAATAAAACTTTTTGGAAAAAAAAAAAAAAGGAAAAAGATCATGTGATGATATATTGTTCATTGTTTGACGCAGTAAAGATTTATATAGGGAGTCCTCAACTTATGACCACAATTGAGCCCAAAATTTCTGTTGCTAAGCGAGATAGTTGTCAAGTGAATTTTGCCCCATTTTACAATCTTTCTTGCCACATTTGTTAAGGGAATCGCTGCAGTGATTCAGTTAGTAACCTGGTTGTTAAGTGAATTGGGCTTCCCCATTGTATTTGCTTGTCAGAAAGTTGCAAAAGGTGATCACATGACCATGGGACATTGCAACGGTCATAAATATGAGTCAGTTGCCAGGCGTCTGAACTTTGATCATATGACTCATACTCCCCAGGGAGTAGGGCGGCATATAAGAATAATAAATAAATAAATAAATAAATAAATAAATAAATAAATAAATAAATAAATAAATAAATAAATAAATAAATAAATAAATAAATAAATAAATAAATAAATAAATAAATAATAAACAAACAAACAAACAACCCCAGTGATGTTGCAATGGTTGTAAGTTTGAAAAATGATCATAAGTCACTTTTTTTCAGTGCCGTTACAACTTCGCATCATTACTAAATGAACCGTTGTAAGTCGAGGACCAGCTGTATATGAAAATGCCAATAAAACTAACCTTATTTTGCTTTAGAAAAGATATATAATTGCAACAAGGTGATTATATACGATAAGGAAGACACCAAAAGAACTACAGTGAGGTCTGTCAGCAATTACAGAAGCACATTGCGATCCTTTTCTCTCTCTCTCTCTCACCAGAATGTTTTACAAAATATTTCAAGGTGCAGCTATTGCTCACTTGAACTTCAATCAACATCACATGCAAACACATCAGGAACAAGACAGAGACAACTTCATCCAGCCTGTATTATGCCCCCCTTAAGCTTAATGGACACTGACATGCAAAAGTGTCAAAGGATTTCTTGGAAATGCGCTCTATTGCCATCTGTCAAAATAAAATCTCAGCAGGGTATATTTTGGAAAGTCGCACGTACTATCACCATACTTTTATTTTAAACGCATTAATTTTCTTTAAAACACTTTAATTAAGAAACACTCAAAGCACTCCGTCCCCGAAAAGCATGCAAGCAAGGGCTTTTTGTTGGTTTCTTCTTTTAAATAAATCACATAGGAAAATTCTATAGGAAAAAAATGTATTAAAGTGTATTATTTATTTAAAATGTGGGAAGCTACAGCCGAAGAACAGCGAACTATTTGGTGTTTTATTTCCAAACGATGCAATGAAATATTTGCTAAAATAGTGATATCTGTCGGATTTATACTGCTCTGTGGGACCCCTGATACTTAGAATTGGTAGTATCATCTCTTATAGAACATACAAGAGATATAATCCAATGGAGTTATCCTGATGATAGAAAATATGAGTATAAAAACAATCGTAGGTAGGAGTGGGTTCTGGTTTTCTTCGCTGCCGGTTTGCTCCTTGACATGCAGAGGGGCGCACATTGCACGTGCACACTTGTGCAGTGCTAAAAAAGCAGCTTCTGTGCATGCACAGAAGCAAAAACAAGATTGCAGTGCCTATGGCGCCGCCGAGAGAGCCAGTTCAGGGGCATGGCAGGTCTAGGTCTCTGCCGGTTCTAGCAACCCAGGCTGCCAAGTTACTACTGGTTCCATAGAACTGGTCCGAACCGGGAGGAACCCACCTCTGATTGTAGGACTTGTTTTTCAAAGAATCAGAACTCCAATTCATTAAGTTGAATACCAAAGCCTGCATCTGAAGTCAGCCTTTCTGGTTGAAAATGTGCCATAGCCCATTATTAGAAATCAAGCTGAACTAAAAATGACTTTTGTGGCCCAAAGCATTAGACAAGTTGCCAGATGGAGTACATCATTAACTCTATTCAGGCTTTCAGGACCTTCCTCTACGGCCAGCATGAGAATGCAGGAGCTATCCTGTTCTCTAAATGCTGATGTGCTTAGTCATTGCTTAGCTCCATATGTTCAACATCAGTGTCAGAAGATAAAACCACAAGGATGTCTCTGAATTGCTGACTGAGCAGGTTTGGTGTAGTGATTTGGTTTTGGTCCAGTTTTGGTTGCCACGATGTTGAGATTCTAGAAAGAGTGCAGAAAAGAGCAACAAAGATGATTAGGGGACTGATCATGATATGAAGCACAGTTGCAGGAATTGGGTATGTCTAGTTTAATGAAAAGAAGGACTAGGGGTAACATGATAGCAGTGCTCCAATATCTCAGGGGCTGTCACAAAGAAGAGGGAGTCAAGCTATTCTCCAAAGCACGGAAGAAGATGGAACAAGAATCAATGGCTGGAAACTAATCAAGGAGAGAAGCAACCTAGAAGTGAGGAGAAATTTCCTGACATCAGTGAAATTACTTGCTTCCAGAAGTTGTGGGTGCTCCAACACTGGAGGCTTTTAAGAAGAGAGTGGACAACTATTTGTCTGAAATGGTATAGGTTTCCTGTCTGAGTAGGGGGGTTCAAAGCTACAACAGCACTATAAAAAGTGACTTATGACTGTTTTTCACAGTTAAAACCTTTGAAGCATCCCCATGATCAGGTGATCGAAATTCATATGCTTGGCAACTGGTTCATATTTATGACTGTTGCAGTGTCCCAGGGACATGTGATCACCTTTTGCGACCTTCTGACGAGCAAAGTCAATAGGGATGCCAGGTTCATTTAACAACCAGGTTACTAACTTATCAACTGCAATGATTCACTTAAACATAAAGGTTTAAACTTAAATGTTTAAACTTAAAGGGGCATGCATAAGTACACCAGCGTGCCTACCGTCCCTGTCCTAATGTTCCCTCTTATCAGTACCAATCTTATGTACATAAACAATGTTACATCTATGTATATTACTAACACGTATTTGACTAAACAAACAAACAAACAAACAAACAAACAACTGTGGCAAGAAAGGTCGTAAAATGAGGCAAAACTCACTTAACAAATGCCTGACTTAACAATAGAAATTTTGGGCTCCGTTGCAGTTGTAAGTCGAGGACTACCTGCATTACTTTCTCAAAATACCAGAAGCAATTTTGATTAAGCCTCTCCGCACCTTTTTAAATTTTAATTATTCTATTTTGGAGGTAATAGCTATGTGGCTTTTATGTTTTAAATTGTACACCACCCAGAGACATTCTTTAAATGAAATGGCATTTTCTAAATTAGCTAGCAGATAGATAGATAGATAGATAGATAGATAGATAGATAGATAGATAGATAGATAGATAGATAGATAGATAGATAGATAGATAGATAGATAGATAGATAGATAAATTGATTTGTGGCTTGTCCGCATCCCACACAGCTGGTAGCAGATCCGGAGGACCAAGAGCCGACCATGGCATGGCACTATCATCCCATGTACTTGGCACCTGAGTCTGACAGCGAGGAGGACTCAGTGCCAGAGGAGAAAGACCAGCCAGGGCCTTCTGCACCTTCTCAGCTTGTGCAGAGCGAGTCATCAGAAGAGGAGGAGCCTCTGCTGGATGCTAGGGCACGTAGAGCAGCTAGCAGACAGGAGTTGCTCTACAGACAGAGGTCTCCTCAGAGGTAGAGCTGAGGGCTAATGGGCCACGCCCTCAGGCTATTTAAGGCTGGTGCACTCGGTAGTGGTTGCTGGAAGCAACAACTGTGATCTGTTAGCACTCAAGAGTTCTTTGCATCAGCGTTCCTACTCTGAGTCCTGTATTTGGAATTATCAAGCTCCTTTGATACTGGTTTCTGGGATTCCAACCAACTCTAGTGAGTAAAAGATAAGCACGGAGTAATTACCAGTTTGTTTTGGACATTTAACTCTGGCTAAAAGCTCATGAAGAGAATATTGAACATTATTCACCAAGGCTTTCTTTCTGTTTGTTCCTGGACTTTAAACCCTGACTTTTTACTAAGCCTCTTTATTAGTAAAAGCCCCTTTATTTCTTTAGCAAACAGTTGTGTGTGTGTCCTTTCTGGGGGTTCCTGTGCTGGGACACAACAGATAGATAGATACAAGGGTGAGTTAAACAGTAATGCCATTTTCTTTATTTCAGGTGAAGTTTTTGATAAAAATACCTGAAATTTTTCCCAGTTATTAATGATTATATCATTTACGTTCTGAAATATTTTGTTTCTTACTTTTCAGGTTTTTAGACTCGCAAGGAAAATTCAAAATGGCTGCCCCCTTAGAATTGCATCAAAAACAAAGAGCAGTGATTGAATTCCTTGTTGCTGAGGGGGAACCCTGTGAACATTCACAGATGATTACAAAATGTGTTTGAGGACAATACTTTAGATTATAGCAATATATGCAGGTGGGTCCGTCGTCTGAATGATGAAAAGGTGGGAACTGAGCTGAGGAGCTGAGATAGCGCAGTGGTTAAAAGCAGCATTGCGACCTTCAGCTGATTGCTAGTTCAGCAGTCCAGCTGTTCGAATCTCACTAGGCTCAAGGTTGACTCAGCCTTCCATCCTTCCGAGGTGGGTAAAATGAGGACCCAGATTGTTGGGGGCAATATGCTGAACTCTGTAAACCGCTTAGAGAGGGCTGGAAAGCACTATGAAGCGGTATATAAGTCTAAGTGCTAAGTGCTATTGCTAACTGTGAGCATAGCCGATAAACCCCGTTCTGGACGTCCGTCCTCTTCTGTGAATCCTGCCAATAAAGCAAAAGCAGATGCTCTGATCAGAGAAGACAGGCGCATAACTCTTGATGAGTTGGCAGAAAACCTTGGAGTGAGCCATGGAAGTGCTTACAACATTGTCGAATCACTTGGCTTTTCAAAAGTGTGTGCCCATTGGGTACTGAGGCAGCTGACTACCGAACACAAGACTGACAGGGTCAATGCCTGCACTGAACTTCTCAAACAAAGTCAAAGAGACAACACCTTCTTTTGAAGGCTCGTAACAGGTGATGAAACATGGGTTCATCATTATGAACCGGAATCAAAGAGGCAGTCAATGGAATGGCGCCACTCTGCGTCACCACAACCGAAAAAGTTCAAGATGCAAAAATCATGGAAACTGTCTTTTGGGATGTTCAAGGTGTCATTCTGGTTGCTTTCTTGCCAAGAGGAGAAACAATAAACTCTGGGGCCTACATTGAGACCCTGAAGAGGCAGAGCAAGAATCCGATGAGTGAGACCCAACTTGCCAATCGACAAAGTCCTCCGTCGGCATGACAATGCTCGATCATACACAAGCATCAGGACAAGGGAGAAAATCGCCTCATTCGGGTGGACAACTTTACCGCATCCTCCATACTCACCAGATTTAGCACCTTCAGACTATCATCACGTTGGGCCCATGAAAGAGGGTTTGAGAGGCAAACATTATTCCAGTGATGAGGAAGTGAAAACTTCAGTGAAGAAGTGGCTCAAAGAACAGTCAACAGAATTTTACAAGGCAGGGATACATGCTCTCATTCGAAGGTGGAACATTGCTATTGAGAGAAATGGTGACTATGTTGAGAAGTAGGGATGTGATCCACAGAGGACCAGCTTCATTTTGATGTATGCTACATGTTCCTGTGTTGGTAATTATACCCGTCCTAAAGAAAATGGCATTACTTTTTGACTCACCCTCATAGATAGATAGATAGATAATATGGCTGAACCACCACATATCTGAGAAATCCTGAAGAACAAGTAAGTGCCATATGAGTGAAAGGGCAATGTGAATGATCAGAGTGTAGACAGTTCTATGAAGGAGGCATTATCTGGAAGGATTAGCCCAAGCAGAGAGATTAGCCACTGCAGATATATGAATGCACTTTTTGAATTCTGGAAAGGATCCCTATACAAGAAAAGTCAAGATCTATAATCTTTTCTTCCAGAGTTTGAGGCAGTGAATAATGTATTTAAGTCACAAAAGAGCAGATTCTCATTGAATATTGGCTTGGGAGAAAATCAACCTTGGTTGCCCCTCACCTTTACAGTGGAACAAAAATCTAGGGAATAGGAGACTCTTTCAGTGTTGAATAATAGATTCAAAGGTTAATAAAGGCAAAGGGCAGAGACAGATTCTAGGTCTGATCTCGTAAAATTCTTGAGTTCCTATCTTAGGGCAAAAGTATTTAAAAGCATTTGCAACATAATACTTGTCGACAAAGTGTTTGCATGAGTCAAATGGCGCTACTCCTGTAAATGTCACAATGCATTTATTTATAGGATGAAATGCAGAAACGCATTTCACCACAGCAAGAGTAAATACACTGAAAGTCCTTGTAAGCAAATATGCTATAGTCCATTATTGGTCTGCCTGCAAGTTGAAATACTCCATTTATATATTATTAGTAACTTTCCTTCTCATAGCACTTAAGAAATGGTGATGCAAACTTTTCTTTAAACAAGGACAAATTAATGACTCTCGCTCACATCAGTCATCATGTGGGTATTATTTCAGCAGGGAAGTTGTTACGGTATGACCTGGGGAAAAACAAAAGAACAATTGAGATACATTTTTATTACTCAAGCAACAGTAAATTACGTTATTCCAGAAACCTGAAATGGGAACATTTGCCACTAAATGTATGTTAAGCAGGACAAAGTTTAGGGAGACAAAATCTCAAGAAGATTGTAAACAGCAAAATAGCAAAACATTTATTATTGCTGTATCATTTGGTGAACATTAGAATAACTGGATTTAGTTTGCTAATGTGCCTTTTTTAAAAATTAGATTTCCTCTCTTACACATGGAAGCTAGCTACCATTGCAAATTTTTAAATAAGTTTTTATATGTGCAGTTCAGTAGTGGGTTCTAAAACCCGTTGCTACCGATTTGCGTGCACACGACGCTTCTGCGCAGAAGCATCCCGGGTGGGTGAGCGGAGCCTCCCACCGTTGCGCTACCGGTTCGTAGAACCGGGCCGAACAGGGAGCAACCCACCGCTGGTGCAGTTGGAGAAAACATTTATTTAACACTCTTTGCTGGAAAACTTTACTTCTTACCGTACTACAACTGCACAAAATAAATGCTTAAGCTTTTTAATTTTAATAGAGTAGATTCTTTATCAAGTGTATTCAGATATATCTGTCTATCTGTCTGTCTGTCTGTCTGTCTGTCTGTCTGTCTGTCTGTCTGTCTGTCTGTCTGTCTGTCTGTCTGTCTGTCTGTCTGTCTCTCTCTCTCTCTCTCTCTCTCTCTCTCTCTCATCATTTATTTGTATGTCTGTCTATGTCTGTCTGCCTATCATCAATATCTGAAAGTGACTTCTCATTATTTCCATGCCACCCCTCCCCCACCCCCGTATTTGCACTAATAAAAACATAACACCATTACATCATAGAAGATAATCTGTAGCAAAAGAGAAAATATTCCTATTTTCATTTAATTTCATTATATTTTGAAAGAATCACAGAGATGATAGAAACCTGTATGCCTTGTCTGGTCATTATGTTAGCAAGGAAGATAATTATCAAGTTAGGAACATTCCCAATAGAAGAAAAGCAGCAAGGATAATTGAAGTCTGGACTTGGTCCACGTATCTTCCAGGATTCAACATAATGCTGGAAGTACTGTAAATCCACAAGAAGATGCATGGAACAAGCCCAGTTTAGCAAATTGGGGGAAGATATACAAGAAAAAAATATGATTATTGTTACCATCTTATATTCATGGCTTTAATGCAAATAGAGCAAATATTCAGCTGTGCTCATTAGCTTGGGACAGAGGATGATCCCCTTAAAAGAGTTGTCTAACATCTGAGTCAATCTTTACTCCCAAGGAACAGAAATAACAAGGAAGATAAAAACTGGCCCTGAACTCTAGAATCATAGTGCAACTGCATAAGCTTATTATATCTTATGCGAGCATCCTTTAAAATTAAACTTTTGTAGGTCGAGTGCTTTGAAGAAGAGCACTGAGTGAAACAGGTACAGCAACCACATCTTCCCTACCTCCGGACCACACTTTCAACGCATCCAAAGGCACACTGGGAAAGGAAGATAGTGGTTGCTGTAATTTCATTTTACTTCCCTTTAGAATTTTCCAGTGTCTATCATTTTTCAAACTCCACTAAGCTCTTGGGAATCCCTCACAATCATAGGCCACATTCTGAAATAGAGTTGATTTGGTGTGTTTCATATATTTCAAAATTTTATTAATTTGCTATTTTCCCTATAGCCTGCAGTTTTTGGAGAAGATATCACATCGACATGTGAAAGTCCAATTAAACGGGTTTATTGCTAAACAGCCTATGTGCAGGAATCTTACTAACTTAACAGCACCTGCTTGGAGTTAGATAAAGGTCCATAGAATTCAAGGGAGGTTGGACTTAGTCCAATGTGACTAAGTATGGATTCTAGGCTGATCCCTCTTTTAACTCCGATCCCAGGTTCTGTCACTTCTTCTCCAACAAAAGAAAAGAAGAAACAACAAAAGAACAAACAACAAAAGAAAAGAACCCTAAAGTGATACAGGTCCATGAGAACCAGGAGTTAGTATAATGAAAGACAGGGATGTGCCTCAATGGGTACAGTCCAGAGATGGGTTCCTCCCGGTTCGGACCGGTTCGCCCGAACCAGTAGCAACCCGCTGGTAATGTCACGATGACATCACAAAACCGGTTCAGTCGGTGTCGGTCCATGGGCTCTGCCATCTTTTTTTATTTATTTTTTATTTTTTTTATTTTATTTTTTTATTTTTTAAATTTTTCTTCTTCTGAGCATGTGCAGAAGATGAGTTTCCGGCACTGTGCATGCAGTCACCATCTTGTTTTTGGCTTTTTTTTTCAGCACTGCGCATACGCTCACGCGCGAAGTGCACACACGCTCACGTGGCGCGCCCATGTGGCATGCCACGTGGCGCGCCCATACGGTGCGGGAGGAACCGAACCAGCAGCGAGGTAAGTTAGAACCCACCCCTGGTATAGTCTTTCCATAGACCAAGAAATACATCCAAATCATGAGAGTATTAAACAGTCATTCATTACAAGTGAAAAAGTCTACTGCAATCTTATCAAAAATAATATTTAACAAAATACTTATTCATTCATTGCTTTGTTTGCTATGGGGTAGTATGGACCAGGTTTGAGAGCATTTCAGGGGCTTGATTTTGTCTACATCTGGTATACTTATTTATTTATTTTTATTTACTTATTTATTTATTTTGTCAACACGTGTACAAGATAACAGGTATGATATAAACATAAACAAAAGCAAAGTAGGTATAGGTAAAATTAGACCAAATCTCACTAAGGTATATTGAGAAATCACAGAAAGTGGGGGGGGGGAGGAAGTTTACATTTCTTTATGACTTCATGGTTAGGCACAGTGCAAGAATATGATTTTGGAAATCAAAACTCTATTCTCTATCAGAAAATCTTGTTGTAGTATCTGCAATGGTCTGTGGGTCAAAATCAGCATGAAGTCAGGTGCAGCACTGTGATATGAGCCCTACATATTTTTTTTTTTGCAGAGGAATGCAATTTCACCTAAGATTTTAGAAGATTGTCATTTTTTTAAATGATCCACCAAAATTCATGAGCATTTGGGCCAAATCAGCATATTTCCACTCCATTCCAAATCTTCAATTGTTTGAATCCGAGTTACAAGAAACAGACTGTGTCTATCTCAGACTGAGGCTAAGCTAAGCTAAGCTAAGATAAGCAGAGACACTTACTATATATATATATGCATATCCCTTTTTGAACTGTTTTACTGCTAGGACCAGCAAGATTGATGTTGGGTTTTTTAAACTATTAATGCAGACATAGAAGTTGACTTAGAGTAACTTTATTGTCACTTTGAATGTACACTAATCGGCATACATTAAAATGAAATTTCATTGCATACAGATTTGGACTCATAGAAGAAACCAACAGCTCCAGCAAGTTGTAGCATTGTATCAGTGGTGAAATCCAATTTTTTTTACTACCGGTTCTGTGGGCGTGGCTTGGTGGGCATGATGTGGCTTGGTGGGTGTGGCTTGGTGGGCATGGCAGGGGAAGGATACCGCAAAATTTCCATTCACATCCCACTCCAGGGGAAGGATACTGCAAAATCCCCATTCCTCCCCACTCCTGGGGCCAGCCAGAGGTGATATTTTCCGGTTCTCCGAACTACTCAAAATTTCCACTACCAGTTCTCCAGAACCTGTTAGAACCTGCTGGATTTCACCCCTGCATTGCATATACAACATCCAGGTGAAAAACAATGAAAAATGCAAAGGTTTCTTTGAACGCAGATGGTTTGACTCTTTGAAAAGAATGTCAAGTAACATCCGAGGAGCAAGTTCAGCTAGCAAGCATTATTGGATTTTGGAAGAGAAAATGCAGCTTCTTGTTCGTGACAATAGGTTGTAAGCTTTATTGAGTTAATTTATTTTCAGTACTGCAATTTCTGGACTTTCTGAGTAGCATGCAAGTTTAAGAGGTGTTTTAAACAACAGCACACACGCACACGCACACGCACACACACACACACACAGACACACACTGGAGCACAGAATAAAAACTTTAAAAGCACTTCAGCAGAAAATGAAAAAAAAAAAACCCTACAAAGGAGAGTGCTCCATGATCTGAAGGCAGGGAATAAATGAATAGATAATAGCATAAGGATAGCTTTGCTGAATAAGGCCAAGGTCCATTTTAGCTCAAGACTTGTTTCTCACAGTAGCCAATAACTTTTTTTTTCCATTCCAGAATGAGAAACCAGGCACTGCCTTAAGCAGAGGGTCCTAGGAGGACAAATGATGAAAATAAAACTCTGTCCTTAAATGGATGTGGTGCAGCATAAGCAGCAGCTTTAAATGTTTACTTTAGCCAATATCTATTTGAGCTTAGAGGCATTGCAAGGCGTAGTTAAAAAGCCCAGATAGTGGCCATCATCTTGCAATCCCTGCCTTTGTTTTAATATTTGCTATCTGCAAAACACATACAAAAGGACCACGCATTGGTTGGATGATAGCTGGTACCATTTTGATATATTTTTTAACCCTCCTCATAGTTACCCTATTAGTTGAGTTTTGTTTGACTTCGTGGAAAAGATAAAAAATTGCTTGGAAGTGGTGTCAGGTATGGAAAGACCTGGCACTATCTTTGCTTATTAATCGTGCAGCCAACAACAAGTTTGGTGTTGTTGGCTGCACAATTCTTCACAGTTTATTCTGAGGCAGGACATTTGTCAAGGGGAAGCCAGGAAACAACAACAACAACAACAACAACAACAACAACAACAACAACAACTTCCGGTTTGGATCGCGCCATCGCGGACGTCCCTTTGTCGGGCGCCTTTCCGATCCTTGTAAAAAGCCGCCAGAACAGCTGTCTGGCGGCTTTGAAATCTCTTCCCCGGGCAAAGGGGAGAGATGAGAGCCTGACAGGTGGGGTAGAGCCCCCCCAGCGCCCTAGGAGCCATCTAGGGGCGCGAAGGGAGAGCTCCCCATGCAGCCTGTCTCCAGCTCCGGGGATCAGGAAACCTCCGCTTTTGCGGAGCTAGATGTCGTGACCGCCGCTGCTTCCAGAATGGGATTTACAATTACTTCTGATTTATAGAAGCAGACAGAGAGAAACAGGCGTGAGATGGGCAAGTACTGAAACCTCTTTTTTCTTTTTTTTCAACTCCTGGGCAAGCTTTCACTTCGGCAAGGGAACAAAGGAAACAAAGTAACAATATGGCGATTGAGAAGTGAAAGTGACTTTCGTTTTCCCAGAGGCTTTTTTTTTTCTTCTCTTATGGAAACTTTTGACTTGGAAGAATGGCTTTTCTTTCTCTGTCTCCTAACCCTGGATTAAAGTTATAATTGAAAGATTTTTAATAATAAAAGACTACTTGGTTTTGAAATTGGAAAGAACTTTAATTAGGCATCTGGCTTTTTTTTTTCTTTTTTCTTTGTACTCTTTTGAAACACCATAATGGCTTCAAAATCTGGAAAGATTGTTTTGAGTAAAAGAAATGACTATCCCTCTGGATATATTTCTAAAACGCAACTTAATACTGAGTTAACACCTCCACAGCCTTTGACACCTGAAAATTTATTAAATAATTTAAAGATTATGAAACATGAACTGACTTTGGAATTTAATCAGAAAATTAGTGAGATAGACAAAAAAATGCAGGCTGCTTTGAAGAATATGAATCAACAACTCAGGCTGGACGTGTTAGAGGTTTGCAAAGGTTTAGCAACAAATATTGAAGTTTTGGCAGAACGTATTGAAACAAATAAACAAGCTTTGGCAACCTCGGTGAAATATATAGATAAAATTCAAAATGATATTGCAAATTTTGAAACAGAGGTGTTGATGACACAGTTCAGATCGATGGAAGTTGCTATAAGGGTTAGAGGTTTGAAGGAGGGATTATATGAAGATTTAAAAGGAAGGATGGTTGATGTATTGGATCAGGTGTCTGGAATCTCTAAAGTGGAATTGGCTACACAAATCGACAAGATATACAGAATCAATTCGTGGTATGCTAAACAAAAACATTTACCAAGGGACATTGTCATATATTTTACTACAAGAGCTCCACGGAATAGAATTATACAGGCAACGTTCAACAATAATCTCAAGGTGAATGGTCAGGAATTAAAGATTTGGAAAGAAATCCCCTCTAAAATGCTTAAAGCCAGAAAAAGCTACACTTTTTTGATTGATGAATTTAAAAGATTAAATTTACAATATAAATGGGAATCGCCAGTAGGAGTAGCAGTAAAATTTTCTGGAAAAAGATACCGGCTTAATACGATAAAAAAAAGCTACTGAATTTTATGTCAATGTTTTAAAGGCTGATATATCTAAAATTCCAGAGGAAGGATGTATGAAAATAAAAGAGGAGGAGGAGGGGAAGCCATCCCTGTTGGATCAAAAGGAAACAGATTTAAAAAACCAAAAGGAGTGCCAGAGCCAGACAGTCGGGGAAAAGGAGATGGAGGATTGGGACCAGATGGGAGACGAGTTGATAAATTCAAAATCATTGAGTTATTAAAAGATGCAACTATCAAGATACAAAAAGATGTGGTGTTGAAATATATTGGACGGATAGAGACTAATATGATTGTACTTTTCCTTTTCTCTTCCCTATTTAATGATTACCTATGTAATATTTAGTTGAGTTTTATATAACTCTGAGGCTATTTTTAATGTTAATAATATTAGATATATACAATTTGTTGAAGATCTGTTTTTCTTTCTTTTTTTTAAGACTTTAAAGATTTTTTGTTTTTTGTAGTTAATAAGTTAATGTAGAATAATATTATGTTATTAATATTATGATGAAATTTAATATTTAATTATTACTTATGTAATATTTAGCTAAGTTTTATTTATCTTTGAGGTTATTTTTAATGTTAATAATATTAGTTTAAGATTTTTGTATTTTATATTTAGCTATTATTTATATAATATTTACTTTGTATAAGGTAGAGGACTGAAGGGAGGAGAAAGGAGGTTTGTTTGTTTACTTTTTTTCCCTTTTTTTTCTCTCTATTTTATTTTAGTTATGTTTTTCTTGTATTGTTAAAGAGATTTTTCTTTCTTTTCTTTCTTTTCTTTTTTGTATCTTTATTATTGTACACATAGACGATATATCATTAGTGTATAATTTGGAATTGAAGCTTTTAAAAAATAATGTTCTTTTTTTTAATTAACAATTTAAATTTATTTAATTGATATTATGCCCTGTATTATCTCTGGGAAGTCTGGGGGGAGGGGGGGGAGGGAAGGGGGTGGGTTAGGGGGGAGAAAAAATAAAATGTTTGTACTTTATATTTAATATTTAGCTACTATCTATGTAATTTTGTACCAATAAAACTTTTTGAACAAAAAAACAACAACAACAACAACATCCTCTTCCTCACCCCCACACTCTGCCCCTGTTCTAGGGGAGCCCTTTTTTTGTCCTGGTCAACACAAGCAAAGCTACTTCTCAAGACAGCTGGGCTAGCTATTAACTCATAATTGCCTTGCTCCACCCAAGGACAATTTATAGCTGGACAGTCATCAGCCATTTAATTTAATTTAATTTAATTAAAAGTTCTTATAGGCCGCCCAATCCCGTAGGACTCAGGGCGGTGTACAGCACAGATAAGAACAATACAATATAATTAAAAACAATATAAAAACATTACACAAGTTAAAACAAAACCATTCGTCCATGGGGAAAAACGATCTTCTTCACCCCGCCTGCCAGAAGAGCCATGTCTTTATGGCTTTGCGGAAGGCCAGTAGGGTGGGGATAGTCCGGATCTCTGGTGGGAGTTGGTTCCAGAGAGATGGGGCTCCCACAGAGAAGGCTCTCCCCCGAGGTCCTGCCAACTGACATTGTTTGGCTGATGGGACCTGGAGGAGACCAACTTTGTGGGACCTAACCGGTCATAGGGAGGTATGTGGTAGGATGCGGTCCCGAAGGTAATCTGGTCTTGAACCATGTAGGGCTTTAAAGGTCAAAACCAACATCTTAAATTGCATCCGGAGACTAATGGGCAACCAATGCAGCTGGCGGAGAATAGGTGTTACGTGGGTGTACCTCGGAACACCCACCACAGCTCGTGCAGCTGCATTTTGCACCATTTGCAGTCTCCGGATACTCTTTGAGGGTAGCCCCATGTAGAGCGCATTACAGTAGTCCAGCCGTGAGGTGACAAGGGCATGAGTGACTGTGAGTAAAGCCTCCCTCTCCAAGTAGGGTCGCAATTGGTGCACAAGATGAACCTGTGCAAAGGTCCCCCTAGCCACAGTTGAAAGATGTTGCTCCAATTTTAGCTGTGGGTCTAGGAGGACACCCAAATTGTGAACCTGTTCCGAGGGAATCAATTTTTCTCCCCCAAGAACCAAGGAGGGGAAGTCAACGTAATCCTTGGGAGGCAATATCCACAGCCATTCAGTCTTGCCATGCCACCTTCCAGCTGCTTCTACAAGCATGTCACGTCCACCTAAGTGCCTTTGAACTCCAAAGGGTGCAAAAGAACAAAGTGGATTTGATGCATTTATTTACCCAAGAACTTTATTACACTGATGACAATTGAGCTTTAGTGCAATTTTGTGTTGCATTCAGTTCATGAAACAAAGGCAACAAAGATAGATAAACTAATTGACATCTGTGAGATAGCCTATCACTAACCCCCTACCCCATCTTCTCTTACACCCAGATGGACACAGGTGATGTAGCTAATGGCCACATCAGCATTCACCAGTCAGCTTCCTTGGTCTCCCCAAATCTCTTGACCTTTGTCTGCCATGCATATGAAGAATTGAGGAAGGGGTTTCGAGTCTAGCCTTCTCCACCGCTACTGACAACTTGTAATGATATGTGAGAATGATCTTGGGGGAAGAGCTGCAGGCAGGGCAATGGTTGGATAAATGGCAGCCCATGGAAGAATTGTGCATATGGCAAACATCTCAGAAGGAACCCTCCTCAGTTTCTTGGGCTACTTCCCAAGGCAATGAGGAAAAAATATATTTTCTTTTTTTTCTTTTTTCTTTTTTCACCAAACTTACACAAACATCCATACATATACCATATTATCAAAACAACCATAATTATATATTTCTATCCAAAATATCATAAACATATATCCTTTGCTCCTTTTATACTTTTATCTCCCGTCTGCTTTCCTTCTATATTTCATACTACTCCCCTCCCTCTAGCTCCCTCTCTCCCCTCTACCTTCTGTCTCCCTCTCTACCTCTTTGCCACTTCACTCCTCTCTCTCTCTCTCCCCTTCCTTTCTACTTCCTCTCTCCCTCTTATCCTTCCCTGAGTGCATCTAATCATAATCCATTTTATGGTTAGCAGACCAGCAATTCAGAAATCCTAACTTCATTCCAAAATCGGAGCTATTTCTTAATCTTATATCTTTCCCTTTATCTATATTTATATATTAATAAGTTCTTCCAGGTATATCTACTATTGTTCTAATGCTGCCTCCTTTCTCCTTTCTCTTTCTCTTTCTATTTTTGTCGCCTGGGTCTGCCACCTCTAGTTTTCAACTTGGGAAGAAATATATTTTCAGTTATGAAATATGTAACCTTATAATAAAGTAGAGCTAGTACTTCTGGATGTGCTTCTTGTCTGGACTACCTTGCAAGGCTGACATTTAGCCCCCGCATTTTCCCTATGACCTTAAATGGGATTGCTTAATTCCTTAGAAAACTCATCCTTTCTTGCTTCAATGCATTGGCCAAACTGTGCTTCTCTCTCTTGGAGCCCTTTACAGGTGAGAATGAAAAATTGGTTTGCTGATATTTGCATGTTTCTTTTTTATATAATTGGCAACTGGTTCTGACTGGGTCCAGGATGTCTCTCTTTTGCTAGTTTAAATTGATCAACACAAGATCAGCACTCTTCTCTTTCAAAAGAGCACTAAAGACAGGCTTATAAGAAGCCCATGTAAATCCATAGCTGGCTTCTCCTGCATCCAAGCTGAACTGGTCACTGAGGGCAGTGCTCACTGACCAATGAAGAAAATTCTGCCTGTTGCAGCTGCAGTTAGCCAATAGAGGCTGGACAGTTCTCAGATCCTGATTGGGTGATCAACCAGTCATCAATGAAAATTGATTGGTTGTGTCCACAGCAAAGACCGGGTTGGGGGGAAGGGAGAAAACATGACTTTACAACCATTAATGACGGCTTCTATCTGCCTCAGTGAAAGCCAAAGATGAGAGAAATGCAATGCTTTTTAGACACCTCATATAAAAACAGCCAATTGTTCATGATTTATTAAACTAGAATATGGATTTAAAGGCATATGAATAACAATTCTTCCCTCACTGGAGCACATTATTAAAGAAGTAGTTGTTTCTAGGGAGAAGGCAGAAAACAAACTCTACCTCATAAGCTACCTGAATCTGTCAATTTAGATTCAGTCTTACACATCTATTGAATTATTGTAATTAAAATAATTATTACTGAGTAAGATCATTTTATCAGTTTAATGATGAATGCTTAAAAATGAAATCTAGGATATCTGCTATTGTTAAGAAACAGAAAAGAATCTTCAAATAATTGGGAATAGCCAGGCTTGTCATTTCAGTTTCAGCATATTCTGTCATTCTCCCCACCCCCACCCTACCCTGGAGTAGATAAATCTGACAGTTCTGCTTCTCACACATTTGCATTAATCTCAAGCTATTTCAGTTCCATTTATGAAGAAATTTGCCAGTTTAATTCATCCTTGGAAAACAAAGGAAACAAAATCGTCACCCATGAATGTTTCCCCGAGCATTAACTTACATCTAGGTTTTAATATATATTTGGTGTTCAGATTGTCCCACGGATATAGCTACATGCTTTCAAAATGTCTATTTAAGGCCCACGACCAAAATACAATTCCTCTGGCTTTACAAGGAATTGAAAGATGACTTAAACAGAACTTGGCTGACACCTATTGGAAACCAGTTACGATGCAAATACAATTTGCATTGGGCTAATCAGAAAGTAGATGAACATATATATATATTTCTTTGTCAGGATTTGGCTTTTTGGAATACTTTTAGCAGAATACTTCACAGTGAATTGTATGTTGCTGAAATCCCTAGTGCTGTTGTGCCTGTGTGCCTCCAAACCAGTTTTGAGCTTTTTGTTATTTTATTTATTTTATTTATTTATTTGTCAAACATGTACAGGATAGTAGCTGTTGGTATAAACATAACATAAGTAAAAAAGTACTGATAATAGAGGACAATAGGACAGTAGGACAGGGACGGGTAGGCACAGTGGTGCACTTAAGCATGCCCCTTACAGACCTCTTAGAAATGGGGAGAGGTCTACTGTAGATAGTCTAAGGTTAAAGTTTTGGGGGTTTGGGGAGGAAACCACAGAGTCAGGTAGTGCATTCCAGGCATTGATCACTCTGTTGCTGAAGTCGTATTTTCTGCAGTTGAGTTTGGAGTGGTTTACATTTAGTTTGAATCTATTACATGCTCGTGTATTGTTGCGGTTGAAGTTGAAGTAATCATTGACAGGAAGGACATTTTGGTATATGATTTTATGAACTACATTTAGATCAGATCGGAAGCGACGTAGTTGTACATTGTCTAATCCCAATATTTCAAGTCTGGTGGAATAAGGTGTTTTATTGCGAGCAGAGGAGTGGAGGACTCTTCTAGTGAAATATTTCTGGACTCTCTCGATTGTATTAATGTCTGATATGAAGCAAACAGATAAAGATAAAGGTTTCCCTGTCCAGTTGTGTCCGATTCTAGGTTGTGTTGTCCATTTCTTGACCGAGGAAGCCAGCATTATCCGAAGACAATTCTGAGGGTCATGTGGCCAGCATGGCTATACACCAAAGGTGCACAGCATGCTGTTACCTTCCCATGCTTGAAAAATTCAGTACTTACATCTCTGATTCTCCCATCTGCTCCCCAAAACAGCCTGCCTGAATCTTGGATATATGAGTTTATTTATTTCTTTATTTATTTTAATAGATTTGTATGCCGCCCAACTCCTAAGAGACTCTGGGCGGCTCACAGCATATCAATACAAAATCTAAAAAACAATTAAAAACCCCCTTAAAAAACACATACATACTACTTTCATTGGGCCGGAACTTAACCCATGATATTCTCAAGCTCAACGGTCCCACGCCTGATGGAAGAGCCACGTCTTCACTGCCTTACGGAAGACCAGTAGGGTGGAGGTGGTCCGGATCTCCGGGAGTAGTTGGTTCCAGAGGGCCGGAGCTGCCACAGAGAAGGCTCTCCCCCATGGACCCGCCAGCCGACATTGTCTGGTTGACGGGACCTGGAGGAGACCGACTCTGTGGGCTCTCAGTGGTCAAAGGGAGCTATGCGGTAGAAGGCATTCTTGAAGGTATCCTGGTCCTAAGCCATGTAGAGAGTTGATCTCACCTAATGAAATGAATTATTAGTATAACTTCTATGGGCTGTTTTCTGAATTATTGTTTGATTGATATCCTGCCTTTCCTGCAAGAAATCTCCATTGTGTCATCAGAACTACTCACGGAGAGTTGACAGTTTGGGTGGGGGTGGGGTGGGGTGGGGGGCAGAAAGTGGCTAAAGTTATCCATTTCTATGATTAGGGTTGGACTTTCCCCAGTCTTAGCCCAATACCTGAACTATTACCTCACTGTTTATCATTTTGAAAAATGCCCTGCAATGCAAAATGTGTGGCCCTCCAGATATTGTCAAATCACAACATCTCATTGTACTAATCAGCATGGCTAAGGAACTGTGAAATCAGCAGCTTGCTTTCAAATTTCAGTGGTGTGGTCCCAGGTTGTGTACTTTTTCTTACTAAACATGTCTGTTGTATATTGCCTGCCCTTTAGAGGGGGGAAGACTAATGCTGCTTGTAGAGCATAGGGGCTGAATCTGGAACGTTTTGAGTACACAGTCAACGAAATGCCAGTTTGCCAGTTTATATTTACAATTTTGATTGTATTTGGATAGTTCATGTTTGATCGGGATAAAGATGCGTTGTTCTCTTAATAGTTGGACTGCAGTCCTATAACTGAGATGACAGAAACAAAAACAATAGGACAAGAAGGAGAGAGAGAGAGAGAGAGAGAGAGAGAGACAGAGACAGAGACAGAGAGAGAGACAGAGAGAGAGACAGAGAGAGACAGAGACAGAGAGAGACAGAGACAGAGACAGAGACAGAGACAGAGACAGAGACAGAGAGCAGATCAATTTTGCTTGATTATGCTGGGGCCGAAAGGCAAAAAGGAAGCAGTATGCTCCCTCCCATATTTGGGTATACCAGGGTGATTCGACAGAAAAAAACATATATACATATACATATACATACATACATGCATACATGCATACATATATACTGTACATACATACCAGTGGTAGGTTGTACAATATTTTGCCACCGGTTTGTGCATGCGCTTGCATGCACACGCGATGCTTCTGCGCATGGACAGAAGTGTCCCAAGCGGGTGGGTGGAGCCTCCCGCCACCGCCGCTACCGGTTCTAAGAACCGTTCCGAACCAGGAGCAACCCACCACTGATACATACATACATACATACATACATACATACATACATACATACATACATACATACATACATGTGTATGTACTGTGTGTGTGTATACTGTGTGTGTGTGTGTGTATATATATATGTGTGTGTGTGCGTGTGTATATATATGTATATATGTATATATATATGCTGTGTGTGTGTATGCATACACACACAGTATACACACACACAAACGCACATACAAATACATGATAGATGATAGATAGATAGATAGATAGATAGATAGATAGATAGATAGATAGATAGATAGATAGATAGATAATTGTATACACATACATACATACATACATACATACAGACAGACAGACAGACAGACAGACAGACAGACAGACAGACAGACAGACAGACAGACAGACACCAAATACTTATTGCCAAATTCTGTAAGATTTTGTCTTTCTAATTAAGCATTTTATTTTATTACATTTTATTTTATTTATTACATTTTTATGCCACCCATCTTCCCCACAAGCTGACTCTGGGCAGCTTACAAGCTATAAAAGAAGTAAAAAGTAATTAAAATATAAAAACATTAAAACTACACAGATTAAAATATTATTAAAAACTATACATTTGTGAGACCTTAGAGAGTAACCACTGAAATTTCATAAACTTTGTAATCTCTGTAATTTTTGTTTTAAAAAATTGGACTATGAAGGGTGACTGGGATCTAGTAATGATGCCAACAACAGTGGAGTTGATTGAACCAATCAACATGAGGCTGACTTCACCACTGACTTCACAGATTTTTGCAGACTTTGATAAGAGATTATTGTTACTTTCTTAACTACGCTTTCACAGCACAGATATGAACCAAAATAGTCTTTTTGAGTTTTTAATTAGAAATATTCCACAGCAATATGTAAACTTTAGAAAATATACGGTATGTTTAAAAAGATGTTCCCATACCAACAAGCAAAGTATATGTTTTGCATAGCTTACAGTGTGGGCAGGGTTTTTTAGAAAACCAGCTTGGTATGGAAAACATTAACATGGATTGATAAGCGGTGGCAGCCCGGCAGCTGGTTAGAGTTCTGATGCTAACTATTATTCATTTAAATGGTGCAATCAGCCATTTTGAAATTATGTATCAATTGGGAGTGTGCCTATAAAAATAATAGTACAGTTTCCTGGAGCGGTGACTTTCCAAGTTTGCAAATCAGCAGTTTTGAGTTAAGTCCCTTGCACTGTAACGACATGGAGGAATAATAACATGAAATAATTATCCTTTGAAAGTAAAGCAGAAGATGACCCTGGAGAATACCTAATATGCAATGTGGGGAAACGGCATCACTGATTATCATGGCCATCTCTTGAACACCTCAGTTCTGAACTCTGCTCATGCATTAATCACATAGCTCTCAATGCCAGTTGAAGAAAGGGGATTCCCTCATTCGGGCTGTGGAAAAACTACTTTAGTAGCCCTGATGGATGACCTATCCTGGAAGATGAGATGGAAGAATCCCCTGAGCCTCTCTGGCAGCTTTTGCTATAATCATCAATCATAGTAGGCTTCTAGAGCAAGAGGCCGCATTCATTCTGCGGTTCCACATAGAAAGCCAGTAGCAAAGAGGTTGCTGAGATGCTACTGCTCAAACACGCTTAACAAATTGATGCTGTGGAGTCTTAGAGAGACGTCCACTCCCCACTTGGATGATTGAAGCTAGAAAGCCATGTGAGATGAGACTCAACGTGCTGGAATGTGATTTCTGTCAGGCTTCAAAAACCAAGAAAGACAATGTGATTCTTCCAAGTGCATTTCTTTATTGTTCCTCACCTATAGACGGAATCTTGCCAAACTAAAACATTACCAACACCGTAAAGCAGGGGTCGCCAACCTTTCGGACCTCAGGGACCACTAAATTCATAATTTTAAATCCCACGGACCACTAATATATCTGCCTAATGACCAGCTGGGTGGGCATGGCTAGGTGGTCATGTGACTGGGTGGGTGTGGCCAACTCGATGTCACTCACATTGAGGGGCGCCTGGATGGTCTGTACTCACCCCTCCCCTCCCAGCCACTCCTCGCCTGCCCACCTGGGCTCCTTAGGGCCCCAACAGGAAGCAGTTGTTGGAGCTAAGCAGCCACCATGAGAAAGAGTTGGCAAAACAGCTGGCTCAGTTCAAATTGGATCTGACCAAGAAGGAGGCTCAGCAGAAGCACCTCACTGAGGACTACGAGCATAGGCTTTCCAAGCAGAGGGAAGGCCTGGAGGCTCAGCGGGCAGAGATGATCAGCCAATTCCAGGTCATGATGCAGGCCCACTGGAACGAGGCCCTCTGGCTCTTCGTCACCAACGCCACTTCCCTCCAGCCTTCACCCAAAGCCCCGCACCAGGATGCTGAAGCAGACCCCAAGTTGGAATTTCTGCACCCCCTCTGACCCACACAAAAAGACCCAGAAAGGGGAGACTCTCTGCAGTAACACAAACATTCATTGCACATATCTGGCCCAGGTTTGAGGACCCCTGATTTAGTCCAATATAAAAAATGCAAATAATTTTTCTGCGGACCACCAAAATTTTCTTGCAGACCACCAGTGGTCCATGGACCACCAGTTGGTGACCACTGCCGTAAAGCATATACTCTGGGAATTATTAGGGTCCATCTTCACCCTCTTTCACTCACACAAAATATCTGAACTATCCGATAGCAGCTGTGAAAATATATTTTGGTATGGATTATGGAAAGAAGGGAGGCAGTCATTAATCTGTAATAGTTAGGATGTAATAGTTAGGATGAAATATGGGTTGCTTTAAACGTAGGAACAGTATCTTGTTTTTCCTTGTTTTTCTTTTCTTTTCTGATTAGGCACACCTCTTCTGGCATTAAGGGATTTTTCCTGAATTGTGTCCTTCTTACAAATTATATAAGACTGGAGAGATAAGACAAGTGGTTCCAAAGGAATAAAAGTTATGTATTCATCATTCTGATAACCTACTGGCTAAAAATTCATGAAGAGTCTGTCTCCATCCATCCATCTATCTTTTCCTTCATAGCTTTCCTTAAAATACTTATCTGGTACTAAATGTTTCACTTGATGGACAAACAAAACAAAGAAGTAGTTACGGTAGTCTCTGGCAACTTGGTCACTGGGTCTTGGATCTAGGACAACCCACTGCTGCCAGCTCGCCACTGCTAAGTCACCTCTGCCATGTTGCCACAGGACAACTGCACATGGCTAACTTGCCACGGGGACAACTCGGGGGCCATGTGGGTGGCTGGAAGGAGAGCTGGGTGGGCAGGCAAGCGAGCAGGTGGGCAGAGTGCAGAGCAGTGGCAATGGCTGGGGGGCTTCCCATTTTCACACCCTCTGCTGCTGCTGCTGCACGAAACTGTGGGCCCAAGAGGGCAAGGATGGTGGCAGTGGAGGTGGGTGGGTTGGGTGATGATGGGAGGCGATGGTAACTGGGGGCATACAAACCCCACCACCATCACTGCTGCCGCACTGAGTTCCAGGCCAAAGAGCGAAGCAAGCAAAGTCAATGGGGGGAGCCCGATTTGCTTAACAACTGCAGGATTCACTTAACAACTGTGGCCAAAAATGGGTTAAAACTCACTTAACACTTGCCTTGTTTAGTAATGGAAATTTTGGACTCAGTTATGGTCATAGGACTACCTGTAGTCTCATACTTTAATTTTCAATATGCCAAGTAAATGTAGCCTAAACTTTCCATATTAAAGTATATTTCATTTTTTCATATGGGAAATAATCATAATAGGATTTTCTCTTATTTGTATCAATTTCATTTTATATGCTTATTGTTGTTTAACGCTTTTATTTAATGTAAGCCTGTCAGAGTTTGTACAGAAGAGGTAGGATACAAGTGATATACAGTTAATATGCCCATATTGGATTAGTTTTATATACCTGTTGTGATTTTTGTGACTTTTAGCTATTACTGTAATTCAACTAATGGGTTGATTGATTAAATGGTGGTCGTGTAAATGTATAAAATAAGTATAACCATATTGAATTCATTCTTGGAACAGTTCTTTTTGGTAGCTAAGATACAAACTGTTAAAACAGCAATCCCTAAACAAAATCAAGCTGGACTAATGTAGTTGGAATGAATGAGAAGATTTTTGTCCCTCAGTGCTCTTGGTCACAGTGTGTTTGTTATTTTAGATGTATACACATATAAAAGTGACACCAACAAAAATGCAACGTTCACTCACAGATAGCTTCTAAATTGTTTCCCTTCTCAACAGCCCAGATAGGTTGGAAAATAATATTCCTGGTCAGTTGTCCCCACTGGGAACTCACAGATATGCTCTTTTGACCAGGGACAGGCAAATTATTGGAGGTCATTGGCATTACTGACTATGCAAGAATTTGCAATCGCTCAGAGATTAGGAAGAAAATTAATTAGCTTTCCTGGGATTTCTGAGGAATGAGGCTAATTGTTGCATGCTACCTTCTAAAAACACTGTATCACAAAAGAGAAGTGCTTCATTAAAGCTTGCCTCCTCTTCAGTGATACACCAACTGCTTTACAAAGTATAAACAAACACTAGACAACCTGTGACCCATTGCGTCATGCTTTCACTAGTATTTTTTTACCCAAACAGAAAAACAGAATGACCACTGGCAGTTTAAAGAATGGTGGAAACCGGAATGATCTTCAACTTCCTACCGCCTTCCCCATTGACGTTTCTTGAGAGAAGCCGGCAGAGAGCTCAGAAATCACTCCTTTTCCTCCTTGGTTGACCCATAGAACTGCCTGACTTTTTGCTGATGGGAGGGGAACAAAGGGAGACATGAACAGCAACAACAAACACTCCCCCAACTCCCATGCTGACATCTCCCCAAGGGCCCCCTCCCTCTTGGGAGGAAGAGGGCTCACCTGCAACCACCGACACCCTCCAGCCAGCCCTCCCTTGCCAGCAGGGATCAATGTCACTCCCTCATGCTTCCCTCATTGCCCACCGCCTTTAAGAAATTTCAAATTTCAGCCTCTGTTCCAAAGCAACCAATTGCCATTCGCCTGTCAGGCCTTGCCAGCCGGTAATTGAGTACAGGGCCTAGAGGAGGTGAAAAAGAGGGCTAGCCCATTTAAGTCACCTTGTTTCAATAATTGTTGCCCTATACCTTCCAATTTCACCCAACTGAAGGTTACAAACAGACATGAATGTTTTAGTAACAGGTAGTCTGTGACTTACAACCACAACTGAGCCTAAATGTTATATTGCTAAGTGGGAAATTTGTTAAGTGAGTTTTCTTCCCACATTTGTTAGGTGAATCACTGCTGTTGTTAAATTAGTAACACGATTGTTAAGTGAATCTGGCTTCCCTATTGACTTTGCTTGTCAAAAGGTCACAAAAGGGGATCACATGACCCTGGGACACTGCAACCTTCATAAATATTAGCCAGTTGTCAAGTGACTGAATGTAAATCAATAAAGGAGAATATTTGTAGCTTAAGGTTGACTTGAGGGGTCCTTGGTGCTCTCTGAGCTTGCTTGTTTTCTTGCAAATGCTTCATTATCCTAACTAGGTGCTCGCACTGATTATGTCATCTAAGTCACTTTTTTTCAATGCTGTCGTAACTTTGAATGGTCACTAAACGAACGGTTGCAAGTACCTGTATATACAATAGATTGCTTGATACACAGAATGTAAGAAGACACCTCAAGGTTGACTCAGCCTTCCATCCTTCCGAGGTGGGTAAAATGAGGACCCAAATTGTTGGGGGCAATATGCAGACTCTGTAAAACTGCTTAGAGTGGGCTGTAAAGCACTGTGAAGCAGTATATAAGTCTAAGTGCTATTGCTATCTGTGCAGTAAATCTAAGGGTCTCTATGGTTCTGTTAGCTTTTTCCTCTGATTATTAAGGTGGCAGGAAAGTACCGTATTTTTCGGAATATAAGATGCACCTTTTTCCTCCCTACAAGTGGCTGAAAATTTGGGTGCCTCTTATACTTTGAATGTAGCTTTTTTCTAGCCCTAACCAGGTGCTATCTATCTTCCCAGCTCTTACTGGCTTGCAGGCTCTTTCATTGTTACTCTCTCTGAAGAAGGTTTTTCCAGCCCCAAGTCTTTGCAGGGTTTTTTTCATTGCTCTACTTGCTCCGAATAAGTTTTTTTCTAGCCCTAACCAGGTGCTAACGATCTTCCCAGCTCTTACTGGCTTGCAGGCTCTTTCATTGTTACTCTCTCCGAAGAAGGTTTTTTAAAGTCCTAACCAGGGGATAAAATAATGTGCTGAAGCTGACCAGATAAGGACGCTAGCCAGATGAATACCTGGTAGGCAGATTGTTTTCTCCTATTTTCCTCCCCAAAAACTAAGGTGTGTCTTATACTCCGAAAAATACGGTATGCTCTTACCTCAGTGTTGAATCTTCTTTTGCTTAGTAACAAGGGCAGGGAAAGGTATTGGCCATATATTGTAGCTCAGGATGTTACAAATTAAGGAGGATTGGCAGATTCTGTTGGCTTTAATTTGCCCTCCAATCAAATGTTACCTGCCAGTGGAAAAAACATTATTTCCATCAAGTGATTCAGGACCAGATCCAGAAACAAAGTGATCTTTAACAATTGGCTAGAATAGTGGGTTAGTGTGGCGGAACCACCAGATGTAGAAGAGGAGGCCCTGACAGGGATGCTTAAAAAACATCCCATCTTAGAGTCTGTTCATGGGAAGAAACGTTTGAGGTCAACCCCTTACTCTATGGTTGCTGTTTCCCAAGAGAAGGCAGAGATTCTTGTAAACTTGTGATCAACAATAAATAAGCCTGCTGTGACTCATTTTCAGAGCTGTTCTGGTTGCTTTATTTATTTTTATTTATTTTATTTGTCAAAACATGTACAAGATAGCAGGTATGGTATAAACATAAACAAAAGCAAATTAGGTACAGGTAAATTTGGACAATATGACAGTAAGACAGGGATGGTAGGCACAATGGTGCGCTTATGCACGCCCCTTACAGACCTCTTAGGAATGGGGTGAGGTCGACTGTAGACAGTCTAAGGTTAAAGTTTTTGGGGTTTGGGGAAGAAACCACAGAGTCAGGTAGTGCATTCCAGGCATTGATCACTCTGTTAATGAAGTCGTATTTTCTGCAGTCAAGTTTTGAGCGGTTTACATTGAGTTTGAATCTATTGTGTGTGCGTGTAATGTTGCGGTTGAAGCTGAAGTATTCATTGACAGGTATGACATTGTGGCAGATGATTTTATGAACTACATTTAGATCAGATCGAAGGCGACGTAGCTCTAAGATATCTAAGCTATCTAAGCCTGACATTTAGCAATCTGCCCAATCTTGATCTGATTTTGCCCAGGTTTTCACAGGAGTTCAGAGGGAGTCCAACCTTCAGCTGATAGGCTTCTTCTGAACACAGTTTAGCAAGATGCCAGAAGTGTTGAAATCTTGTTTAAATATAACCCAATTATTAGGTGATATCAGCTGATAGTTGGGCTCTCTTTCAAGACACCAGTGCAAAATATGCTAACCTGAACACTGACTTTTTGTTCATGCAGATTGTTTGTGGGAGATAAAGAGTTGGCTGCCCTCTTTTACCCAGCCTTTGCAAGGGCTTAAAAGATGCCAGGAGACAAAGGATAAAGCTGATTCTTTTCCTACAATATTTTGCTCCCAAAAAGGTTAGCTGGAAGAAATTGGTTTTTTTCCCTCTCCTCCCTGGCTTCACAGTCCAAGCTAATAGGCAAATGTGAAATTCACATCAATTCGAAACGGAGGTATCTTTCCTAATTCTGAATGGTGGTCATGGGGAGAAGGAAACACCTTTCAGGATTTCCCTGCTCTTAGTCAGCCCCGCCCAATACATATGCACATCCCCCCTCTCATTTACCAGTTTCTTGATTTCATTTGTTTTCATTTGAAATGAAAGATGTATAAAATCCTTTCAACCTACCAAGCATCAAGGATTACTGTCTGTTTCCAAGGAGATGTGGGGAATAGCTATTTATTTATTTTGAATCTAATGTTAGTTACTCCTCACTGCTTCATCTTCTTGTATTTATCCTTCTGCTCAGCTGGAGCAAATATTGCCATGGAGGGCAGGGTTGAGTGACTAGAAACATGTCTATGCCTATAACTTAATGCTGTTTTTGTTGATATGGCACTGTAAACTGCCCAGAATCACTTTGGATAGTGAGATGGGCAGCATATAAATTATATTGGATGGATGGATGGGTAGATAGATAGATAGATAGATAGATAGATAGATAGATAGATAGATAGATAGATAGATAGATAGATAGATAGATAGATAGATAGATAGATAGATAGATAGATGAGAGAGAGAGAGAGAGAGAGAGAGAGAGAGAGAGAGAGAGAGAGAGACAGAGACAGAGACAGAGACAGAGACAGAGACAGAGACAGAGACAGAGACAGAGACAGAGACAGACAGATAGACACTAGAGATGGATGGATTGATGGGTGGATGGATGGATGGATGGGTGGGTGGGTGGGTGGGTGGATGGATCTGGGTAGATCCCAGTTCCTTTAATGAAATTGGGAGTGGTCCAGAATTGGTTAGTAAGTTGGATAGCTATATAAATATTTTAAATAAATAAGTTTGAAAAAGAATAGAATAGAATAGAATAGAATAGAATAGAATAGAATAGAATAGAATAGAATAGAATAGAATAGAATAGAATAGAATTCTTTATTGGCCAAGTGTGATTGGACATACAAGGCATTTGTTTTTGGTGCATATGCTCTCGGTGTACATAAAAGACAAGATACACTATCATAGGTTGCTTGTATGGCAAGACATTTTTGGGGAAAAGAGGGAAAGCATGACTTTTAGACTAGAACAGCCAAACTTATCTCCATGGAAAGCCAGTGGCAACAGGATATGTTCTTTAAGAAACAAAGGCATCTTCATGTCATATTTAGAAGCATAGATGGGTGAGCCCTAAGAAAATTTAGACTAACTTAGCTAAGTGTATACTTATTTATTTGAAAGTATGTTTCCATAAATTCAACAGAGTTTAGTTCTAAGTAAACACTATTCATACCATAGACAGTATTTCTATGCTGTCTAAATATTCATGTGCTCCTGCAGGCAAATGGGAACCCAATTACATGGCTCCAAGACTTGTCAGTCCTTTATATTTGAAAGATAGTCTAGAAAAAGTAAAATACGATCTTCCTGATGAAAACAGAAATCAGCTCATAAATAAAATCAAGATAAGTTATGGATGTTCAGCACGCACACATAAAATTCTTCAAAAGGAACCTATCTCAAACAGAAATATCTATTGGAGCGCTGTGCTAAGCTCTAAGGGAGGGCCTCTCTTGAGGATTTCTTTGTGAAATGACAACCCACCTCCCAGCTTAAGGACAACGTGAAACTGCAGTGTTGCTTTGTATCATCCTCTGATGCTTCCACACTCAAAAGAGGTTTCTGCGCCTGCACAGCAAATGGCCTGAAGCTCTAGTATGTGACACAGAATAAGGGCCACAGAAGGCTGCAGAAACTACACTAGATTCATTAACAAGGTGGATAGCATTGCCCTTATGGTACAAAACCTCTCAATGAAGTAAAAGATGGCTGCATCACATAGAGCAGAGGTGTCAAACTCAAGGCCCGCAGAGTGCTTAGATCTGGCCTGCGGGGCCACCCTGGAAACAGCGAAGGAACGGCCTGCATTGCCTCTGCCAGCGAAAATGGAGCTTGGCCCTCCCAGGCTCCGTTGTTCTGACCCGGCTTCCTGATAACAAACCCCAACACAACACAGCATCCATACAATCCTTATTTAATAATAATTTAAAACTAATTGGCTTGTTTAGCAGTCGTTCTAAAGTCAAATAAATTATAAATCAGTCTTTTCAGAGCAATGGCTGTTAATTAAGCTCCTTAACTGCCAGCAATAGTTCAAACAAAATAACTTAAGTCAGACGAAGAGTCTTCCAGATAACAGCAGATAAACCACACGAACCTGGCTGTTTGGCAAAACGCCCAGGAGGAATTGGCAGGCAACTTTGATGAGTTCAAATGGGACCAGATACAGAGGCTTGAATTTCAATGGCCAGGACTTGGAATGAACTTAGTTGCTTCCTGCAAATTCCTTCCTCGATTTCACCACTTAAATAGGCTATGGGAGTGGCCAATTACCCCAAACCGTACTCTCGACTAGTCCTTCTCCTCAAGAACCATTCCTACCTATTGGCAGCTCTGCGTGCACGTGCATTGAGAACAGGCTCCTCCTCTTCTTCTTCTTCACTTATGGCAGCCTCTGGAGTTTCTGAAGGCCCTGGCTGAATCTCTGCCTCTGGCATCGAGTTCTTTCCAGCCTCCTCACTGTCCGACTCAGGTCGCTGGCGAATCGCAACATCAGCCTCTTTGCTGTCCAAATCAGCTACCAGCTGCACAGGCCACTGGTGGGTCACAACATCTGTTTTGGGTCGTGACGACCTCCTGCAGCCCTCTGCCAGTGAAAATGGAGCCCCCCTGAGCTCCATTTTCGCTGGCGGAGGGCTGCAGGAAGCTGTCGCAACCAAAAACAGAGCTTGGGAACCCATTTTTGCTGGCAGAGCACTCGGGCCACCATAGGCACCACCGACACGAGTGACCTCAAGCAGGCCACAACCACCCTGGCCACGACCACCCCATCCCCACAAGGTCAAACACAACCCTGATGCGGCCCTCAATGAAATTGAGTTTGACATCCCTGATATAGAGTTTATTTATGGATGATGCACTTGCTTTCATTTATTAACTAAAATACAAGGATAAACATCCCTTCTTGGATGAGAAGCGAAACATTTTCAAAAAAACTTCTGTTGCTAAGCTAGGTGGGTTTTTAATTTAATTATGCCTGATCTTTTTTTTTTCAGTGCCTAAACCCTAACCCTAGGGATGTGGTGGCTCAGTGGCTAAGATGCTGTGCTTGTTGATCAGAAATGTTGGCAGTTCGGCAGTTTGAATCCCTAGCGCCACGTAACAGAGTGAGCTCCCATTACTTGTCCCAGCTTCTGCCAACCTAGCAGTTCAAAGCATGTAAAAATGCAAGTAGAAAAATATGGACCACCTTTGGTGGGAAGGTAACAGCGTTCCGTGAACCTTTGGCGTTTAGTCATGCCGGCCACATGACCACGGAGACGTCTTCGGACAGCGCTGGCTCTTTGGCTTTGAAACGGAGATGAGCACTGCCCCCTAGAGTCGGGAATGACTAGCACATATGTGCAAGGGGAACCTTTACCTTTTAAACCCTAACCTAAACAAATGGCTGTGAGTCAAGGACTATCTATATACGTATAACAGGTAGCCCTAAGTGAACTATTATGGAGTTCAACTGTATTGATACTATTGTGCTAGGCATAAAACCCAAGCTTCAGTGCCCCTCATAAGAATTTCTACCAGTGGGTTTTCCCCAATTTCTCTGTGCCCTTCAGTTTGACTCAGAATTAACTACAGGGTTTTCTTCTGTAAAACACACAGTCCTCCACATGTTCTTGCTTTCATATTCAAAAAACGCCAAGGGAAGTGGGAAGTTTAGTTTGCCCCAAGAGGGCCGTATTCAAATTTATGCACATATGGATGCTTATCTGCCTTCACACATGAGGTAAGCATACACAGCTTGGTTGGGTTCTTATGCAGCTTCACTCATTCTCTTGGTAGATAAATTCCCCCGCCAAGGCAATGCTAATTCTTCAAGGATCTTTGGAAGATGAATTACAAATCATCTTAGAAAATGTAAATTGTGAAGCCAGGAGGAAACCAAGTCCAACTAAGTGAAGTCTGCAATATGATTTTCACTCAGTGTAATTTTTTTTTTGCCTGTAGTTAACCATGAACTTCAGGGACTACTATCCTATGACATACATTATTAAGCTAGTTGAATTATATGAGCAAGACTCTCTCTGTGTCCGGGTGTTGATAGTAAAGATATAGAGAGATGGATGGATAGATGAATTTATCAAATATGTATATTGCTGGCTCCCAGCAAGGCAGCAGAGCAGTTAACAGAGGTGACAATAAAAACAGTAAAATTCAATTAAAAAAAGAACCAGTTTTGTAAAACTAGTAACATAACGAATACAAGACCGAATAATACATACGTACATACGTACATATGAGCCACAGCATCATACTGGAATGCCAGACTGAACATCATAAAATGGGAAGAAAAATTAAGAAATATGTTTTAAGATTCCTTTTAAAACTGACTACTGTAGGATTCTGTGACAACTCTCTGGCTCAGGCACTTTTGACTTTTCAGAAGTTTTTCAAGTATAATTATCCAGAAGTGAGGCAACTCCTTGTTCCTACAGTAAAGATTCTGCAGAAGGACAAGCTGAGCCTTCTTCTAGTAGGCAGGAAAACAGTTCAAGTTTGCAGAACGGTTACAATTAAGGAGAAGGCATCATAGAATTAGAAAAGTATCTTCCACTCTGTCAACAGGTTAAGTGGGTTTCACACTTTTTGGTGAGAAAGCAATTCCCTGAGGATGGGCTCCAGCACAAGTCCAAAAGCTTGGAAAATTAAACCTAGTGACCAACCCAGATTGGATCCTGCAACATTATCCTAAGACACATCTATTTGCCTTCATTAGTAGTTTTTGTGGTGGATGCAAGCAAGATGAGACTCTGCAGTATGTATGGGTTGTATGTGAAGGGGTGATGATCATATCTGATGATCAAAGGCCCAACCATATCCAACCACAGACTTCACTACTACTACTACTACTACTACTACTACTACTACTACTACTACTACTACTACTGCTACTGCTACTGCTACTACTGCTACTACTTCTCCTCCTCCTCCTCCTCCTCCTCCTCCTCCTCCTCCTCCTCCTCCTCCTCCTCCTCCTCCTCCTCTTCCTCTTTTACCATTTTGGAAGTTGAGGGAGATACAAAGTTCTGGTTCTTGCACTTTTGGTGGCCTCAACCGTTTTTATTTCATGCTGTTGTAGTGTGTCTTTGATGTTGTCTCTCCATCTTCTTCTTGGGTCTGCCTTGTGGTCTTTGGCCTTTTCCTTTTTTGTACATGCCTTATATGGTATGGAATCCCAAGACATTCTCTCCAAGTGAGCAAATCACTTACCTTGCTATCTTAGTATGTAGTTTAAAGTTGGTTCTATTCCAATTCTTTCTCTTATGATCTCAGTTTTGATTTTATCCGTTCTGGTCACTCAGCAGCCTTCCTCAAACATCTCAAACAGACTTCACTGATTTTTTTGTAAACAGAATTCTTGTGGGAATATCATGGATCCCATTTGCAGCTTGAACTAAACTGATCAGTTCTGCTGCTTCAGGATCCCAGCATTGCTGCTTCTTTTTCTGTAGGAGTATTCCAAAACTTTAAACTTATTGAGAGCTTTATTATGCTTACATTGTTACATATCTTTTGCTGGGTATATCATTATCACATGTCCTCTGCTGACATGCATAAGTGGACTTGTATGGGTTCACATGAATACAGGAACGAATTATCTTCTTCAGAGTTCTGGCATCTCTAGAAATTTAGGCAGATTGTGTTAATAAAGAGGATAATAGCTATTTCTGACATGGGGAATCGTTTGAACCCATAATCTGGAGTAATTGGGGTTTATATGTTTTTTAACTTACACAACAGAATGTGTGTTGTTTATATGCCCTCTGATTCAGAGTGCTCCATAAAGTTCTAGTAATATATAAACCTTACACATACTATACATGCACCAGTTCAATTCTTGGGGCCTTTATAGGGAAGGGAATATTAAATTCAGAGATTGAGAGCTATACTCTTAAATGTGAATGACCCTTGTTATCAAACCTATCATCTTTCCAATCATAGAATCTAGAGGGTAGAGTAGATTAAACTTTAGAAAGTTTAACTATTTGTTCATTTTGCAACTTCTCATACTGCATCAACAGAAATGCTACCTTATCTACCTAGCTAGCAAAAGCCTATGGAGTTTCTTAGTCATCCAGGTCATAGTTGTCCCAAAGGTGCGTTTTTCAAAAGGCAACTGGACTTTGTATTTCCTTGAAGACAGCAAAGTCCACATTGTGGACAGAGAGGACTACTGGTTTGAAAGAGGGGTCAAAGAGGTCTTCTGTTAAAATATTCATGAACTGGGAGAGACATGGTAACAAGGTCAGCCAATGAATAGGCATAGCAACTAAGTCAGCCAATGAGAGCTTAAACACATCTGAGTCTGTGCAGAGAATTGAAACTGAAACTTAAGCTAGAAGGCTGGGCGTGGCCCAGCCCACTCTGTACTCTGTCTGCTCTGAACTCTGAACTAGAAACTGCTTGTAACTGCTGCGACGTTAAAGAAGAACTCTGTTACTGGTATTGTAAATACTCATCTGTTATTATGTATATAAAGAAGTTAATGAATCCAGCTGAATCAGTTTGTCTCTGTGTGCTTTCTGGAAATGATTTTCTGCAACAAACTCTGACACCATCTACATTAAGATTCAACAGAGGGGGAGGGATATGAAACCACCTTTCTCCTGTTTACAACACAATCCTGTCAGCAGTTCCAAGAAGGTTCCACACTCATTTGCACTATTCAGGTGACCCTGAGGACACAGATAAACCTCCAAGAGGCCTCAAGGATTCTCAGAAAGAGTGTTAACATCCAGGTGACTGGAAGGAATATAAATCCTTCCATTTTCCACCTTTCAGTCAGAACTGAAGAAGCTTCTTGGATGAGAAGCGAAACGTCTTCAAGGAAAAAAACAAAGTCCAGATGCCTTTTGAAAAAAGCACCTTTGGGACTCCCTAGCAAATGTCATCCTGTTCTCCTATGTGCGAGAGTTATAGCTGTTAATTTATATTTTTCCCTTAAAGAAAGGTAAGGCTTGATTTTTCTCAAAATGCTCCAGAATTTGGACCAGTACTTTCCAGGACAACTCAGTAGATTATGCTACTTCCCAGAGTAAGGGAGGAAGGGTACTTGTATATATTTGGAGAAATGTCCATGAAAGTACAGTATATGAACTGCTATGCAAACATTTCAGCCTATTGGATGAATGAAACTTCACACTGGAAAAATGAAAATGTCAAAATGGACAGATTTGTACATCGGTATTTTGGAAAGGGAAAATAAGGCATATTAGCTGTTATAATCATATCACACCACAATAGACAATACTTGCAGAGTAATCACAGATAGTTAGAAAGACACCTTGTGAATAGACAATTCTCAAGTCTCCGAGGTTTTAATTATGATTTTTAAATCAGGGAAATTGCTTCAAGCAGCTCAAGTCCCCTGTAGAACAGGCAACCAATGATCCATCCAAGCATAATATTGGCTCAGAGTAATAGTCAGTTGGAAACACTCTAATTATTATAGAGCCTGGAGCCAAATTGTCATAAAGAAATGTCCAATTGTCCAGTTCATGCATCACAATAATAAAAGAATGATCAAGGAAAAGTTGCCTGCAGATGCAACTCCTGATGATGGTCTTCTTGGGACAATGTGGAAGTGATATGCCATTGCCTTCTTTTGTCATGCTTTCTGGCTTCCCAATCTAACTGACAGCCTGGAATTTCAGGTGGTCTCCCATCCAAATATTAACTACCACCTACCCTGCTTAGCTTCTAAGATCAGCCAGAGTTGCTATTTTCTAAGACCACACAGGACTCCATGTAATGTGTGCAAATGCCTGCATGTGGCTTCAAATCTTGGCCAGCAACTCCCAGATCAGTGTTTCTCAACCTTGGCAGTTTGAAGATGTGTGGACTTCAACTCCCACACATCTTCAAACTGCCAAGGTTAAGTAACACTGTCCCAGATGCTCTAAATCTGCTTGATTACTAAAACCAATAATTTCAAAACCGGTACAATCCTCGAGTTACAACCATTTGTTTAATGGCCACTGGAAGTTACAACAGCACTGAAAAAGCGATGACCATTTTTCACACTTACATGGCCACATGGTCAACATTCAGCAGCTTGGCAACTGACTCATATTTATGACGATTGCCCTATCCCAGAGTCATGTGATCGCTTTTTGCGACCTTCTGACAAACAAACTCAATGAGCAAGCCTGATTCACTTATCAACCGTGTTACTAGTTTGACAACTGATTCACTTAAAAACGGTGGCTGGGAAGTTCATAAAATGAGGCAAAACTCACTTAACAAATGGCTCACTCAGCAGCAGAAATTTTGGGTTCAATTGTGGTCATAAGTTGAGGACTAAATACATCTGCCTGATTAACACTAGAAATAGAAATACAGTCAGAGGTTTAGATATACTTTTCCCAGCAGCATGTTGCTGACTAAAAATTCCTTTTTAAGAGTAAACATTTATTTTTGGATCTGTAAGGCAAATGAGACACCAAGCTGATTCAAGGCAAGAAAAGGTGAGTGTTCTAGTCTTGAAAGAAATAGGGGGGGGGACCCAAATTAAAGTGAAGACAGTTCTAAGAAAGGTTTATAGAAAATGTCACATTAAGCTATAATGCAGTAAATTTATTTGGGCTTGATGCGTTGAATAAACCTAACTGTTACGGTTGGGAAATCATGGCTTGTTTTAGTCTATTTTTTTGAAATCCAGCCATTTGTGGCTAACTTGTAATTACTGTATACTTAATCAAAACATGACTTAGTACCTCATATAAACCAAGGGACGGTCTTAGAAACTAAGTAAACTCAAAGGCAATCATTGCTGAGATAGGAGCCATGAATTACAGACTTTCTTGTTCTAAAAAAAACAAAACACCGCAAGTCAACCTATTAAGAACAATGCTTTTGCTCAAGGCAAGCCTTCCATTTGGTCTCTAGCAGGAATCCAGTGGCTGATTGGTTTCATTAGTCAATATGAAATGCTACATTCACCTTATTAGTAAAAAAAAAAGGCAATGCATCTGTCCCTGTCTAAGATGTGAGCTGCTCAACTGCATTGCCTGTCAAGAAATTTTAAAAAATAATTGTTTTGTTACCACACAGATAACCAATTTTTGTAATTCAGGGGCCTGACAACCCAAATGCTTGATAGTGTCATAAATAAACTTACAACTTACCGATGTTGGTTTTCGCAACCAGTACCTGTTGGGCTTCCATGAACTAGAGAACAGATTTTCTGACATTCTGACAGCAACTCTGGCTGTCATCTTCAGAAACCAACCTGACCAAAGGACAATCAGGAACCACCACCAGCCAAAATGTATTTATTTATTTGATTTCTATAGCCACCCATCTCAGCAAAAGGCTCTGGGCAGCTAAACATCATTAGATCAACATCTAATCAGGCTCAGGCTCAAAGAAAGAACCACTCAGGCTCAACCCTCACCAATCTGCACCAATCAGAAACCAGCTCAGTTAAAGGCCAATCGGAAGTCAGGACTCCTATCCTATAAAAATAGGAGCCCAGTTGGTCTGGCTCAGTTGCATACTGTATGGTCTATGTCAGGGGTGTCAAACTCACGTCGTCATGTGACATATTGGGACTTTTTCCCCCCTTCGCTAAACCGGGGGTGGTTGTGGCCAGCACGGGACGCATCCGGCCTGTGGGCCATGAGTTTGACACCCTTGCAATAGCCCATTTTGCCTCTGAAAGTGACATGCACGCTTGCTGACAGAATATCAGGAATGAAACTCTGAAAAGTGTTCAGAAGCTAGAACTGGTACAGAATGCAGCTGTACAGACAGTTCTCTTGGGTGGCATGTGTAACATTGCTGTTGTGTGAGATGCATTGGTTGCCTGTCTGTTTCCGGGTCCAATTCAAGGTGTTGGTTAGCACTTTAAAGCCCTTTATAACATGGGTTTAGGGTATCTGAGGAATTTTCTCTCCCCAATGGGATTGGCTAGTGTAGTTCCAGCAGAAGAGGCCTACTTTGGATTCCTTCTGACAAAGAATTTCAGCTGGCAGGGTCCAAGAGAAGAGACTTTTCTGCTGTGGGCCCTGACTTTTGGAATATTCTCCCATCAGAGGTGAGGTTGTACCCCATACTCCTGACCTTTTGAAGAATCTTGAAATCTGGTTCTGTTCTGCCAGCTGGCTTGGTGACCCAATAAGTGGGGGTGGTTGCTAACAGGGTAGAGAGAACTGCTCCACTCCTGTGTTGCTCCTCCTCTTGGTTTCTTAGTCTTTATTTAACCTTAATTTTTAATTATTTTATCTTTTTATTATGTTTTAAGCTGCCTAGAGTTGCTGTAGCAGTGAGGTGGCATATAAATTTAATAAATAATTAAACCCCAACAATGCCTAAACATATGTTTTCCAAGCTTCTTCCTAAAGTCAATCTTGAAAATGTAAAGCAAGTGGATTAATTATATGGATTTATTTCTTCTTCTTTCACCATCAAGACTTATAGTTACAAAGATGACTATATTTTTTCCTCCCGTTTGTCCCAATACCAGTACAAAAATTATTTTGTTTTTTTGCAGCAGTGGAAATTTGCTTTTGATTGAGCTCAATGGGAGCAAAATGAAAAAGGGAGAGAGAAAAAAACCCTGGAGAATATTGCAGTGTTTGATTTTACATGCTTCCTGCTTGTATTTCAAATCATGAACCAGTGTGCTACATGGGAATGGTATATAGATTGCCAGTCTCCAGCAGCTTGGCTTCCTGTATTTGAAGCCATGTTTAGAGGAATTACATGCAGTTTAGGAAGTATGCAATCAGACAGCAAAGATTTTTTTAAATCACCCTGAAGAGTAAATAAAAATAGAGAAATAGCACTTCTTATTGTAGACAGGTCCCACTAAGAAAATACGGCCAATGTGGTTTCTCCTATTCCAAGTGCACACTTGAAATATGCTTAAAAGAGAAAGTATTGCTGCTGTGGGAGTCGCATCTTTATAGCTCATCCTCTCTTCTCTCTAAAAAAAAAATCTTGCTGCTAAGCAACCACGAGTAGGACAAACGTTGGAGTCACATAGCAAAGCTGTTTTGCATTAATAGCAATAGCACTTAGACTTATATACTGCTTCATGGTGCTTCACAGCCCTTTCTAAGTGGTTTACAGAGTCAGTATATTGCCCCCAACAATCTGGGTCCTCATTTTACCCACCTCGAAAGGATGGAAGGCTGAGTCAACCTTGAGCCTGGTGAGATTCGATCTGCCAAATTGCAGGCAGCCGGCAGTCAGCAGAAGTAGTCTGCAGTACTGCACTCTAACCACTGTGCCACGGCGGCTCCAAGAGCCACATCATTGCCTCTTCTAGAGTTATTTTGCATTGACTGGAAGTGCTCTCCCGAGCCACTTTTGGGGCATTTTCATACCATTTTGTTCTCATTTCCCTAATTTTTCCAAGGCGGCTTTGAAGGTGACTTCTAACCATCATCCACTCTGCCAACCTCACCAAGGTGAGAACATGCACAGAATGTTAGGGCCAATCAGGGCTCCCTGCTGCTGTTAGGAAAAGAATGCAAATAATATTCTATCCGAATTTGAGATACAGTATGCCCTGCTATAACAAAATTCAGGCACGTCCATCCACATACACATACACACACACACTCATACAAAACCCCAAAATCAACTGTGAACATCTCCCTTCCCAAACTGAGATTCCCTCAGGCAATTAAGGCAAGAATCTTTCTGAACCCAGACTGGAGATGCCAGAGGTTAAACCTGCAGCCTTCTGCATGTAAGGTATGAGCTTCAGGCAGAACACCTGGATTGCTGGGAGAGATCTTGTGCACATTTGTGTGATAAAGAATCCAAGAAAGAACAGACTGGCTATAAGAGAAGAAAGGGGGAAGCCCAGAGAAAGATCTATTATCTATTTCTACCTACCCTGACCTTGTCTCTGGGAGGAGAAAGATGCATTCATCAAAGCTCTGGTAAGTGTTATAGTGGGAAAGTCTGTCAGGTTTCATTTTATTGTTGCTTCAGAAACTTAGAGAGAGAGAGAGAGAGAGAGAGAGAGAGAGAGAGAGAGAGAGAGAGAGAGAGAGAGAGAGAGAGAGAGAGAGAGAGAGAGAGAGAGAGAGAGAGAGAGGAGGAGGAGGAGGAGAGGGAGAGAGAAAGAATTTCCTCCAGGGGAAAACTTTGAAAAGAAACAGAAGCACTACATTACACCAGACTGATTTTGAACTAGCACTGCCTCTGCAAAAAGCACAAAATTCCCCAAGAGAAAAATGCCAAATTCTATATGAGTAGAGAGAAAGGGACAGAAAGAATGGGCTTGGTTGGTTAGTTGGTTGTTGTTGTTGTTTAATTTGAACCTACACATACCTTTACCTGTAAACTCAGTTGAGTCAGAATTGCCAATATTGCCAATGGGAGTGGGCAGTGCAGGGAAACAGACATGTTGCTATTTCTGAACAAAAAAAAAGTCTATGGGAAAATCCCAGGAGGAAAGGAAAGGATAGGATAGGATAGGATAGGATAGGATAGGATAGGATAGGATAGGATAGGATAGGATAGGATAGGATAGGATAGGATAGGATTTTATTGGCCAAGTGTGATTGGATACACAAGGAATTTGTCTTGGTGCATATGCTCTCAGTGTACATAAAAGAAAAGATACACTCGGAACTTCCGCTTGGCTCCACAGGCATCAAGGACGCTCCTCGTTGAGCGCCTGTTCCGAGGTCCCGTAAAGCCGCCAGAACAGCTGTCTGGCGGCTTGAAAATCTTCTCCCCGGGCTTAGGGGAGAGATGAGAGCTGACAGGTGAGGGTAGAGCCCCCCTAGTGCCCCAGGAGATAACCTGGGGTGCGAAGGGTGAGGGCTCCCCAGGCAGCCTGTCATTTGCTCCAGGCTTTTGCAGAGCAAGATGCCGGGACCAGCTCTGCTTTCAAGATGGGATTTATAACACTTTGATTTACTGCAGACAGCAGACAGAGAAATGCAGGAGACTCGAATGGCAAGTACCTTAACTTTAACTCCAATGCTGACTTTTACTTCGGAAGTTACAAATTAACTGAGCTAACAAGCAACAAAATGGCGATTGAAGATTCAAAGGGTGTGGAAAGTGAAAACTAGAATGAAAGTTTTGTTTCGTGAGCAGCCCTTTGTATGAAAACGCTTGACTCTGAGGAATTTTTTTTCTTTCTCTTTGACTTTGGAATAAAATAACAAATCTAATTTTAAAACCTAAATGGCTTTAAAACCTGGAAAGACTGTTTTTAATAAAGGATTTGGCCCTTTGTCTGAAAATGTTTGAAAATGCCTGATTTTGATGAACTCTCTCTTCTCTCTCTGATTTTGGACTAAAACAAAAAGTTTAACTTTAAATCTTAAATGGCTTTTAAACCTGGAAAGACTGTTTTTAACAAAGGATTTGAGCACCCTCCTGTTTATACTTCAAGAATGCAACCCACTCCTTATTCAACACCCCCACAGATCTTAACACCTGAAAAGTTATGTGAAGCTTTAAAAGTTATGAAGAATGAACTTGTTATGGAATTTAACTTAAAAATGAATGAAATTAATGAAAAGATACAGGCTGTTTCAGAGGAGATTGCTACTCGACACCAGCAATTAAGGGATGATATGATATTTGCATTTAAATGACTGGTAGGAAATATGGAAATTATGGAGGAGGAGGTGGAAGAAATTAAACAGTCTGTGATAACTTTGGCTGAAGATATAGGTAAGACTCAAAATAATATTGAAAATTTTGAAGCTGAGGTGTTAATGATTCAATATAGAAATATGGAGTTTGCTTTAAGACTAAGAGGTGTAAAAGAGAAAAAACAAGAAGATCTAAAAGAAATGATGTTGGAGGCATTTGTGCACACATTAGGAGTGACAAAAGAGGAATTGGGTATACAAATTGATAAAATATATCGTGTCAATTCTTGGATTGCTGAACAGAAACATCTGCCAAGATATCTTGTAATATATTTTACTACAAGGGCACTACGTAATGAAATTCTACAGGCAACTTTCAAGAACAAGCTTCAGGTAGATGGACAGGAAGTAATGACATTGAAAGAAATTCCTCCTAAAATGTTGAGAGCCAGAAAGGATTATGCCTTTCTGGTGGAAGAATTGAAAAAACAGCAAATACAGTATAGATGGGAGGCTCCAACTGGGATAGCGGTGAGACATCTGGAAAAGAGATATCAGCTCAATACGATATTGAAAGCAACTGATTTTTATGTAAAAGTGTTAAAGGCCGACATATCCAAAATTCCAGAAGGAAGAAGAATGAAGGAAGCAATGGAAGATGAGAGAGGAGAGTCGTCGACAGTTGTTCAAATGGGAGGAGCTTTGATGAGTCAAGGTGATTTACAAAACCAGAGTGATGTTTATAATGTGGAAGAAGAGACAGAAGATCAGAGTCAGACTAGAGCAGTGGCTACATGTATCGAAGTATCAAGACAACAACAACTTAAGCTGACAATTCAAAAAATTACCAAGCCACAAGAGTCAGATCTAAAGTTCGAGTGAGAAGAAGGAATGATTAGAACTTGGTTTTAGCATGGGAAGTCATAGGCCAGATGGAGAGAAGAATAAAAATTGGTATTTTGCAGTAAAAAGATCCATTTATTATTTAGGAAATGACGTTGATGGTTATGCATCTGGCCGAGATGGTGAAAGAAAGACTTTTTTTTCTCTTCTTCCTCTTTCTTTTTCTTCTTTTTGTCTTTTTATTCTCTTCTTTTTATTACTATATTTTAAAGATTATATAAATGAAAGACACATAGAGGATTGGTTTAAAAATTTTTTTCTTTTTGACTACTTTTAAAAGGTTTTGAGTTATATGGAATTAAAGATTTAGAATAATTGTGAAATTAATAATTTGATATATTGGAATGTTAGGTTATTAACAATGTGTTTGATTTTTAGATTATGCTTAAAAGGTTTTGAGTAATAAGGGGTTAAAGAAGTAGAGAAATATTGGAATTAATAATTTGTTAGTATAATTTTATTTTTATGTTTATCAAGGAGGTATAGCGTCGGAAGAAGGAAGATCTATTCAGCATTGAGGAAATGACGTTGATGGTTGTGTATCTGATTGAAATGGTGAAAGAAAGATTTCTTCTTTCTCTTCTTTTTATTATTATATCTTAAAGACTATATAAATGAAAGATACATAGTGGAATAAATTAACAGTCTGATATATTGAAATGTTAATTGATTAATAATATGCCTGATTTTTAGACTATGCTTAAAAGGTTCTGAGCAACAAGGAGTTAAAGATTTAGAGAAATTTTGAAATTAATAATTTGTTAGTATATTTTAATTTTAATTTTATTGAATATTATACCCTGTGCTTTTTCTGGGAAGTCGGGGTGTGTGAGAGGGGGGAGGATGGGGGGAAGGGGAGGGGGTTGGGGGGAGAAAAAGAGAAAAATGTTTGTACTTTGTACTAATAAAACTTTTTGAAATAAAAAAAGAAAAAAGAAAAGATACACTCGTCAAGAATCATAAGGTACAACACCTAATGATAGTCCGGGTACAAATAAGCAATCAAATCATATTAGGAACCAGTCAATATAAATTGTAAGGATACAAGCAGCAAAGTTACAGTCATACAGTCATTAATTAAGTTTAGCTGTGAACCAAGGTTTTTTGTTGCTGTGTATTTGCAAGTTCCTTGTCGGTACACACAGGTTTTCACAGAAGCTGACATATAAAGTTACAGTATCTGTGAGTTCATCCAGGCCTGCAGAGGTATCTTCAAAAATATTCCAATCAGTGCAGTCAAAGCAAGCCTGTAGCTTTAACTTTGCCTCCTCTGTCCAAGTCTTCACTGATTTAATTGTTGGTTTTGTGGTTTTAAGTCTTTGCCTGTAATCAGGTACAAGATGGATCATGCAATGATCAGAGTGTCCCACAGCTGCTCGTGGTAAAGACCGATAAGCATCTTTTAGTGTTGTGAGGCAATGGTCTAAAGTATTCTTGCCTCTAGTGGGACCATTGACATGCTGAAAGTATTTTGGTAGCTCTTTCCTTAAGTTTGCTTTGTTTAAAACTCCCAAAATAATGGCCAGTGAATCAGATTATTTGGCTTTAGCCTCCATAATTTGGTCAGCTAAAGTTCTTAATGTCTTGTTTACACAGGCTTGTGGCGGGACATACACAGCAATTAGTAGAAATGATGAAATCTCACCTGGAGAGTAAAATGGTTTATAGTTGATAAGTATAAGTTTTCATCACAGAATTTATATATTATAGTTATATCCTGAGACCAGCTGTTTTTGATATATAAGCATAAGCTTCCTCTCTTCTTTTTTACCACATGTTCCTACAATTCTGTCTGATCGTTGAATCTGAAACCCTGGGATATGCAGGCTGCTATCATCAATTGATTCATTTAACCAGGTTTCACAAAAGCATAATATTGCTGAGTTGTAAAAATCAGAATTGTATCTGTTTAAAAGGAGTATGTCATCCATCTTATTAGCAAGTGAACGTAAGTTGGTTAGGAAGATTGATGGCAGGGGGGGATTATTTCTCCTATTCCTTAGCCTGTTTAAAATTCCCGCCCTTTTACCTCTCCATCTTTGTTTCCTCCGTTTGGTTTTTTTGGTAATCCATAGCTCCGGGGAAATTGCTTCTTGCTGTGTTAGAATCTCCTCTGTGTTTGTAAAGACAGGAGGGGGTGGGATCACAGAAAGCTGCTACTTAAAGAAATGTTCCTTAATTTTTAGCAGATAGTCTCTTGAGTTTAAAGTCTGTAGTAAGTCGCAGAGAATAATAAAAAATAAAGAAACCATTAGAGAGCATTTCACTGAGGTAGCCTTCGGCGGCGCCATCTTGGATGGTAAGGAAAGGAAAGGAAAGGAGGAAAGAGAAAAAAGAAAAGAAAAGAAAAGAGAGGAGAGGAGAGGAGAGGAGAGGAGAGGAGAGGAGAGGAAAGGAAAGGAAGAAACCTCATTATGCAAGCTGTTATTAACTACATGAGATTCAAATATTGATGGACAGACAGTGATAACTAGACTGACATTCAAAAGTGTCATTTTGATTGAACCTAGCACTCTGCAACTATCTGCTGTTAGGGCTCCTAAAACTCTATTGCAGAAACTTATTAAAAGATATATGACTTGCTTCATTTAGGAAGTTTCTTCAAAACAGTTCCAGACTCTTCTAAGGAAATTTGGGTAATTTGTTAGACAATTGATCTTTCAAGAAAAATTACACTCTCCTATGCAAAGGCTGTAATCCAGATAAAAGACAACATTCTGAACATACTTGGTACATGAAAAAATGTTAAAAGAAGTAATGTGACTAGATATGCTTGTCTTTTTAAAAAATATTTTAGGGACTTCCGAATCTTTACTGTCTGCTTTTTCATCAGGAACTTGAATTTAGCCCTGTTTTTTAATGTTCTTATAAATGGCAGACTATTCAGGAATTTGTACAAAGGCCTGAAAAATGGTGACAATTCTGAAGAACATATCTAGTACTCCAAAATCTCTATTAAATTTTTTTTGAATGTTGAACATCAGTTCAAATGCACATGCTATATAACCTATATGCAATAATTTAGAATTTGTGCAGACAGAATAGGGGGGGGGGGGAATATGCATACTCAGTTCTCCACATTTAAGAGTCCTTGAGTCCCTTTCCCCACTTATGGTTTAGTACAACAATAATATGGCCAAATATTGACCAAGTTATTGAACATCAGTACAGGATGATCTGTTTAAGATTCTGCATAGATCTGTTTAGAAGAAAGAAAGAAAGGCCAAGTGTCTGCACATACATTACATGGAATTGGAGCAGCATGATGGCAGTTTAGTGGTACAAACATTTTGCTAGAGTCCATCAAACTAAAAGGAAACATTCTTTAGCACCATTTCTTTGTCCTCCTTTATATTATAAGCAGTATCCTTAAAAACAATTATTAATTCATGGGTATCTTGATTTTTTTTATACCAAGACATTATACAAAAAATCAGAGAAGCAGTTGTGAGAAAAGGAGGATCAAAGGAATGTCTGTCTGTCTGTCTGTCTGTCTGTCTGTCTGTCTGTCTGTCTCTCTCTCTCTCTCTTATCTATCTATCTATCTATCTATCTATCTATCTATCTATCTATCTATCTATCTATCTATCTATCTATCTCCATCCATCCATCCATCCATCCATCCATCCATCCATCCATCCATCCATCCATCCAGCTATCTAGCTATCTAGCTATCTAGCTATCTAGCTAAATATCTATCTAAATATCTATCTATATGTTGCTGCCCATCTTGCCACAAGGCAACTCTGGACAGCTTGCAAGGTTAAAAGCAATAAAACTATAGAAATATATACTTTATATCTCTCTAGTAGCAATTAAAATATAAATCATGGTAAAAATTATGGTAAAAAGATGGGGAGGGAGGGAACAGAACGTGCAAGGGTTGAGGTGGGATCTGCTATTGGTCCATTAACCACCTCCAACATGATAGTCCCCTGTTAAAGCACCAAGCCAACTGGCAGAGCCAGATCTTCAGGCTTTTGTGGAAATTCAGGAGGGTGGGATCAGATCTCCCCCTGGGGACAAGATGTTCCAAAGGGCCAAAGCCATGGCACAGAAGGCTCTTCTTCTGGACCCTGGAATTCCTTGACTGATGGGATCAGCATCATGCCTCCTCTGCTCTTCCTTTACTCAGTTTTCTGCTCTTTGCCTCTTGTGCCTTCTACCTCCATCAATCAAGCAAACTTTTTGGGTCATGAACACATTTAATTTCTTGAAAAAAATGGACTTGGGCAACAAGCAATTGCCTTGATTAATTATAAAAATAAAAACCGTATAGAAGTGTCTCTGTGTGAGCTTTATACTGGCGGATGTGCTGTTTTGGGTATTTTCATGGTTTTCTTCAAGATTCTATTTTTTAAATTTAGGCATTTGGTTTTCAGCCTTTTTTTCCTCTCTCAGCCCTCTGTGCCATTCGGACTCTCCTTCTGAGTTCTCCAGGTATCACTCATTTTCTCAATGTTGGGAATTTCCCAGCTCATCAGGTGCCGGGGACTTTTATCCTCCTCCTCTATAGGCTAGTTGTACTATACCAGTGATGGCGAACCTATGGCACGGGTGCCACAGGTGGCACGCGGAGCCATATCTGCTGGCACGCGAGCCGTTGCCCTAGCTCAGCTACAGAGCACATGTGCGTGCCTGCCAGCTGATTTTTGGCTCGCACCGAGGCTCTGGGAGGGCGATTTCGGCCTCTGGAGGGCCTCTGGGGTGGCAGGGGGGAGCGTTTTCACCCTCCCCAAGCTCCAAGAAAGCCTCTGGAGCCTGGGGAAGGCAAAAAATGGGCCTACTGGGCCCACTGGAAGTCAGAAAAATGGGGAGTGGGGGGGGCACGCACGCATGCGCAGGGGGGTGGGGCAAGTGGGATGCTTTGAATTATATGTGTGGGCACGCACGCGTGTGCGATAACACTTGCGCGAACTATTTCGGCACCCAAAGGAAAAAAGGTTCGCCATCACTGTACTATACAATGAAGCCCTTTCTTGCAACCACCCACCAATCTTTCCCAAATGTGTTCAATGTCACTAAATATTAGTGGTTGGAGGTTAGCTTTTCAGCTCTAAGGTGTTCTAGCTGCCAGAAAAGAAGGTTAAAACAAGGTGGTTGGGTTTCACAGTGCAAAGGGAGATGGGCAGGGCTACACCAGTAGCCACGGGTATTACTTTTCTAATCATTAAATCAGTAGTGGGATTCAAAATTTTTTTACTACTGGTTCTGTGGGTGTGGCTTGGTGGGCATGGTAGGGGAAGGATACTGCAAAATCTCCATTCCCTCCCCACTCCAGGGGAAGGTTACTGCAAAATCCCCATTTCCTCCCGATCATCTGGGACTCGGGAGGCAGAGAATAGATGGGGGCGGGGCCAGTCAGAGGTGGTATTTAGCGGTTCTCCGAACTACTCAAAATTTCAAAATCTCGCCGAAATCTCGCGAGGGGACACGTGCGTGAGAGAGATTTTGGTGAGATTTTGCTTCCGCGCATGTGCAGAAGCAAAATCTCACCGAAATTGCGCACACATGCATGTCCCCTCGCATGATTTTGGTGAGATTTTGCTTCCGCGCATGTGCAGAAGCAAAATCGTGCAAGGGGCCACATGCGCATAGTGAGCACGCATGTGCACGAAACGTGGAGATGCATGCGCAGTGCACCGGTATCAGTAAGTAAGCAACCCGCCCCTGGATCAGATGTTGTTGTTCCTGTTGTTATTTTTCAGTTGCTAAGTCATATCCAACTCTTTGTGACCCCATGGATCATAGCACACCAGCTTCCTTTGTCGTCCACTGTCACCCAAAGTCCAAAAAGATCTGATACATCAACAAAAAGGACATCCATGGAAGATAGCAAAAGAGCCAGGAAATCAAGAACAAGTATATAAAAGTAGCTTAGAAGAGTAAATGTGGTGTCAGGAATCCTAACTGTGGTTGATAAAGCAAGCTACGAATAACAAAAGGGCTTCTAAAGATGCATCCACAAGAAAACACAGAAGGAGACGAATCAGTACAGTAGCTACTCTATGGCTACTGTAAGATGTTCCAGGAAACAAAGACAAGCCAAAACTATTTGGTTTCTATTTTTATTCATCTTATTGAACTAAGCATGTATTCCACTTGTAACCTGTGATCAGTTGGATGGAGGAACAGGATTTAACTGTGAGATTGATAGAAACATGGAAATGGTTAGGAATATCACTATTGTGAAAACATATAAATCTTCTGAGCAAGATAAATTATGTTTCTGGCTAGAAAAGGGATTTGCTGATCGTATGCATTATATATAACCTTTAAGAAAACCTGGAGAACAGAGGTGGAAGAGAGCAAACATCTTCAAAAGAGGAGAAAAGGAGATCAGGGAGTTATAGATCTATCAGATCAATATCTAAGAACATTCTAGAGCAGTTCATAAAAAAAAGATTGTTCCAAGTAAACAGCTTGAGGGTGTTTTACAGTAATGCAGTAATAATCAGAAGTCAGAATGGCTTTCTCAAGAAAGAATGCTGCCAGATTAATCTTATATGACTTTTTGAAAGGGTAAATTCTTTTACAGAATAAGGGAATGCTGAGATACAATAGATCTTGTTGTCAACAAAGTACTTTAACATAGTACCTGGTAATATTCTGATGTAAATATGGGCTGGTTATCATGATGAATTAAATAGCTATGTAGCTGGCTTGGACATTGCACTGAAACAATCTGTTGTCAAACTGGAGACAGCTATCATCCATATTAGTGTCAGATTAGAAGATTAGTCCTGAGACTGTATTCTTCAATATGTTTATTCATGACTTGCCTGAAAGTATGGTCACAATACTACAAATCCAATTCAGAACTACCTAGGCTAGAGAAATGGCTGAAAGTAGCGGAATGAAATTTCACAGCTACAAATATAATATTGATTTGGTAAACAAAAATCAAACACATAAGCATGGGATGGAATAGCAGTAATCCTTGAGATATTAGTACCAGTATTTTGTGAAAATAATAATCCAGGAATAGTAATTGATTGCAAAGTGAGTATGAATTATGTACTTTTGAAAAAAGGGCAAGTGTAATTTTATGTGCTTCAATGGAGGTGTAAATTTCCAAATCAAGAGAAGGAAATGTTTATTCTGCTTTGATTATACAGTATCCTACTTCGACACATTTAGAAGAATCCAGAGAAACTGGGACAGGCTTAGAGAAGAGCGATGAGGATGACTAGAAGCCAAAAAATTAAGCCATACAAAGAGTGACTGAAGGATAGGTGCATCTTTGATTTTAGGAAGAGAGGATCTTCACATGCAGAAAAGGCTGTTATACTGAAGAAGCCTGAGATCTGTTCTCTATTTCTGTTATTCTTTTCACCCACTTTTGAATACTTCTGCTCTCCTCCAACTGGCACTTTCTTTGTTCTCCAGGATATCTGAAAGGTAATACAAATAATATGTACAGACTAGTAACTATTATCTGTAAGGGGCGTGCATAAGCGCACAATCGTGCCTACCATTCCTGTCCAATTGCACCCATATATTCATAATTCTTGTACTCATAATCATGCTTGTACATATATATATATATATATATATATATATATATATATATATATATATATATATATATATATATATATATATATATATATATATATATATATATATATATATATATATACATACACACAATCATGTTTATACTTTGTGTATACTTTGCTTCTTATCATATACGCTTGACAAATATAATAATAATAATAATAATAATAATAATAATAATAATAATAATAATAATAATAATAATAATAATAATAATAATAATAATAATAATAATAATAATAATAATAATAATAATAATAATAATAATAATAATAATAATAATAATAGCAGCTCCTTCTACACCCTAGGTGCAACTCATCAAGTTTAGGGCATGGGATAATAGGTTTCAACTGAATCTGGAAAAGCTCCCTAACATTAGAAAAAGAAAAAGAAAAAGAAAAAAGAAAAAACCCGGCAGTGGAGCCAATTAGTCAAAGACTTGGTTGGGTCCCCTTTCACTTGTGTTCAAGCCATCTCTGAGGCTCCTTTAATCTGGATTCCTGCATGGAGCAGGAAGTTGGACAACACTGGCCTAAATTAGGGGTCCCCAACCCCTGATATGTGGACCAGCAACGGTAAGGTGACCAGATTTTTTTTAAAAGCGGGACACCATTGACGGGGGGGTGTTTCTAGGGGAGCAAGACAGGAGGGGTCCGTCTCTCTTATCCTGCAGCTTTGTGCACCCCCCCCCAAACACCCCCCTTCATCGCAGCAAGGGGTGGGTTCCTACGGGCGCAGGCTTACCTGTTCGTCAGCGTAGAGCCGATGGAACTGGTGGCGGTCGCGGGGCGGGGCTTCTCCCGCCCGCTTCCCGCCCGGCTGGACGCCGCCATTCAGGTTATTTTGTCCTCTGCGCATGTGCAGAGGACAAAATAACCCGAATGGCGGCGTCCAGCCGGCCGGGGAAAGCGGGCGGGAGAAGCCCTGTACCGCGACCGCCGCCAGTTCCATCGGCTCTACGCTGAACGACTGGCCGAGGTGAACCGGCAGGAACTCGTGGCACATTGCATTACCCAAAAGAACAGATCTCCTTTGTTTATTTCATGGTTAAAAGGTGGGAATCCCTGAATAGAGATTTGCAGAAGCCCTAGAAATGATGGGATGTATCTCATTGAAGAGAAGAAATACAAAAGAAACGAACTAGCAAATTCAAATTAAAAAGCGGGACTTTTTTGAAACACCGCGGGACACGGGACAAATTGCTAAAAAGCGGGTCTGTCCCGCCAAAAGCGGGACGTCTGGTCACCTTAAGCAACGGTCCGGGCATGCCAGAAACCAGGCCACACAAACAAGTGAAGCCCCATCTGCGGGATGAAGGCAGAACACGAACTGACGCCCCCTCCAGTCTGTGGGAAAAAAACTCTCTCCACAGAAGCATCTCTGATGCACAAAAGATTTGGGGTCGCTGGCCTAAATGACCCTACACACACACACACATACTCCAACTTGGAACCCCAGATTATAAGAAGGGAAAAACAGAATTGCAATCCTGCCAATGAATCTTTGATATGTTTATTATGTTTGATATGTGGAAGAAATGTCCATCTGGGTTCAGTTCCAAGTGGGAAGAAAGAGACTGGAAACATGGAGACTGCTTGGAAAGATGATTTAATGGTGGTCAGGACCTCATGGTTTTTTGGGGTCCTGGGCAAATGAGTGCCTGGGGGGGGGAGAGAGAGAGAGAGAGAGAGACAGACAGACAGACAGACAGACAGACAGACAGACTCTCTCTTGGGCCCCGCCTTGGAACTTCCTGTTCCTGTGTAAGAAATGTATTCTGATTGGTTGTCAGACTCCCATGGGGCCATGCAGGGGTAACTTTGTAAGTTGTCCCAAGCTTGGTTGAATCTTGCTGAGTGATGCAATCTCCCCAGGTGCCATGTGGTGAGTTCTGTTGCTAGATGGGTAGAGGGCTAATCCTATCATGTCCTGAGGGCCATGTCTTAATCCCATCACCCTGGAGCTGAAGAGGGGGCATGGAGCTGCAGGGAGCTGCTTTGTCTTTAAAACATGTTTCTCATTTTCTCATCCAGGGAAATATAATATTCTGCCTTTTTAATATTTCCTAGAATATTTCATTCTTCTAAGAGGGGTGGGTGTTAACTTTCTTCACTAGGTTCGTGTCCAACTTATTTTTAGGCATCCAGCATTCTATCTCTTTTCTCCCCAACAACTTCTATGGCTAAAGGACTAGAAGAAGAAAAAAAACCCTGCTAATATTGCCTTGATTGCTAAGAATGTTGTGTAGTTAAGAACACAAGGTAAAAGAGACATTTATTATCTTGTTAAGTAGTATCACTTGTCATTTATAGCATTATAATTTATAGCATTAGAGCTGAGGTGGCACAGTAGTTAAATGCAGCACTGCAGGCTACTGCTAGTTCAGCAGTTCAGCTGTTCAAATCTCACCGGCTCAAGGTTGACTCAGCCTTCCATCCTTCTGAGGTGGGTAAAATGAGGACCCAGATTGTTGGGGGCAATATGCTGAACTCTGTAAACCGCTTAGAGAGGGCTGTAAAGCACTATGAAGCGGTATATAAGTCTAAGTGCTATTGCTATTATGCGCAAATGTGTTGCATGTATTTGTGTGTGTGTGTGTGTGTGTGTGTGTGTGTGTGTGTGTGTGTGTATTTATGAACTCTATGAGTGTGTAGTTTGTTTAATAAGATACTTCTTCTAAATACCAAAAGAAAGCTGTTCAGCCTTAGGCACAAAGCCAGCTGATTCACCTTGGGCCAGCCCCCTCCCTCTCAGGCCTGGGAAGAAGACAAGGGCAAACCACTTGCAAAAAAAAAACCTTGCCAAGAAACCTGCAGGAACATTCCAACTGGTTGCCTGGAGTTAAGACTGACTTGAAGGAACACACAGAGATCAAAACGAACAAAGGAGTATAACCCTGCCCCAGGCTCAAAACTTCTCTCACATTGTTACTCCACACACATTCCCTCAGTTCTCAAGATGGCTTAGTGGTTTAGTCCAGACTGGAAGCCATAGGTAACCTTGCCTTTTCCATGCTCTTTTTCTACATACCGGCAAGTTGAAGCCAATTAGTGCCCCTTCCCTGCTGACAGGGCGTTTGGGTACCCTGCTGGGCTCCAAGGGGAGGAAGGAAAAGAAACAGTTATTACCTAAATACACATCTGTTCATTTTGCCTCTCTGCATGTTCACGATTCCCAGGAAGCAGCTGACTCTGAGCAAGTTCTAGATCTTAATATCAAGGGAAGACCCTCCCCTGGGTTGTGTCATTTTTTCCTCTCTATAGCTAGGAAAGCATTTGGTGGCTCAACTTTGGACTCACAACTCAGCACTCTCCATCCTGCGCTCAGGTCAACTGAGTCAAATTAAGCATTTGTAGGATTAGAGCCTTAAAGCGCCTACAGACCGAAAGAGCTCTGGGCTTAGCAAAACATTAGAAAATTGGTCGAAAACAGAAGCTTCAGTTTAAGCCTTTGTCAAGGTCAGAGAAATAGCAGCCCTTATTTCATCTCCCCTCGAGAGTTCCTCACCCCGATGCACACAAACCATAGTGATTAAATGTAATGTAAAAGAGATTACGATAAATAGATTGCCATTTTATTTTTGTAATCACGTACCTCGCTAGGAGAGACTCCCATTATGAATGCTGCAGTGGTTATTGACGGTTAAAGAAAATTTAATAAACAGCATAATCAAGCAAAATTGATCTTCTCTCTCTCTCTCTCTCTCTCTCTCTCTCTCTCTCCCCCCCCCCCCCAGGCAAATTATTTTTGTGTATTTTTGTATGCTAATCAGAATTATAGGCCCATATTCCTATGACCTGATGATGAAAAAAGTAAACAAATTCACTTCTAAATAAATATTTTTAGTGTCATTTGTGAAAAGGGGACTGAAAATCCATTGGTATAATAATAATAATAGTAGTATGCATTAATACTATGTTACCAGAGGTGGGTTTGGACCGGTTTGGACCGGTTTGGACAAACCAGTAGCGACCCGCTGGTGATGTCACGATGACATCACGGAACTGGTTCGGTCGGTGCCGGTCCATGCACGCCGCCATCTTTTTTTGAAAATTTTAAAAATTATTTATTTATTTATTGAATTTTATTTATTTATTTATTTCTTCATCTGAGCATATGCAGAAGGCGAGTTTCCAGCACAGTGCATGTGGTCACCATCTTGTTTTCGGCTTTTATTATTATTATTATTTTCGGATTTTTCGGCACTGCGCATGGGCAGTTTTCGGCCACGCAGCATGGGAGGAAGTGAACCGGCAGCAAGGTAAGTTAGAACCCACCTCTGTATGTTACCTGTTGCCTTCAGTCCTCACAAAGTATACATTATAGACCCTGGCTTCAAAAACAATTCTCCTTCCTTTTCTTACACTGAAGAGCAAAGTTTTAAAATATTTTAAGCATAGATAGATACAGTAGATGATAGATAGGTAGATAGATAGATAGATAGATAGATAGATAGATAGATAGATAGATAGATAGATAGATAGATAGATAGATAGATAGATAGATAGATAGATAGATAGATGAGAGAGTTAGATAGATGGTGTGTTCCATATTACACTATCCACAAAGAATTGTTTTAAGAACTCCTTTTTATTAAGTTTAATGCTTGGCTCCTATTTTTTTAATTTATAAAGCAGAAATATTTCATGAAACACTCAAGTAAGGTAGATTTTGGGTCTTTCACTTCTGCTCCAGTTCATTCGGAGTTCAATTTTATTGAAAATTAAAGATTTACAACAAACAAACAAATAATAATAATGTAAAATAATAGGCTAATTTTTTAAAAAAATATTTTCAACTACTTATCTAATTTCATTTCCCAACATGCTTGTAGTGGAAATATGAACATCCCTAGACCTTGCACTTATTAAATATGATGTAGAATTTAATTCAGTTGAAGCTCAAGAACCTGAACTTAATGAAGTCATACGCTTGATACATCTAGGATGATTTGCAGCATATAAATCCTTGAGGAAAAATATCAGATTGATTGCTTAGTTTTGCTTTCCCTTCAGAGTTCCTACAGCTTTAACATAAAATATAGTTTGCCCTATATCAAGGTCCTGTAGCCCTCACTGGTTAGTTAGTTGCCTTAGAGGAGGCCTACATAATATTGAATTAACTTTTTTAAAAAATGTTAAATGCTAGATTCATTTTTTTTTCAATTCACAGCTTCATTAGACCACCTTCCTGCATGAAGAGGTATAAAGCAGTAAAAAAAAATCTGGCTGCCAAGACTTTGACATCTTTTCAAGTGCCTCTGTTTTACTGGTCCTTAGTGGACAGCATAAAGTCAGAAATAAAAATCATGGATTTTGAATCCTGAAAATCAGGAATAAAAACCAACCAACTAGAAGAGTGATAGAGGAAGCTATAACCTTGCTATGCCATTATCCCCGACTAAAAGAAAAGAGATCTAAAACTCTGTTTGCTTATAAGGAGAGGTTTTTTTTCCTCCATTAAGTTAGGTCCCAATCCATAGATCTTTATGTACAAATGGGGCAGATGTTCCTACCTGTGTAAATGCATTACCAGACTCTTCATCATTGGAACAGGTGGCTAATGGTGTGGCAGGGAAGGACCATAGACTATTATGTGCAGAAGGAAGGAATTCAACTTCTTGAAGTCTGAGCAAGACTCTACATAGCATTAGAATCCTTGATATATGTATTTCTTGTACCTTTCTCAGCCAAAACTACACAAGTGCATCACCAGTATAATGTCAGGTGCAAAGAATCAGAACCATTCGTAAGGTGGCAGCGTAGAAGATTTATTCAAGCCTATACACATGATTCTGGTCAACTAAAGTTCAACCCTAAATTGACACCAGGTAAGGGTCAACAGAATTCAGGAAGGTTTGAACTTGAAGTGCTTGTGGGAATGCAAGGATTCTAAACTGATGACATGCTTAACTCTGTCCCCCAACACTGCCTATTCTTCTCCTAGGTATACTTATAGAGAGTCATCCGTAATTATTGCAAAAAAAGACCTCTTTTTATATGAGCCTGTCCACTCATTAAAGCCCACTTCAGACATTCTCCTCATCATCACTCAGTTATCTACGAAACACCCTTCCCCTTGTTATCTGATTGGCCCCTATTCTTTTAATCTTCCAGAAAGCACTTAAGAGTTGGTTTTTCCCCAGAAACATTGGGAAAGTGAAATTGGAGGAGAATGTTGTAGGCACTGTAGGAAGTTTGGTGGCACCAGATTGCTATTGGTTTTCACTGTGATTTTTGTTTTATCTTTTGTTGTGAGATGCCCAGAGTTTAAGACAGGCAGCCATACAGGTAGTCCTTGATGTATGATCACAATTGAGCCCAAAATTTATGTTACTAAGCAAGACACTTGTTAAGTAAGTTCTGTCCCATTTTACAACCTTTTTTGCCACAGTTATTAAGTAAATCACTGCAGTTGTTAAGTTAGTAACACAATTGTTACCGTATTTTTCGGAGTATAAGACGCACCTTTTTACCCCCCAAAAGAGGGTGAAAACTTGGGTGTGTCTTATACACCGAATGTAGCCCCACCCACCCAGCCACCCCCACCCTTTGGCCTCTGTCTTCCAGCAATTTACCTGTTTGCAGCAAAGAGGGAAGAGCCTGTAAAGCCAAGCAAGTCACTAGCAGCTTTTGGACGTACAGCTGATTTGCCACGTGGGAAAATGAAAGTGAAACTAACTGCAAAAAGGCAGATAGCTGGAAGAGACACGCAGATTTTTATTTTCTGCTGAACTGGATGGAAGGGGGTAAGTGAATAACTAAATGTCTTTAGAATGTTCAAATTATTAGACTTACTTTTTAAAGACTGCTTTATTATTGTTCTAGAGCCAGGGATCTCCAACTTTGGCAACTTTAAGACTTGTGGACTTCAACTCCCAGAATTCCACAGCCAGCTTTGTTAGCTTTGCTGGCTGTGGGATTCTGGGAGTTGAAGTCCACAAGTCTTAAAGTTGCCAAGGTTGGAGATCCCTGTAAATCTAGACAACTTAACAAAATAAAGAAGCTTTTTAAAATAAATGCTTGCTCTGAAGAGGCCCAGTGCTATTGTATCTTCTTTTAAATAATAGAGAATAATGTATACTTTCAGAAATTTTTATTAATTTTAACAGCTCTATATAAGTATAGTCTGAAATGTAACAGTGTCCTGTTTAGTATTAGAGTTTAGTTACCTTGGAGTAGACCTATTTAAATAATCAGGAGGAGTTAGTGTGACTACAATTAAGAAAACTTTCTGGCATAATGTACATTTCTCCAATTTTTTGCTATTTCTATGGGTCAAGCACACATGCACAGAAATACACAGCAAACAGTGTATATCATCTGTGCTGTTTGCTGTTTGGCAAATTGCTTGGAGGCAGAGGCCTTTTTTCCTTGTTTTCCTCCTCCAAAACTAAGGTGCGTCTTATACTTCGGTGCGTCTTATACTCCGAAAAATACAGTAAGTGAATCTGGCTTCCCCATTGACTTTGCTTGTCAGAAGGTTGCAAAAGGTTATACAACCTGACCCTGCAACCATCATAAATACGAGTCAGTTGCCAAGTGGCCGAATTTTGATTATATGATCATGAGAATGCTGCAACGGTCATAATTAATTAATTAATTAATTTATTATTGTTATTATACGTATATACACAGTATACCCCTACAATGAAATTCACATAACGGCAAAAGACCAGGCCCAACACACATAACAATCCCCCCCAAAAAGTTCATAAGTTTGAAAACCAGTCATAAATCACTTTCTCAGTGCTGTTGTAACTTTGAACGGTCACTAAATGAAAGGTTGTAAGTTAAAGACTACCTGTATACATATTTTAAATAAATACATGAAATAAAATCTAAACCGGATTGGAGTAAAATCCCTATGGCTACAGTTAGATAGAATAGCTCCAACTTTGAATACCTTTAAGATGACCTTCCACCTCACAAAGAGATTTGTACTCAATAAATTATTTGGTCTTTCCAAGTGATTCTGCTTTTATGTTGTTAGGAATTTGTACTGAATTAAGATTTTTATGTCTCCTGCTAGTGATTGCCATCAGAAATGCTTGGTCAGCCACAGATATCAATATTTATATGTAAACTAAGTTGGCACGGAGATGCTATAGAAATAATGATAGATAATATTTCAGTTCTGCACTGCTTAATACTTTTAATGAGATGGCAGAAACTCACAACTCCTAATCCTGCATTAGAAATACCTGTGGTTTGAAATCCCACATCAGTGAATCCTGGAAAGATTTATCAACCTCACCACTGAAACAGCCCATGTTGGATGAAACAAAAATGGCCTTGGATCAGATGCCACTAATTATACTCAGAATTTGTCTTTTGTTTGATCAGATTTGGGCTTGCTCTCCACAGCATATAAACCCCTGAAGAACCCACAGCTGGGACAGCCAAAGAACAATTGGCCTTGAACAGTTTCCCAGATAGTCCAGCTGCTACCCACATAAAGCCACAGAGCTCTCTGCCATCCTAGGAAAAGCATTTGACCAAATCTCCAATTCTGCATTGGCCTTGTTGAACAACTCCTGGTATTCAAGAGTAGGTTTTCTGACATACTGTGACTACTGCAAAAGGAGAAGCAATTAATTCCACTTTTAATGCAATCTTTGTAAGGCTCCCCCCCCCCCCCACACACACACCTATGCTCTGTGCTGTAGGCGTGCCTCTCTTATTTGTAAAAAAGTGTTTTATAGCTATTTCAATATGAAGAACCTCTAAGACAGGGCTGTCAAACTCATGGCCCATGGGCCAGATGCGACATGCGCTGGCCACAGCCACGCCCCATTTAGTGAAGGGCAAAAAGTCATGGTACATCATGTGATGCCGCCATGACAATGCAAGTTTGACACCCCTGCTCTAAGAGGTTGGGTGCCTCCTTCTTAATCATATATTTTGATACCTGATAAAGAAGACTAGGAGAAAGCTTGGGAAGTCGACTTCATACTGGCTTTGAGAATGGCTGTTTACTTAGCTTGTTGCTTGCTGAAGGTTTTTTATCAAAGGATGTCCTTCTCCTCTGAGAATAATCAGAATTCTGTGTAAGCCCAATGGCAATGAGTAGAGTCCACATGGAATAAATGATTATGGAGTCATATTTGCATCTCCATGGTAGATGAAGATTCTGATGCTTGCAATGTTCTCCTCCTGTCCATAACTCAGAGAGGAAATTCTGGCAAAGCTCCCATCACAGCTTCTTTCCTTCATTTTTCTTGGGCTTTTCCAACAACAAAGAGCTGCTCAGAGTTTACTTCTCTTCATTCCACAAACTCTACCAATTGCTTACTCAACCGTTACAACCACTTTTGATTCCCACTGGCTTCAGGAGGGAAAAGTTAACAGCAATGCAGTTTGAACTTGCAGAGGCTCGTAAAAACCAAGCTCATAAAAGAAAAGTTGTCAAATTCAAGATGTATGGAATTGGGCAAAGGACACAAATCAATCTGGAGTGCACTATCTAAAAAGGAGAGAGGGAAAGTGAGAGAGGGAGGGAGGGAGGGAGAAAGAGAGAGAGAGAGAGAAATTTGGTGCAATACGAAAAAGACGACACATCGTTAATCTTCCAGGTTGCTCTGTGAGCAAGTTGTTTAGGCTTCTGATTTCCATTAGGAGGAGGATGGTGTTTGAGTAGCATGAGGCGGGAGGGTCTCCATCCCAATTGCATTAATCTAGGTGGTAAGTTGAGAAAACTGTCTCTGAAGAAACGACATTCTTTAAAATCATCATTCTCGGGAATTTTCTGTAGAACTGACTCATACCTGCAAGCTTTCCTAACGCTGTTTAGGAGAGCAAGATTAATTCAGAACATGCACACCACCACACCACCCACAACAAAACCTAGGCATATGCTCAGATACAGTATTTCATTCTGAGGTAACATTCAAAATTCTCCACAGCAGCAAGGCATTAAAAATTAACTTCTTTTGGGGGCTCCTTTAACTATGCCAGCATAAGATTATCAGAGAAAGAGTTAATGACAATTGAACTTGTGATGCTACCATTGACTGCGGCTAGTGTTCCTGCATGGCTTACACAGAACTCTGATACCTTCTCTGAGGAAAAGACACCTTTTTCATAAAAACCTGAATTTTGCTCCCTTTTACAACCTTTCTTGCCACAGTTGTTAAGTGAATCCCTGCAGTTGTTAAGCAAGTAACATGGTTATCATGGCTTCCCCATGGACTTAGGAGGTCACAAAAGATGATCACAAGACTCCGGGACACTTCCTCTGTCATAAATATGAGTCAGTTGCCAAGGGTATGGATTTTCATCACTGACCACAGGGATGCTGCAATGGTTGTAAGTATGAAAAATGGCCATAAGTCACAGGGCTGTTGTAACTTCAAACAGTTGTTAAATGAACAAATGTTGTAAGTCAAGGATTACCTGTAGGTCACGTGTGAAAAAAACAGGCTTATAAAGACCGCTTATGAAAAGGCAAAAGGGCAAGGAAACCTTTTGTGACAAAACAAGAAGAGATTCCCCATTCTTCCCTACCCGAGTTGGGTTGACCCAGACCTTGATAGTCTTCCAGAAAAGCCTGAAGACATGGTTTTACCATAAAATGGTTATATTGTTTCTGGATCATTGTACTCTCCTCCTGTATTGTACATTTTTTTAAAAAAATCTTTTAATACTTTTAATATTTGTATCAGAGGTGGGTTCCTGCCGGTTTGGACCGGTTCTATAGAATTCTTTATTGGCCAAGTGTGATTGGACACACAAGGAATTTGTCTTTGGAACCGGTAGCGGGAATTTCCCCCCGCTCACCGAACCGACAGCGATGGCCAGCTGGACACCTCGCCAAACCGGCTCTCTCGGTGGCGCCATAGGCACTGCCATCTTGTTTTTCACTTCTGCGCATGCGCAGAAGTTGTTTTTTGCTTCTGTGCATGCGCAGAAGCTGGATTTTTTAGCACTGTGCATGCGTGCACGCACCTGCGTGGTGCATGAGGAAGCAAACCGGCAGCGAGGTACGCCAGAACCCACCCCTGATTTGTATGGCTATTTTATTTTGGGGTTGGGTTGTTTTTGTTTTTTTATTTGGTATTTATGTTTATAATCACCCAGAGATGGACACATTCTATATAAATTGAATAAATAAATAAATAAATAAAATGAACTGTGTTTGATTACACAATATTTAGATCATTGTACTGATTGATTTGATTTCAGTGGTTCCCAAATAAAAAGCCACTTTAGGTGGCTCACATTATAAAAGCACAATACAGTAAAATAATAAAAGTACAAGGGAAATAGCAAACAGGAAGTCACAAAAAGGCAATCTGGATAATTTACATTAAAATAGATACAACATAATTGTTTATTTATATAGATTTTATCCCACCTTTATTACTTTATAACTGACTCAAGGTGGCGAACATTCATAATAGACCTTCCTCCTATTTTTCCCCACAGGTGCAAGAATTCTGTATACTTTATTCTTAATTTAATTTACATATGAACAATTCCTTCCATAGAAGAATAGTAAATGGAGTTATAGAGCAGGCCTCAATGTACAAATTATTCTTTTCAGTGATCCTTTGGTATATCTTATCTTTGAAAGTGAGGATGGCATCAACCCTCCTTATATTTAGGAGTAGACTTAACACTGGAATTTGAACTGATGTTTGACTCCTAATTTGTCCTTGTTTAATTTATTTGGACTTCATATTATGGTTCTGACTAGATATATTGGTTGTGTTGTTTGCCGTTCAGAGTCCTAGTTGATTGGGGTGGGGCTTTATAAATACAGCAAATAAACAAATACATGGCTGTGGCACAGTAGTTAGAATGCAGAATTGCAGGTTAACTCTGCTGACTGTTTGCAGTTCGATCCTGACTGGCTTAAGGTTGACTCAACCTTCCATCCGATCGAGGTTGCTAAAATGAGGACCCAGATTGTGGGGGCAATATTCTGACTCTGTAAACCACATAGAGAGGGCTGTAAAGCACGGTGTATATACGTCTAAGTCAGAGGTGGGTTCCTGCTGGAGCTGTCCAGTGCACAGCTCCGGTAGGGAGCGGCCGATTGCGCAATTTGCGTGTGACCGCTCCAGAGCCCTCTCTGCCGGTCCGTCGCACGCGTCGCCATCTTTTTCTGTGAATTTTTGGGCGATTTTGCTTCTGCACATGCGCAGAAGCAAAATCGTGCCAAAATCTCACGCGCGCCTGCGTCCCCTCATAATATTTCAGCACGATTTTGCTTCCGCACATGCGCAGAAGCAAAATCACGCAAGGGGCACACGTGCATAGTGAGCGTGTGCCCCAAACGTGGAGATGCGCACACAGCGCACCGGCACCGGTAAGTAAGCAACCCGCCCCTGGTCTAAGTGCTATTGCTATTGTTAAATAGCCCACATATCCAGCATGAATCCTAGCTACTTCTTAGAAGCAAATGGGGTGGTTCTACTGGTGTAAAATACCTTGTTCATCTGGAGGCTCTATAGTCTTCCTATAGATCTGAGGTGGACTTTCCTTTGAACAAGTAGCCTTGAGTTATAAACAGCCACATTCCAATAATTTTGTCTTATGTGCAACTGAGCATCTCACTGTCTGAAACATTTCCGATAAGTGTTTTGCCATTTTTCCTTAAACCTGCCATCCAGGATGAATAGAGTAAACAAAGAGGCTTTCATCAATGTCAGAGAAAACATGATGGACATTGTTATAACAGAACTGTTGGAGAAATATATTAACACTGAACATGTCTTCACAAGAGACAGTGATACATCTGAAGGAAGCTATTGTATTGTATTTCTAATATGCAGGTGTAGCAGACAAAAGCCATATATCAATAAATGCTTTAGTAATGTATTATGAATTATGAATGGGTGACTATAGACAACACATAAAATATGTATAATGTTTTCTGGTGACTGTTAATCTAACACTGTTATTGTTTGAGAAACTATTAACGATAAAGAGACAAGCAGTGTATATTTCTAGGCATGTTCAGGAAGTTCTTTTAATTAAAGAACAGTTCACAAATAAAATGATCTTGACTAAATTGGTTGCTGATCTATTACAATTGCTTAATAGACTATTCATTATTAATGAATGGGGTAACCACATTCTACAACCAAGATTGGGTAACCACGTTCTATAAATGCTTCAGTTTTACCATGTTCAAAAGGGATACTTTTATGTTTATAGTCTGGTCAAATGTTTTGTTAATTTAAGCTTCTTCTAAGCACTTTAATTAACTAAATTGCACCCTTTTTGATTAAAAGATATAGATCTATTGGTGATGCTCCATGCCTTGTTTGTTTAGCTTTTGACCCACAATTTCCATCTCACATACCCTCTGAATAAAGGTAAGAATCCCTTAATCTATGGGTCAGATACCCTCAATAGCATTATAGCATTGTTGTTGAATTAGGATTGGGAAAACTGTAGTATAAGGGCAGCCTCAGCCATGGAAACACAGTAGATGACAGTGGGCCTGATTTTGCATCACTTACCCAATTTCATAGGGTTATTGTTGTAGGTCAGATAGGCCTCAGGAAGGGCCTACGGCCAGTAAACGCTCAAACTCTATTCAGTTGCCCGACTCCACCCTGATGGAAGGGATTACAGGATTGTTAAAAGAAAAAAAATTGTTGTAGGTCAGATGGAAAAGGGAGTGTCATGAATAGCAACTCAAATGCTAAAAAGGCAGTATATGAATCAAACAAATAAATGGTCAAGTTCTAGCCAAGTGCTTCCTTTCCCCTCCCGTTAAAATTAAGGCTCATTATGTGCCTTATGTCTCCAGTGGACTTCAGTCATCTATTCGATCTTTTAATTATCTAAGTCTCTCAAAACACAAAACAGACTAATGATTCCACTATGCCCCTGCAGCTTTTGAATGTCCCCCCAAAAAGTCTAAACAATGTGTGACATGACCACAGAAAGGTTGCCCTCTCCATCTTAGGGCAGAGGATGCCAATGTCTTTGGTGCCAACCTACATATTGCACTGACCACCATTCCTCAGGCTGTCTAATATCCACTTCAACTGAACCTAGTTCTGTATCAGTACAAAGGGCATTATGTTGCTGTTCCATATCCAAAATTGTGAGATGAAAGAATCCCAAAGAAACACCTGGGTTCTTTGAATCCAAAGAGTTCCATATTTCACATTTCATGTACGTTTTTCTAAGTTCTGGATGCTAATCATGGCTTTGACAGAACTAAGGTCATGCCCTACGGAAAAAAGACATGAACATGTCCCTGCGGTCACCAGAATTCAAGTTCAGTTCAGAGATTTTGCTTTAATATCCTCAAAAACAAAGATGAAGGAAAAGGAGATGGTGGCAAAGGTCAGGGAAATGCATTAAACCTGGGGAAAGAGAATAGGGTGAGCTTCAGGGCGTATTTGATCAAGCACCGAGACATTCCCTCATTTGAAAAAAAAGATTCACAAGTTCCCCTTTTAATTTTTCTTAGATTAAGCTGCCCAGAGTCTCTCTTTTGAGTGAGATGGGCAGCATATAAATTAAATCAATTGTGGGTTGTTGTTGTTTTTTCAAACTATTATCGACTTTCTTTTTCCTCATGGTGATACACTTCACATTTTCTCACTATTGACAGGCCCCAAAGTTTAATGCAAAACATCTCAGCTTACTTTTGGATCTGTTACACCCTTGCTTCAGGAAAATGACAATTTTTAATCCTAAAGTACCCTTTTCTTGACTAAGGGCCAGGGGTGAAATTCAGCAGGTTCTGACAGGTTCTGGAGAACCAGTAGTGGAAATTTTGAGTAGTTCGGAGAACCAGAAAATACCACCTCTGGCTGGCCCCAGAGTGGGGTGGCAATGGAGATATTGTAATATCCTTCCCCCAGGAGTGGAGTGGATGGGGATTTTGCAGTATCTTTCCCCTGGAGTGGGGTGGGAATGGAGATTTTGCGGTATCCTTCCCCTGCCACACCCACCAAGCCACGCCCACAGAATCGGTAGGGAAAAATTTTGAATTTCACCCCTGCTAAGGGCCCACACATGTATAAATTAAGATAGATATTGTTTACCTTTGGTGCTATGTCTCCCATACTACTTATAGGTACGACAATTAAGTACTTACCTAGTGTAAAATATATTGCACTGAAAAGAAACAAAAATCAGTTTCTGTGTAAGTTATATCTGTATCTGCACCTGACCACAATGAGGCATACATTCCTTTGTAAATGGGACTAATTTTGGGCAGATGGAAAAGTCAGAAAGAAAAACTTTATTACTATTTTCTTTTTAAAAAAATACTTTAAAATGCAGGGCAGACCAAAAGCAAAGGCAGTACTAAAACAATAACATGACAAACTAAATTTGAGCAAGATTGTTATTGATGTAAGGTGGAAGAGATGGCTCAACCTCCTACCTTGCTTCAGTTCAAAATCTTCTATTAAGATCTAGCTCTTAGTTGTCAATCGAGGGTCACAGGGGTCTACAAATGGGAAGCGATGTGTCAGCTGCACCAGAAAGAAAACTTGAATTCCTTGGGAAACTAATTGTGCAGAAAGAAAGAAGAAGTAGGATTAAATTCAGGGATCAACAGTTCGTTGTGAATTCAGAATTGTCCTCAGACCAGATCACCATCAGACATAAGTGGAACTATTTTAAGATTATTAATTTCACCTTTTCATTTAACATGTGTTTCTCTGTTTCACATCCTTAGCAACAGTGTGAAAGCAAATTTGGCGATTTGTCTTAATAGGCTAACTAGCATGTTAATTGTTCCTTTTAATGAAAACAACCAATCCATTTCTCTCTTCTATTTCTCTTGAACCCTGACAATCAGCAACACTGCAATCAAAAAGAGAATTATTCTACCTTGCCACTACTTTCCTGTTGCAAAACAAAACAAAACAAACTTATTTCCTGAAATGTGTTATAAATATTCTGCATGATAAGAGCCATCTTTTTATTGTCTCAAAATGCCCAAAATAACTTGCAGCTCATTTAAAACAAAATTAAACAAAACATTGGACTGTAATCCAGTATATCTCAAAATCTTGCCACTCTTTTTTTAAAATCAATTTTGACATTTTACCTCTCTCTAATAGTTTCAACAATTTTGTAAACTTAGCACTTAGACTCAGTGAGGTCTGAAGTGGCATATAAACTAAGGTGACCAGATTTTAACATTGGTAAAGAGGGACACCATTGACCAGGGTGGGTGGGTTCCTGATTAAAAATTATTTATTTATTTATTTTGGTCGTTTTTGTATGTCGCCCCACTCCCGTAGGACTCAGGGTGGCCATACAACTTTCTCTTCTTTCTTTCTTTCTTTCTTTCTTTCTTTCTTTCTTTCTTTCTTTCTTTCTTTCTTTCTTTCTTTCTTTCTTTCTTTCTTTCTTTCTTTCTTTCTTTCTTTCTTTCTTTCCTTCTTTCTTTCTTTCTTTTTCTTTCTTTCTTTTTCTTCCTTCCTTCCTTCCTAACTTTTCTTTCTTTCTTTCTGTCTTCTTTGTTCTTCCTTCCTTCCTTTTTTCATCTTTCATCTTTCCTAACATCTATCTCTCTCTCTCTCTTTCTTTCTGTCTGTCTGTCTTCTTTCTTCTTCCTTCCTTCCCTTTCTTTCTTTCATCTTTCTTCTTTCCTAACATCTCTCTCTCTCTCTCTCTCTCTCTCTCTCTCTCTCTCTCTCTCTCTCTCTCTCTCTCTCCCCCCCATGTTGAGAGTCCTCCCAGCAGAACTCGGGAGTTTTGGGCCCAAAAGTGTTTTTCATACTGTGAGAAGACTGGAAGCTCTTGCTGGCCTCACTTGCCCTCACCAGGGCGGGGCCACTGCCCTGAAGCCCCGAGGTGCCCGAAACTGATCTGGAGCGGCTCCTGTTTTTGCTTTACGGAAAGGAAGTACAGGAGACATCTTCAGCAGTTTTGTCTCCCGCGTTCCCCTCCAGCCCTCCTCCGATCAGACAGACATGCTCGGCTGTGTGGGGAGAGCTGGTCTCTGACCCTGGGAATTCAAGGGCATTTCAGGAGTCTCCAAGGCTGAAATAAACACATCCCGCTTTGGAGGGAGGGTGGGAATGCCTTCCTGCTTCGTTCATTCTTCCCACCGCGGCGGCGGGATGTTTTTTTGGGGGGGACCGAACTGGCAAAGAAGCGGGAAGCCACTTGGTGCCGGACTACTTTGGTCCAACTTAGCCAACTCTCCTGAATCAATCCTCCCCTTTCCCGCCTCACTCGCTTTTTTTTCTAACCGCCTCGGTGCCTTTTTCCATATTCGTGTCATCCCTTGCATTCTCTCCCTCCCCTCCGACGCCAGCCTTCCTTCTCCAAGTCGCTGCTGCCCTTCGGCCGATGTAAGCTAGACTTACATCGCTCCCAGTTGGCGCGGCCACAAGATGTGAGAGCGATGTAGAGGGCGCCCTGCTGGGGGGATTATGGCGCGCGGTATCCCTGCCACTTGCCTGAAGTCGGTGGTCCTGGTAGGACGGGGAATCCTGATCCGGCTCTCCCGCTGTGGCCACCTGCTCTGGGCGGCCGTGCCCCCCCCCTTCGCTGCTTTCCCCGGCTGCAGAGTCGCCCTGTGCAAGCCGCCGCCGCCTCTACGCCCACCTCCAGTGGAGCGCCTCTTCCTCCCCAGGCGCTTGGCGAACCCGCCTCTCTCCCCATTGCTGCCATCCCCGCGCCTCTCACCCCGCTCACCGGGCATCTCTGCTCCGCGGTCGGAATTACTTTTGTTCGGTAAAACAGCCTCACCTTTTCTTTCTTTTTCTCTCTCTTCCTGCCCTTGCAACTTTCAGTTGGGATGCTCTGCGGGAGCGCTTCCCTTTCCCTCTCCTCCTTGGCGGAGGCAGGGTTGGCGCAGCTGCCCATGAGATGACTCGGCCGGCACACGCTGTCACCTGCTGCTGTCTGGAGAGCCTTGGGCGCTCGGTGCCGTCTTCCGGCTTTCCTTCCCCGTGAGCTGCCATCCCGCTCGGGCAGAAAAGAGTCACCTTTCCTGGCCATTGGATGATTGCAATGCGTCACTTGCAATCATCCAATGCGCGACGTTTGGTGCATGCGCCACGGTTTGGCCACCACGGAGCCCGACATGCCTGCCTTAAAACTCCCCGAGTTTTAACTCCCCCCAATCTCGCGCACCGCCCTTTCAGGCTGATTTTTGGAAAGAATGCCCTAGTCGTGCATTCTTTCCAAAAATCGGGACTTTTTAGAAACGAGGCGGGACGCGGGACAAATCATTAAAAAGCGTGGCTGTCCCACCAAAAGCGGGACATCTGGACACCTTAATATAAACCCAGTAAATAAACAAGTAAATAACCTGTCTCATTCTGAAAATCAAACTCTTTAGGCCTTTAGGCTTTAGCCCTGGTAGATAATGGAATATTAGTCCTCTGTTTTTTTTCAAAGCATACTCCAGAAATGACACAGACCATGAATGAAACTTTTGCCCACCTCTGAGATGTCAATTAATATTGAGACAAAACTTATAGGCCAGTTATTGACAGGGTTTAGATATAGAAAATCTAGGTTCCTGCTTGAAAATATTTATATACTACAGCTTTCTAAGCTAATAGTTTTTGAGTTAGATGGCCCCCTATGTTTCTGTTAGTAAAAGTTGCTGCCCCAAACCAGTTCACTGTATACTGAATTTACTCATGGACTCAAAGAATGCTTGAGGAGTTCTGCCTTTTCAAATTCAAATTATGTCATGTTTTCATCTGTATCTCTCAAACTAATTTGAAGGTCAGAGCTTAGTTCTCCTTCACATTTCTCTGAACATCGTTACAAAGCCTGGTCGTTTCAGCTTACCAAAATACACTTAGTTATCTCAAGGAAAAAAATGCATATTTAAGTATACTGTATATTTAAGCGTGCATTTTGAATAGATGTTTTTAAAAGCTTCAAATTAATGCAGAATGCAAAGAATGGAGAAAGAAATTAAAAACATGTGAATGCATCATGATCCAGAAGCAGAGAGATCCTAGCGAAACCTATTCAAAGTTAAGCAACACCCCCAGAATAATTTTTGCAAAAATGTTTAATTCTTTAACCCCTCATATGTCAAAGTTAAAGCTCTCCATTCAAGAATTTCATAAATCAGTTCAGAAATGGACTGAGAAACGTTTCTGTTGTATGGATCAGCAAGAGCAGTTACAGGTAGTCCTTGACTTATGACCACAACGCAGCCCAAAATTTCTTAAGTGAGACATTTGTTAAGTGAATTTTGTCCCATTTTACAACCTTTCTCACCACAGTTGTTAAGTGAATCACTGCAGTTATTAAGTTAGTAATACGGTTGTTAAGTGAATCTGGCTTCCCCATTGACTTTGATTGTCAGAAGGTGGCAAAAAATGATCACATGACCCAGCAACAGTCATAACTATGAGTCAGTTGCCAACTGTCTGAATTTCGATCACTTGACCCTGGGATGCTGCAACGGACTTAAAGTGTGAAAAACAGTCTTAGGTCACTTTTTTCAGCACTGTTATAATTTTGAATGGTCACTAAATGAATTGATGTACCATATTTTTCAGAGTATAAGACGCACCTTTTTCTTCCCTAAAAGTGGCTGAAAATTTGGGTGCGTCTTATACTTCGAATGTAGCTTTTTTTCCCCATCCCTAACTAGGTGCTAACAGATCTTCCCAGCTCTTACCTTGCAGGCTTTTTCATTGTTACTCTCTCCAAAGAATGTTTTTCCAGCCCTAAGTCTTTGCAGGGTTTTTTTCATTGCTCTACTTGCTCCAAATAAGTTTTTTTCTAGCCCTAACCAGGTGCTAACTATCTTCCCAGCTCTTACCGGCTTGCAGGCTCTTTCATTGTTACTCTCTTAGAAGAATGTTTTTCCATCCCTAAATCTTTGCAGGATTTTTTTCATTGCTCTACTTGCTCTGAATAAGTTTTTTTTCTAGCCCTAACTAGGTGCTAATGATCTTCCCAGCTCTTACTGGCTTGCAGGCTCTTTCATTGTTACTCTCTCAGAAGAAGGTTTTTTTAAGTCCTAACCAGGGGATAAAATAATGTGCTGAAGCTGACCAGACTAAGGATGCTAGCCAGATGAATACCTGGTAGGAAGATTGTTTTCCCCTATTTTCCTCCCCCAAAACTAAGGTGCATCTTATACTCCGGTGCATCTTATACTCCGAAAAATATTATTTTATTTTTATTTTTTGTGGTGGTTCCCCCCCCCCCCCCCCCAGTTTGACTGAGTTATATGAATCTCCATTCTCGGAGTTAATCCCCAGATGAGTTTTGTGATCTTAGTTAGAATAGAATAGAATAGAATAGAATAGAATAGAATAGAATAGAATAGAATAGAATAGAATAGAATAGAATGGAATGGAATGGAATGGAATGGAATGGAATGGAATGGAATGGAATGGAATGGAATGGAATGGAATGGAATGGAATAGAATAGAATAGAATAGAATTCTTTATTGGCCAAGTGTGATTGGACACACAAGGCTCTCAGTGTACATAAAAAAAGACAAGATACATTTGTCAAGAATCATGAGGTACAACACTTAATGATTGTCATAGGTACAAATAAGAAATCAGGAAACAATATTAATATAAATCGTAAGGATACAAGCAACAAGTTACAGTCATACAGTCATAAGTGGGAGGAGATGGGTGATAGGAACGATGAGAAGACTAATAGTAATAGTAATGCAGCCTTAGTGAATAGTTTGACAGTGGTGAGGGAATTATTTGTTTAACAGAGTGATGGTATTCGGGGAAAAACTGTTCTTGTGTCTAGTTGTTCTGGGGTGCAGTGCTCTATAGCGTCGTTTTGAGGGTAGGAGTTGAAACAATTTGTGTCCAGGATGCGAGGGGTCAGTAAATATTTTCACAGCCCTCTTTTTGACTCCTGCAGTATACAGGTCCTCAATGGAAGGCAGGTTGGAAGCAATTGTTTTTTCTGCAGTTCTGATTATCCTCTGAAGTCTGTGTCTGTCTTGTTGGGTTGCAGAACCAAACCAGACAGTTATAGAGGTGCAGATGACAGACTCAATAATTCCTCTGTAGAACTGTATCAGCAGCTCCTTGGCAGTTTCAGGAAATAAAGAACCATCCAATGCAAGTATCATGTTGTGACCAACATTTATGAACATATCTCAAGATCAGGATGCAGTTGAGACCACAGATGGCAACAGCATTTGCTCAATAAGGAAAGCAATATAACTGAGAGAGAGAGAAAAAAAATCTGTCACTGAAAAGAAAACAAATGTCTCCTGGATTCGCAACCGGTGCTCCCCAGAGAGAACTTCCCACTGTTCGATGCATGAGAAGCAGTGACTTCACTGTGTCTTTTTCCACCTTGTTTTGCTTCCCCAGGATTGTGTGCTTTTGTTCTTTCAAACAACAGTGGGGAGATTTTGAAAACAGTCCATTTCTACAAGTTCCCTTTTAGGAGAAAAAAAAAAGAAGAAACTGAAGAGGAGGTTGCAATCCTCAGCACAAACTGGAAGAAAAGGGACTTCAGTCGCAAGGATCACCGCTGCACATGTCTGCTTTAAATCTTAATAGGACGTAATCTAGCATTGGTGAGCAAATCTGTGGCTTACATCTTCAGAGAAAGAAGCCTGTGCTGAGTGAATTTGTCATGTTTGTGCAGAAATGTGGGACGTATGCAGGGGTGAAATGCTACCGGTTCGGCCCGGTTCGGGCGTATCAGTAGCGGCGGCCGCCGGTGGTTCAGAGAACCGGTAGCGGCGGCAGTGCGATGCTCTGCCCACCCGACCGGATGTCGCTATTTTCTTTTTTTTAACCCTCTGCACATGCGAAAAGCCTTCTGCGCACTTCTGAACAGGTAGGGAAAGTAAGTAGATTTCACCGCTGGATATACGGTAAAAAATCTTTTTAAAAAGAGAGTGTTTGTGAGTTTACTACTGTCTTCCTCCTTTCCATGAGTCTAAAACAGAAGCAGCCTTGATACAAAAATGAATGTCACTGTGTTCTTCTGTCTGAGATGTTTGCCAGCCCAAGAAAATGTTTCCACATTGGTTTATCTGCTACTCATTTCTGAATGGAGTTTCTAGGAGGTGCGGGGGATTCTGGCACAGATGCAACTGGAGGAAAGGGAGCTTTAAAAAGTCAGTAGTGTGGCTGCTACTGCCTATTAAAGCTCATTTATGTGCTTTGCATATGTGTAGTGGTGTGTGGGAATGACCTTGGGAGACAGGTGGAAGAGCTGGAGACCAGAGCAGACTAGATCAGGTAAGAGGCAGCTCAGCTTGCAGAAGGAATGAAGGCATGGTTAAACAGCTCGGGAGGACCCTCCCTAGTTTCTTAGAGTATAGAGGGGGGTGAAATGTACTTTCAAGCTTGCAAGATTCTATTAATATAACATTATAATAAACTTAAAGCTAATACTCCTGGGTGTGCTTCTTGTCTGGTATACTTCTCAAGACTCATAATATGTTACACCTGTGAAAAGAGGGCAGTCACCCAGTCACTGCTGCCATCTTGACTTTTTTTATCCCCTCCCCCAGAGGTGGGTTCCTCTCGGTTCGCACAGGTAGCAAACCGCTTGTGACATCACGGAGCCAGTTCTGTCGGTGCCGGTCTGTGGATGCCGCCATCTTTTCTTGGGATTTATATATATATATATATATATATATATATATATATATATATATATATATATATATATAATATATATATATATATATATATATATATATATATATATATATATATATATATATATATATATATATATATATATATATATATATATATAAAATCAGTAAAAAATTGTATATATCTATATATCTATATATCTATATCTATATCTATATCTATATCTATATCTATATCTATATCTATATATCTATATATCTATATATCTATAATTTAATTTTAATTATAATTATAATTATATAATTATATATATAATATATAATATATATATATATATATATATATATATATATATATATATATATATATATATATATATATATATATATATATATATATATATATATATATATATATATATATATATATATATATATATATATATATATATATGTTTTTCTGTCGTGTTATCCACGACAGAAGTCTCCCTTTATTTTCATTTATCAGCAAAAAAATCCTACACACACACATACACACACACACACACACACACACACACACACACACACACACACACACACACACACACACACACACACACACACACACACACATATATATATATATATATATATATATATATATATATATATATATATATATATATATATATAATACTTTTTTTGCTGATTTTTTCTTCTGCGCATACGCAGAAGCCGAGTTTCTTGGTTTTGGCTTTTTTTTTTGCGAATTTTCGGCACTGCACACGCACCCATAAGGCACGGCCATGCAGCACGGGAGGAAGCAAACCAGCAGCGAGGTAAGTTAGAACCCACCCCTGCCCTCCCCCTTTATCCCTGTTCTAGGACATGTTATGTGACTACTTTCTTGGACAGTGCAGAATTAACTCTGGAAATCATTACGAAGCAACCCTGGTCAAAGTCAATGGCTTGAAAGAAAATGAAAACCATCTGTAACATGATAGAAGAGTTTGGTGAAACCAAAATTAGTTCTGATTTGGATTCTTTCCTTTCCTTTCCTTTCCTTTCCTTTCCTTTCCTTTCCTTTCCTTTCCTTTCCTTTCCTTTCCTTTCCTTCCCTTCCCTTCCCTTCCCTTCCCTTCCCTTCCCTTCCCTTCCCTTCTTTCTTTCTTTCTTTCTTTCTTTCTTTCTTTCTTGAAAATTTTCCCCCAACATGTTCCATTAAATCTGTCTCTGAAAAAAGACTGTTTGGACTTCAAACCAATGGGAACTGGTGAGGCAGAACTTTTGACATCTTTCATTCCTGCAACCGTGGAATAATTTCAAATTTGGAAATTGTCTGCTAACTTCTGGGAAAGAAAATTAATTACACTGTCCCAGTCCAAAGCACAATAACAGACTGTGCACTGCATCCTTCCTACCCTACCACACCTCACTTCCTAGAGCATCTAACTGAAGCTCTTAAATCCAAATATAATTAATATCTGGCACCGTATCTCTGTTGCTTGCTTTGTTTGGAACTCCTGCAGAATCTCTTGTTGGCAATAAGATTTCTTCAGTGCTGCTATCGTTCCTATTTTTATTTCACAGACATTCCTCCATGCTTATTCTCAAGTACAAGAACACAAGAATGTATTTCCTACTCAGAAAGGGCTATGCTTGCCCTCATCCAGCTTTCTCTTACAATGTGGGACATCAAGATTCCTATATATGATAGAACAGACTGTGCCACATCCAGAGAGTAGCTACTCAGTATGGGGAGGGAACAAATACACAGAAAAGAACAGACGAACCAGTGCCCGAAGAGCAGACGTTCTGGAAAAATTATGATGCACAGGAGGGTATGCCATACTAATCTAATTGTTCAATAAATGTCCAACAGCATTGCAAAAATGCCTCAGCAACTGACTCAGCATAAACTTTCCAGGTTCTAAAGCAATAGTTGCAGAAACACGCCTTTTTCTTGTAGCAGTACAACTATTTCCCTAAGGAAAAGATGTATGCAGCATGATATAAAATCTCTACACACATTTCAACCTCCCTTGTTTCCAGGGTTAGCAGCATTGCCCTCTGCTGTGGTCTGTGATATGCAGAAAGGCATAATCAGAAAGGCATACGATGCAGATGATAGTCTTTATTTATTAGCTTTCTTATTAGTTTGATTTTATCCTGCCTTGATTACTTTTATAAGTAACTTAAGGCAGTGAACATACATAATACTTCTTCCTCCTCTTATTTTTCACCCACAACTCTGTGAGGTAAGTTAGGCTGAGAGAGGAGTGAATGGCCCAAAGTCACCCAGCTGGCTTTCATGCCATAGGTGGGACGAGAACTTGCAGTCCAGGGGCGGGTTGCTTGTTCTTCGCACTACCGGTGAGCTGCAAGCACATCGCCATGTTTCGGCACGCGTGCGCTCGCTACGTACGTGCGTGCCCTCGTGCGATTTTGCTTCCTGCACATGCGCAGAAGTAAAATCTTGCGAGGGGATGTGCGCACACAAGCATTTTTTGTGCTTTTTTTTGCTTCTGCGCATGCACAGAAGCAAAAAATTGCCAAAATCTCACACGCACGCATGTCCCCTTGCAAGATTTTGCTTCCGTGCATGTGCAGGAAGCAAAATCAGCCCAAAAATTCCCCCCAAAAAGATGGCACCGCGCGACAGACCGGCGAAGACGGCACCGGAGCTGTCGCATGCAAACAGCACCATCTGCTGGCCGCTACCGGTACTGTAGAGTGGACCGTACTGGTAGGAACCCACACTGTTGCAGTCTCCTGGTTTCTGGTCCAATAACTTAATCAAGACACCAAAATCGAAGGGAAAACTCCACACCAAATCCTATGAGGATCAGGTAACCTCACAGGAGAAATGTGTAGATCGTTCTCTCCCACCCAAGACAACACAAAACCACATTTTTTTTTACTTCTTGCTTTTAGCAAGGCAGTTTTCAGAGCCAACAGTTTTAATAAGTACAGGTAGTCCTCAACTTATGACCACAATTGAGCCCCAAATTTGTTGCTAAGTGAAACATGTGTTAAGTGAGTTTTCCCCCATTTTACGACCTTTCTTGCCACAGTTATTAACTGAATCACTGCAGTTGGTAAGTTAGTAACACAATTGATAAGTGAATCTGGTTTCCCCATTCACTTTTCTTGTCAGAAGGTCGCAAAAGGTGATGATCACATGACCCTGGCACACTGCAACCGTTATAAATATGAGTCAGTTGCCAAACATCTGAATTTTGATCATGTGACCCTAGGGATGTTGCAATGGTCTTAAGTGTGAAAAACAGTCATACGTCACTTTTTTCAGTGATGTTGTAACTTTGAATGTCAATAAATGAACTGTTGTAAGTCAAGGACTACCTGTAATACCATCTTCCTCCTCCTCCTTTTTTAAAAAAGTAATCAGACTCAGTGTCTTTCTAAACTACATAAAGTGGTAGAGGGAACCTGGCAAGTTTAAGAAGTTAACTCAAATGTGTGCTTGTTAATAAGATCTATCTTTTGCTTCACTTTAAATTGTAGCTGACCACTGCTGAAACTCACAATGCCAAAGAGCTATATCCTGAAAGGAGTGCTGGATTTTCATAAATATACCAGTTTGGGAATTGGAGCTAATTTAGTCTTTTTTGATATGCTCTTCTTCAGGTTCCACACTGCTCAGTGTGAATACATACCTAGTCCTCAAGAAAGAAAAAGTCCTGAAAAAAGAGCCTCTCCTTCTCCAGAGGTCCATATAGCCCTTAGCCCGACTTCTCAGATGCTCAAGTTGTGATTTATAGTAGCCGTGAATCCTACAAATGACAATTGTCCACTCCGGAAATATATAACAAAGGGAACCTGGCAACCCAGTCTAGTAAATATCCTCAGGTTACCACTGTTCACATGATCTTTCCAGGATGTATGTGATAAAAAGCCTCCTACAAAGAATTTGGGATTGCAAGAATCACCCCAGGCTATGTAAAGATTAAACCAAGCTGAGAAAGATACTTCTGCTACCTTATACATTTTTTAAAAAATTAATGCTACTCCTTCAGCCACCACACTGATTTGGTTTTTTTTTTTAAAGGGGGAACATTCCTGGAGGAATTTGGGATGCAATTATTTTATATCCCTACCTCACAAAATTTTCTCTTTATAGAAAGAAGCCTTTGGTCCTTCTGCAGACCTTGGATCTGGAGAGATAAAGTTAAATAGCTGAGGGTGGGACAAGTACACCCAGTTTCCACTGTAATAACCACTAGCTTGTTTTTAATAGTCAGAGTAACTTGAATTACTTTCATGTTGGGATCAAGGGACTGTAATGCTTCCTGTCCCAATGCAAGCTGATATGAAACTCTTCCTTCTGCTAGCACACAGACCAAGGTGTCTCTATTTTTTAAGCAGTTAATCAATAACTCATGTTTCCTTCCATATTTCATTGGGCAAACATGAGAGAATAGAAAGATTTTATGCTCCTCGTAATGGAGTTCTTGACCCCCACAAATCTTGTTTTCACCAGCCTTGGCTTCTACTAATATAAAAGGTGCTACTGCCTCAAGGATGTGTTTATATCAGGGCTGACCTTTCTGATAGCCGATTACTCCTTTACCCTCTACGCAATCCCTTTAACGCAGCGATGGAGGAGATTCACAGTAGCTTTGTTTATAAAAGAGCCAACCAAAAAAAAAAACACCACCCAACAACCTCACAATGCCAAAGAGCTACAATATATACTTTTAAATGATTTTACAGGGTGTGGGCAGTCTTCTACATTTCTGAAATATCATACAATTGCTCTTGAAGAATTCTTTTCACAATGTTGTCCCCTGGGTATCTCCCAAAGTCAGTAATGTTTTTTAAAAGGCAAATGGTTAGAATATGACATGGCTAATCCTCCACAAGGTCTCTGAAGGGATTATGCAATGTCTATGATATATTTTGAATAAGACAGGTTATTTGCCTAGAGCAGGGGTAGGCAAACTACCGCTCTTTGAGAACCTGTGGACTTCAACTCTCAGAATTCCCCAGCCAGCAATGGCCTAGAGACACAGGAAGGGCATCTGCTTTCTTCCTGTTCTGTATTATTCACACCATGGTATCACTAAGGTGACCAGACGTCCCGCTTTTGGCGGGACAGACACGCTTTTCAAGCGTGTGTCCCGCGTCCCGCATTCTTTTCAAAAAGTCCCGCTTTTTTGAAAAGAATGCCGAAACAGCGGGACGTCTGGTCACCTTAAAAGGGGAAGCAAAAGAGAGGTACCGGAAGCAAGTCGGGCGGAATTTCAGCGAGGCGGCTGCCTGCTGGGGAGAGGGGGAAGGGGGGCTGCTCCTCCTCTCCTTCCCCCGCCCCATCCCTAGCCCCGCCCTCGGAGGCGCCGCTGCTATTGGGATGCGGGTGGAGGGGTGAGGGACGAGGAGCTGTCGCCGGTTTGAGCTCACGAGCAGCCCCTCCGGCGGTGCAAACAGCCCTTCCTCGTCCCCCTCCCCTTCCTTCCCCCCGTCGCCTCGCTGCCGCCGTTGCCCTGGGGCCGGGCGGGCGACCGGGAGACCGCGGCGCTTGGATGCCTGGAGCTCGCGACAGGTAAGCTGCTGGCTGCCTCCTTTCCCCATCTCCCGCCTCCCGTTCGTTGCTTGCCAGCCCGGCCCCAGGGCAGCTCCCGAAGGGGAGGCGGGAGGCGTGGAAAGGCCTCCCGAAGGGGAGGCGGGCTCCCGAAGGGCTGCCGGCTCCCGAAGGGCTGCCGGCTCCCGAAGGGGAGGCGGGAGGCGAGGAAAGGCCTCCCGCCTCCCCCCCCCACCTGGACGCCGACATTTGCTGTGTTTTGCCCTCTGCGCATGCGCAGCTTTCTGCGCATGCGCAGAGGGCAAAACAAATGGCGGCGCCCAGGCGGGCCCGCCACCCCCGTCTCGCTTAAAAAAAAAATCTGGTCACTTTAGGTATCACACTTATAGTACATAAAAACAAACTTATTTACATTTATTATTCCTATTTTCTGTTATAAAGAGGCAAGTTGATTTTAAGGCAAGAGTGGAGAATGATGGCCTTTCATGGCTTGTGGACTTCATGCTGGCTCAGGAATTCTGGGAGTTGAAGTCCACAAGTTATAAAGGGGCCATCGTTCCCCACCTCAGTTCTAAAGAATCAGATAAAAAAAGTGTCAGGCAGTGATTTTATATTGCCTGTTACATGTATATGCAGGGGAGATGCATCCCTATCAAATATAATGGTTTATTCCTGAGCACGTGATTAATATGTTCCTAGTACGCATGTGTACATTCCTTTCTTTGATCCTTCCTTTTTCTTCAGCTTCTGTAAGGAGCAAGACCTGTTTTATAGCCAAGATGTGATTCATTATTTTGTACCGAAATAAATATTTTCTACTTTAGTATTTTAAACTGCGGTTTCCTTTTTATAATGTCAGAGTTCCAGGGAAAAGATCTATTTCGCCTCTGATGAGAGTAATTCTTATCTAACAAAAAGTCTAAAAGTCTAACCCTAACCCTGAAATCAAACCTATTAGCCTGCTTTTTTTACTTGTTAAAGATGATTGAAACTTTGTGTGTGTGTGTGTGTGTGTGTGTGTGTGTGTGTGTGTGTGTGTGTGTGTGTGTGTGTTGATGTTACTGTATGTGTACATGTGTTATTCAGGTCTGGATAAGGATTTTTTTTTAATTATTTGTAGTTCTACATTCTGTATTTTCTCTATCATATCAGATAAAATTTGCTTCACATCTGCCATTCCTTCATTAACAACCTTTAGACATAGTCTATCCATAGAAAGAGACATCATGATTGACAGCATTGATGCTATAGTTCAGGGGTGGGTTCTAAATTTGTTTACTACCGGTTCTGTGGGCGTGGCTTATTTTGTGGGTGTGGTTTGATGGTCATGTGACTGAGTGAGTGTCGCCAACTTGACATCACTCACACCCATTCACATGACCCCCCACCAAGCCACGCCTATAGGAAAAGGTAGGAAAATTTCCCCTCCTTTAGCAGCCCTGCCCCATCCCCTGTCCCACCTGCCACTCCCAAATTGATCTTTCCTCCCGCAGTGCCACCGCCCCCTCTCAGCCCCAGCACAACAGCTGCGACTTTTATTATTAAAACCTACCTGAAATAAATAAAATAACTAACAAAGCATGGTCAAAATGGGGCAACGTGATAGACTTCTATATACTAAGTTGTGGATGAACTCAGAAACCAAGCAAGGTCAGAGCAGGCTAGGACTTGGAAGGGACCTTACTAGAAATCTTAAGAGCTACCGTTATAAAATCCTTTGGAAAATAAGTGGCAGCATATATAAATGAAAAACCATTTCTGTATGTTGCCAGGAAAACTAAACGGATATGTCCATGAATCATTTAGGAACAGAACTCTGCTGGAAAGAAACAAAACCTTTACTTTTGGGGGTGGCTGTTTTTTGGGGGCAGGTTGAGAAACAACCTGTATTCATGCATTTGTGTCATGCCATGATGTAACTGGATTGGTTTTGGCTTAACGTGTGAATCCAGTCATTTTATGTTTAATAAGCTAAATTATGTTTAAGCAAGGCTGTGCTTGGCTGTACCTGAATCCAGCTATAAAGAACCTGCCCCAAAGGCATCAAGCAAGAACCACAGCTCCCCCTCCCCTCATCCCCACCAATCCCAACAGTAGGACTCAGAAGAACGGCAGCAAATATTCAGAGTAAATTTTGCCAGCAGTCAAAACCACAGGGAAAAATTGACATTTTTAAAAACTCTTGACTAATAACCACACAAGTAGAGTTAATGCATGGGCTGGCAAAAAATGACCCCGGGGTTGGACTAAGTGGTGGTGGTGGGATGACCCCAGACAGCGGCCACAGCAGCGCTCGGCCTCGCCTAATTGGAGAGTCCTTTTTGCCCTGCCGTGGCCCCGATAACTGCTTGTTACCCTGGTGACGGGCTCTGTGCTGCCACTACCAGCAGAGGCGAAGGCGGCTCCTACTCTTTCCAATCTCCGCACGGTGGCTTTGGGCCTCGCGAGTCTTTACCTCAGCTGGGGCTCAGCCCATGGGTGAACAGATTGGCTTGCAAGTCCCTCCCGCCCGTTGTCCCCTCACTTTCTCGGGGAGGACAGTGGGCCATTTTGGGAGCGAAGAGGAGTACAACCTAGTACCCACACAGACACACACACATATTTAGGGAGCTACTCTTAGCACAAACTACTGCAGAGAAACCTCTAGAACAGGGGTCCCCAAACTTGGCAACTTTAAGACTTGTGGACTTCAACTCCTAGAATTCTTGGAGTTGAAGTCCACAAGTCTTAAAGTTGCCAAGTTTGAAGACTTCTGCTCTAGAAAGCTTATCTTCATGCCACACACCCGATACAATGTCTGTTCTCAATCAGAAATTCTTCCTTAGAAGATTTGTTCCCAGTTTTCTCCTCCAACGTCCTCTTTCCCCGCCAAAGTCCCCCTCTTGGGAATCTACAAATCGCTCCTCTCCCCATAACTAAGCCTCTTTCTTCATTTTTTTCCCTCTTTTGACCGACCACACCATAAGATGACTGGCTAACTGGCAATCTCCGGTAAGATGCGTGTCTCGCAGCCCTCCTGCCCCATGTCCTGCCCCACCTGCCACCCCCAAACTGTGCCCCCCTGGGCGAGAGGTGCATCTTACCAGAGACTGGCAGCTCCGGATCTTGTGGCTTTTTTGGGGTTTTCTTTAAAAAAAACGCCTTTCCGGACGAGCTTGAAAACTTCCGAGGTTGCTTCAGGAGGGAGCAGTCGGGCAGCATTCCCCCCCTCCCTGGGCGCCTGCAACCTTGGAGCCTGCAGCAATTCCTGGCCCTTGCACAGTAAAGGAAAACTTCTCGTGAGTGCGAGGCAATTAACTTCGTTCTCTTTGAGAGCTGCTTTGCACCTTGTTTGCAAAGCGGCTTTCAAAGAGAACGAAACAGGCATGGCACACTCAGAGCTGCCGCTTCTTCACAACAGCCGAGGACCTCTTCCACTTGGAGCTCCAAGCTGCAGGGAGGGGGGGTGCCCATGGAGACACTGAGGAACCGGTTCCGTGATGTCATTGCCAAGCTACTAACAGTTCTAAAGAACCAGTTAGAACCGGTAGGAACCCACCTCTGCTATAGTTACAAATTTCTGGCTCCATTCTTCAAATATCTCCTTTAATATTTCTGATGTTATAATGTTTTGCATCATTTTGTGAGACCCAGTATTAACTGACCTCTAGAACAGGCTTGTATTTTTTCCCTTCTGCTTAGAATCTTTAGTCTCCTCTAAAGTCCAGTTTCTAAAATTATCATTTTTTGTTATGACTTAGAATAACCAAATTACATCTGTTCTCACAAGACATGGTTTATTTTTATAATTAATTCCAAAGTTTTATATAATATTTTTATTATGGTCATAGACCAGGATATATAGCAAAAATTGGTATTCCAAATTTACCTGGACCCCTATCCATTCATAATGTTCTTAGATCAAAATTTTATTAAACTTTGTTGTTTAAGTTAAATTATTTTAAGTTTTTAACCTTATACTTATTTTTTCTTTTGTTCAAAGGTAAAGACAAATTCACCCAATGAAGACTTTTCAAATTTGCCATTAGAAGGCCTCTCGTAGCTTTAAGATGGCTTATCGGCAATTTCTGAAAGTGATTAGAAAGGGAAATTTGTGAACCTCCATTCTATAATGCCTTGGTAAGACCACACTTGGAAATCTTCATCCAGTTTTGGGCACCGCAATATTAAAAAGTTGTTGAGACTTTGGAAAGAATACAGAGAAGAGCAACAAAGATGATTGGAGGACTGGAGGCTAAAACATATGAAGAATGGATGCTGGAATTGGGTATGTCTAGTTTAATGAAAAGAACTGGGATGGGATGATAGCAGTGTTCCAATATCTAAGGGGCTGTGACAACAGTTAATCTTCCCACCTCCATGATCTCGATGGCAATGGTAAAATGTTGTGAGAATATAGATACTTCATTAAAAAATGAAGGTGACATGTATAATAACATTATCAGGCCATAAAACAATACACATAAGGCTATGCAGTATACCATCTGTGAGCAGATGTTTTTGAAATCACCGTTTATTTGTAAATTTGAATTTCCCAGTAAAGATTTCAAAGAGTCTGAACCATCTGATCTGACCTGGATCCCTTTTTGCTTAAATCTTCCACAAGAGTCTAGTATTCAACGCTTGTTTCCACTTATTTGTTCTTGTCAGAAATAAAGCACGAAGCAACTCAAATAGGTCCATGGAACGCCATCCATTGCAAACAAGGCAGAATAGTCTTTAATGAGTGAATTCCACCCCCACTGATTCAGAACAATTGCCCAGTAAAAGCATCGCTACAATGCAAAGTTCCTAATTAATGGACAAGCAGCGTGAAGACTGTAGCCCATTTTAGTAGTAACGCTGTTTACAAGACAGAGTAGGTGTTTTCTTGCTGGCAGGAATTCCCGACTGCAAGCCATTCGTGTTTGGCTCCTTTCCCTGTTGTCAGTTTGGTTTCTAAATGCTACTTTCAAAAAAAAAAAAAGATATTTCAGTGACTTGTTCAGTACTTGCTTTATAAAGCAAAGTTGAAGGAAATGGTCTACTTCAAAAACAACAGTCGGGTTCCAGGTGCATAAACTGTAGCACACCAGCAGGAAAATAAAACACAAAATTGCCCAATAGGAACCTTCATCATGAACAGAGAGACCTCATCCTGCTTTCCTTGTCTTACACAGCTGTAAAAAAAAAGCAATGTTGTGTCCAGCCAGAAAACTTAAAGAACTACTATGCATGCATCCATTCAGGTTTTTTGATGCTCACCAGAGAGGAAACCCAAAACAAGACAACATTTAAACTCTGTTAAATAATTAAAACATTAAAAAGTAATAGTAATTGCTTAAAAGTTGAGTTCCTGGTGTTTTCTGAGTTTGGTTATTTTCATGCAGATGTTTCATTACCAGACTAGATAGCAACATCAGTGCACGGGAGAGTGGACTTTTCTGGTTGTTTATATATAGTAGCTTGGTCTGCCAATGTTGGCTGGATATGGTTTGTTCCTAGATGTTCCCTAAATTGGGGTATTCTATGCTCTTGAACCATATGAGAGTGTCAAATGCTTCAGAAGAACTGCTGTATTTTAGAGTAAGCTAAAGAAGCTACATTTGGGGCCTCACAATCTGCAGGGCCTCATAACATTGCAGTGTATGCTGTGTGTGTGTGTGTGTGTGTGTGTGTGTGTGTGTGTGTGTGTGTGTGTGTGTCTTTTAGAATTTGATTTGGCTTTTATGTGTACCGCAATCTATGAGAGAGATTATGTACTGTAATCTGTGAGAGAGATTATAATATATGAAAGAGATCAAGCCAGCCAAATGATAAATGTGTAATCAGTAAATGCATTCATTTGAAAATAATTTTCACTTTAAGTACTTTGCTATTAAATTATGTATATGTATATATTCAAATTTTTGTGGCATCCCAAGGTCCTGTTTTGGTACGCACTGTTGTGAGACTTTCTGGTGTAATTTTAAACAAAGAGCCTTCAAGCTTTTTATAGTTTTGGGCCTCACCAAGTCTGAACCTGGCATTGTTCAGAAGGCATACAAATGGGAGCAATTTGCATGCAGGGAACCTCAACCAAGAACAAGCATTATTTCTGCACAAATGTCTATGACAGCAGGCCCTGCCCACCAGCATAAGATTCAGGTTTCCAATAAACTATGCAGCTGGATGGAAAATAGCCCAACAGAATGGCTGAAAAATGGTACATCTGATGATCATGGATGCTTGCCTTGGATTGCACAAATGCCAGCATTTCTTTGATGGCTTCAAAAAGAAATCAGAGCAAATTATGATGCAAGCTAACACAGATAATAACAATGACCATCAACACCATCTCAGGAAGAGAAACTGGGAAGGGAAGATCTTGTGTGCAAATCAAGCTACTAAACCCCACAGAAAAAGATGAAACCAAACCTGAATGGAGGGTAAATACCTCCAGCTGTCCGCTATCCACCACGAAACACAGTATGCCCCAGAAAGAACTTAAGCACAACACAAAGAATGCAAGCCAATTAGAATTTTGTGCAGCCCTGGAAGCATGATTCAAAACAACTGCTTCGACTAATGGGACCCCAAAAAACATAATACAGAAGAGTATAACAATGAAATTTTCAAGTATATGTATATGTTTTTGTGGTGTCTCAGCAGTTAAGGCACTGGGCTTATCAGCTGGAAAGCCAGCAGCTGAGGTTCAAGACCCGAGCAACGCGCAACAGGGTGAGTTCTCATCCTCACCTCAACCTCTGCCAAAGTAGCTTTTCAAAAGCAGGCAAATGCGAGTAGATAAATAGGCACCACTTCAGTAGGAAGGTAACAGTGCTCTGTGACATGATGGTGGAAATGTCTTCGGACAGTGCTGGCTCAATGGCCTTGAAACAGAAATGAGCACTACTCCTATAGTTGGCAACGACTAACAGAGTAAAATCTGCAGTGACTCCTTCCCCCCCCCCCACACACACACATACACAAGCCAGGACTCTGCATTATTATACACTTAGCACACTTGCTTTTCTGAAATGTTCAGTGTCATCTTTAAAATTGGGAGGACGCTGGAAACCCAGCACTGAGCACTTTTGTGTCTGTGGCTCAGACACACAGATTTTTTTGCTCATGTTATGGGGAACATTAATATCTCTGATTCTCTTTTAGAGTCTTTTCTGTGCCAGGGATTTTTTGCCAGGAACATAAGTCTGCTGCTCTGTATTCAGGCTTCCTGCCTAGTGAACTGTCAGAGTTACCAGCTGGAAGATCTCTTTGGGTCATAAAGGGTGCAGCATGAGGAAAGGGCTCCCAGGGTTAAAACTCCAACAAATTGCTATTCCATGTTATATTTCTAGGAGACCTGTAGTTCCATTTTAGAGTAAGTTTATTAAGCATTACAGCTATGCAGATAAAAACTACCAAAAAGAAAAAAAAGGGAAAAAGGAAAAAAGGAAAAAAAGAAAAGAAGAAGAAAAGAAAAAAGAAAAAAAGAAAAAAGAAAAGACAGGAAAAAAAGAAAAGAAAAGAAAAGAAGAAAGGGGGGAAAAGACAAGTAATTTCCCCCTTCTTCACAACAAGTAGGCAACTTTAACCACTTATTGTCTTGTCTCTTCATTCCATATTTCAACCTTATTTATAAACAAATCTTTAAAGCCTTGTCATTCAGTCCTGGTCAGCATAAGACCAGTAAGGCTTATGAGAAATAACAACAAAAAGATTGGATAAACTTGGATAAAATAAAAGAATTTTGGCAATAGAAGGCCACGATTTACAATTAGGTTGGCATGTATTTATATGGGAGGGGAAGAATAAAACACATACATATTTTCAAAGGCATCAAATTAGAGATGCTCTCTTACTAATATGGGGGGGAAATAAAGAAGAACCACTACAACAAAATACCGGTCTGGCTATCAACTATGGAAGCACTAATATACCCAGATGTGTTGGACTTATATAAAATAGCAAGATACAAAGACATATTAGATGACCAAGGAAAATTAAGAACAAATCAAGAAATAAAAAAATCAGGGAATTAATATAGATTGGTGGCCTTACTTGCAAATCCAGTCGAGATACAAAAAAGATGTAGAAAAGTATGGTTTTTATACAAGAGCTGGATAAAATACTACAGGGGATGGAGGAAAAAATGATAAAAAAACATATAATTATTTACTGAGATTCAAAATGGAAGAAGAAATGGTTAAGGAAACCATGATAACCTGGGCAAAAAATTTCGGCTACACTATTGAATTAGAGAACTGGGAAAAATTGTGGGGGGAAAATTATAAACTGACAATGTCGGTGGCATACAAAGAAAATTTATATAAAATGTTTTACCGCTGGCATTTCCCCCCAGCAAGATTGGAATGTTGGAAATGTAAACAGAAGCAAGGAACATATTACCACATGTGGTGGACATGCCCAGGAGCAAAGAAATATTGGATGAAGATAAGAAAGTGGCTAGAGGAAATTACTAAACAACAAATAGAGCTAAAACCAGAGTTATTTTTATTAGGCATATTAATAGGAAATTATTATTAAAAAACCCAATATATAATGTTACATATAATAACAGTGGCCAGAATTGTTTACGCGCAAAATTGGAAAAATGAAAGTATACCTTCTGATGGAAGGGTGATAAATAAAGTGCTAGAATGTGCTGAGATGGATAGGCTGACAATGGAAATAAAAGAAAGAGGAGAAACTGAATATTATTTGATCTAGAATATATGGTACAACTGGTTAGAAAATAGAAGCAAAGATTAAGGATGTTAAAGTAGGATAAGATGTAATAAAAATGTAATGTATATATTTATGTAACTATAACAATTGCACAGTGTATAGATCAACGTATGTTGCTAATCGTTAGTCAGTAGTTATAAAAGAATAGGTATGTATATAAAAAGGGAAGAAAAATGAAAATAACCTGTATGTACATATGCGGTATACTGATACCGAAGTGCTGTAAAGATGAAAATTGTGATATAAAACGAATAAAATTGTTGAATAACAATTATGGGGGGGGGAATAAAAGAAATAACATCTATTTTAACCTTGATCAAATAAACCAGTATTATATTCCTCTCCTTTTAAAATTATTTATTACTTTGTAGTTAATATCAAAAAGGGGGGGGGTAAGGAAAACACAAAGATAATAGTGATGTAGATGTAGTTTCAAAGAGAAGGAAAAAATACAAAAAATCCTTTAACAAAAATGAATTTGGTTCTCTGTTATCAGCTGTTCATTTCAGAGTTTGGAATCAGAACATCCACACTGATAGCTCTATTCCCCCAAAATGTCATGGACCACAATGGAAGACCCTTCCTGAGGACTTATGCTGACCATCCACAAGTCCATGATAATATAGAGATGTAGTAGTTTTTAATGGGTACGAAGTATAAAGGTGCTCATTAAACTATGAATCTGAATTTGGTACTTTTCTTTTGTAATCCATTGTGTGTCTGTGCTTTGTGAGTAGCAGCTACAAGATCTAATATTTTCAGCCTACTAACTGAAACACAGTGAGGAAAGAACTTGGCCCAAAGACAGAGATGCTTCAGCCAGCAATCCTCAAGAACTAGGTGACAAATCTGTTCCTCAAAATGTTAATGTGTGAAGGACGGTATCTGTTCCAATAAAAGAGATTAAATGCAGTTTATTAATAATTGGTTTTACTCAAAAATTCCCAGGTCTTTGTGAAATACATATGTATTAATCATGTGTCCAGACTAAAGAACCTATTACCAATCATGACTGGTCCTTTATGTGAAGATGGCTATTATTTTCCGTCCACTTTTGAACTAAAAAACACCTTTAATTATCCCAAGGGGCCAAGGGGCAGCTCTACAAAGAATAATTGAAAACCCTTTTTAAAAAAATGGGGTAGTGGGAGTCAACTTGATTTCCTTTGAGAAAAACACAAATTAAGGAAAGGGCAGGATTCTCAACTAAGGGTGTGCAGAATAGACTTTATCTCCATATTTGATTCTTCTGTCTAAGGTAAGGTGACCAGACGTCCCGCTTTTGGTGGGACAGTCCCGCTTTTGAATAATTTGTCCCGCGTCCTGAGGCGTTTCAAAAATGTGCCACTTTTGAATTTGAATTTGCGCAAAGTGGGAAGCAGCCCAAGAGCTGGGGCGGGTGCCCCACATGCTCAGTGGCCGAGCCGAGCCCTGCACACCCCTCTGCCTGCTGCCTCGCCTGCCTCCTCCTGCCAGGTGGGGAGGGAGGGCAGTGAGAGGGGCAGCGGCCCCTGCCAAGTGCAGCACACGGAGGCGGCGGGCAAGGCGTCCCCAGCACACCTGTTAATCCGGCCGGCCACGCGACTACAAGTGCGGCGCGGAAGCCGCTAGTGGCCGGGTGGGCGGCAGACCTCCGGGCGGGTATAGGGCCAGGCCTGTGCTTGGAAGGGGCCACCGCTCTCACTGCTCTCCCTCCCTGCCTGGCTGCAGACATCCGCCTGCCCTCCCGAAGCAGCGCTGCCGCAGTTCACTTTTGTTTCGCGGCAGGAGAAGGAAGAAAGCGGGCAGCGAGAGCGACAGCATCTTCCAAGAGCAGGCCTGGCCGTCTCCCCACACGGAGGGCTGCTGCCCGGCTGGCTGGCGGCGGCTTCTGCAATGGAGGCAGCACATGACTGTGAAGAACCCTCACCACCCGCCCTCCCGAAGCACCACAGCCGCGGTTTGCTTTCTTCCTTCTCCTTCTCGCTGTCCCTCTCCGGGCCAGATGCAGCAGAGGTGAGCCTCGGCCATGGCAGCGGTAAGGGCTCCGATGAAGGGGGGTGTTTGGGGGGGTGCACAAAGCTGCAGGATAAGAGAGACGGACCCCTCCCGTCTTGCTCCTCTAGAAACCCCCCCTGTCAATGGTGTCCCGCTTTACAAATATTAAAATCTGGTCACCTTAGTCTAAGGCAGAGAACCCATTTTACCTAATAGGGCGAGAGATAGATTGATAGATAGCAGACCTCGGATTGCAGAAACAGGTAACAGGTCCCCCCTCCCTTTATTGTATATGGTTATCCATGTAAAATGTATACAGTTGAAGCTTAAAGGGCTCAGTAACTTCAACTAATCTAGTAGGTCATTTAATTCTGCAAGTATGCAGAAGTTCAAATCGTGCTAATAGCCTCTGGTATATATGCATGTAAAGAGTTTGTTCCTGATCTTCTGCCTGTCATAAATTAATGGCTCCCCCCCACCCCAAGGAGTTGGTATTTCTTTGACAGGAAGTCTTTCCTGCCATTACTTTATTTAGAACCCACTTGCCATTAGCAATAACCTTGGAATCAAAGTGTGAAGATCAAGTTACAAAATTCCATACTTCTGCATGACACCTAATTATAATGATATAGAGTAGGTGGCAGAATTTTGTCTCTGTCTGTGCTTCCTTGTCTCTGGTGAATGCCAAAGAGCTGCCTCTTACCTGAGCTCCCAAATTCTTAAAAGCCCTGTTCCCAGAGCTGGTTATTACAAGTTTCAAGAGATTATTACCCATCCCTCCCTCACCCCAATATAAGAAAAACTACATCTGTAATTAATGAGGGGGAAAACAGGCCTTGGTGATTTACTATACAAAATATGAACCTGGAATATGATCAGATATTGCCAAGCTCATAACAGAAGAATGCTGTGCTTCTGCTTAACAGTTATGTCTTTGTATTTAATTGCAAAGCACTGTGTTTGAGAAAAGCTTACTTCAAAGAAAGAATCGTCTTGGAGTGGAAGGAAGAGATGAATTCAATAATTTTAGGAGGGATCTGATTATTCATTGGCAGTTTTGCTTTTGCAGAAAACAAGCACATGGGAGAAACAGAGAGAGAGGGAGGGAGGGAGGGAGGGAGAGAGATGGAGTTTGAATTTTTTTAAAGGAAAAAGCTGTTTAATTAAAGATCAGCAGACTTGCATCTTTAAATACAAGTAGCATCATTAGAAAGATTATTCTTGTGAACACTCCAAAGTGGGAAATGTTGTGTTGTGTTTGCATCATTCATTTCTTTTGCAGAGATCAAAGTCTTTCCTGTTGTTGTCTCTTTTTGACTTAGAAATAGGAGATCCACTGAAGCAAAATTTTGCCCTTGTTGTTTTAATGTCACAAGCTCATTCTACGAGAACCGGTGTAATGTAGTGGTTACTGTGCTCTTCTAAGAGCTATGAAAACTCACTGAATAACTTTGAACCAGTTACCAGGGGTGCCAAACTGGCAGCCCGTGAGCCGGATGCGTCATGCGCAGGCCACGCCCACCCCAGCTCCGCAAAGGCAAAAACTGTCACAATACAGCACGATACGTCATGTGATGCGATCAAGTTTGACATCCGTGAATTAGTTCCTCACTCAGCCCAACTTACATCACAGGGCTGTTGTGGAGAAATAAATGGCAGAAAAGCTTTGTGTGCTACCTTGAGTTTCTGTGGAAAGGTGGGATATAACTCTTAACCCATGACTGAAGAAATTCAAGAAGTGACAGGCTAAATGGCAAAGACTCTTTGCAAATTACTTAATTGTGATGCGTAGGGTGGGAATTATTTAAAAAGGTAATAGTGCTCCCTTGTTCATCATGTACATTTAAAAGATAGCAAACACCGATTTGACAATTAAAAAGAAATTCTGTTGAAACAATGACAGGACCAGAAAACTGTAGCAGAAAAAATCAGGCTTTGGAGAATCTGTAAATCTAATCATCCAGGAAATCACATTTTTAAAAAGATGTTAAAGCACCAAAAAAGCCTTCCACAAGTGATCCATACCGCCAAACTTTGTAGGAAAGCTACATTTTGGTCTTCTGGATCTGGCTGCCTTCTTACCTGTCTTTGAGATCTGGAATTGTTGTCATAGGGCTGTTGTTTGAACTACTCATTTGGAATGGGTTGCTACCCAGTAGAGTCCTGCCAAGACTATTAATATTACTTAGAAACATCAGGCCATCAACACTTAGTTTCATTCCTGGAACCAGGAGTTGCTTACCAATATTTATCTATCTATTTATCTATTTATGTGATTGATTGATTGATTGATTGATTGATTGATTGATTGATTTCTGTAGCCACCCATCTTAACAAGTGACTCTGGACAAGCGTACATAATAAGACATTAAAAACAATGAAAGCCTAGCCATGAGAGATCCAAGTCTAGCCCACTGTAAATTCCGTTGAATCCTATCTAGTGCCAATTTGGCTTAGACTGTTAGTTGGTCAGATTCTTGTGTATAGGTGGCAAGAATAAACTCTAATGCAGATGTGTCAAACTCGATTTCATTGAGGGCCACATCAGGGCTATGGTTGACCTCGGGGGGCCAGGCGGGCCTTGTGTTTGACACCCCTGCTCTAATGCTTTGAATTCAGCTCCTGTTCCTGGTTATTTGCGCCTGACAGGAAGGCCACTCAAGAAAGTACAGGCCCAATCTCACATTCAGTTGGATTAACCACCCTGCCAATTGCATCCTCGAGATTCTTTCAGGGAGTCCATGAATCCAAATTAATATGTTTAAATTTCTGAGTCTTGATTTCTAATACAATAAATATTGATGGATATAATCCAGGAAAACCAAAGCTCTTTGTAGTCCTCAGTCATTTTTAAGAATGTAAATGGGTCCTGAGAACAAATGTTAGAGAGTTGCTACTCTAAAAATACATAGAAATTGCAGAAAGATACTTAATGGCGTAAGATTTAGACATCAATACTTGGATGAAAGATGGAAGAGTAATTTAATCTCCGTCTTTAATCAGAAGGCTATTGTAGATTGCTAGGATCTTGACAAAATGAATGAATTATGGAGAACAAAGTACTCAAAGGATATTCTAGTTCAAAAGAATCAAAGCCAACAAACAGGAGGCCAAATAGCTTTGTACACAAACAAGCCATCTAACCTGAATATGGCCATCCTGTTGAAAGTTTCTGGATGAGAATAGAGGAGTAGAATAAAATAAAATTAAAAAGTTGATGCCATTTTGGAAGTTTATTAGCAATAGCAATAGCACTTAGACTTATATACCGCTTCATAGTGCTTTACAGCCCTCTCTAAGCGGTTTACAGAGTTCAGCATATTGCCCCCAACAATCTGGGTCCTCATTTTACCCACCACAGAAGGATGGAAGGCTGAGTCAACCTTGAGCCGGTGAGATTTGAACAGCTGAACTGCAGCTAGCAGTCAGCTAAAGTAGCCTGCAGTGCTGCACTCTAAGCACTGCGCCACCTCAGCTCTTGCGGCTATTTTATTTTATTTATTTTTACTTGTGATTCTTATAGGCCGCCCTACTCCCTAAAGACTCAGGGCGGCATACAACATATATAAGAACAGCTAAATAGTATCAAAAAATACAATAAAAACAACAATAATAAAATAGTAATTAAAAGCGATAAAACAACACAAGCCACAGTCACAATCACCCGCCTGCAGGAAGAGCCATGTCTTAATGGCTTTCCGGAAGGCCAGCAAGATGGGAATGATTCGGATCTCTGGGGGGAGTTGGTTCCAGAGAGCCGGAGCTCCCACAGAGAAGGCTCTCTCCCCAGGGCCCGCCAACCGGCATTGTTTGGTTGAAGGGACCTGGAGGAGACCGACTCTGTGGGACCTAACTGGTCGAAGGGAAGTGTGAGGTAGGATGCGGTCCCGAAGATAACCTGGTCCTAAGCCATGTAGGGCTTTAAAGATGATGATCAACACCTTGAATTGGACCCAGAGACCAATGGGCAACCATTGCAGCTGGCGGAGTATAGGTGTTATGTGGGTGTATCTGGCAACACCCACCACAGCTCGTGCAGACGCATTTTGCACCAGTTGCAGTCTCCGAATACTTTTCAAGGTATTAATTGAAAAATCAAGGTAATAGTTATAGATAACTAGTGAGTTATCTATACAGTCAGAATAGACAAAATCCTTTTCTATGTCAACTCTCTGTGGTTTCTAGAAAACAGGATATAATGGCAAGAGGAAACCAATATGTGCTGGGAAACTAACTCAGCCAGAAATGGGAGATCCAACATATTTCTAGTCTTTCTTGCTTATAATTTCCATTTGCTCTTCCCAATCACAGACCACCTCACATTTAGATAGCAGGAAAACTAAGCCATCCTCACTTGCAGGTCACATTTACAGCTGCCCACTCCTGGTCATTCATGTCCTGGTCACCTTCAGAATGGATTACTCTAATGTAATCTACTTGGGGCTGCTCTTGGAGAACATTTGAAAACTACAATTGGTGCAAAATGCAGCAGCACAGGCAGTTGTGGGCGTTCCTCATTCAGCCCATGTTACACCTTTGCATTGGTTGCCAGTTTGCTTCTGGGTTCAATTCAAGGTGCTAGTAACGACCTATGAAGCCCTATATGACAGGAGGTTGAGTTATTTAAGGGACCCCCTTTTGCCAATCACTCATCCCATCAGGCCCAGCAGAAGAAACATGTTAAGGGTCCTACCCATTATGTAATGTTATTTGACAGGACCCAGGATGACAGCTTTTACAGCTGTGACACCTGTTCCTTTGAAAGATGTCTATGGCGATTCTCAGTCATCCAGGTCATGGTTGTCCCAAAGGTGCTTTTTCAAAAAGCAACTGTCAAGGTTCCGACTGACAAACCCAACCAAAGCAAGCAGGTTCCAAATCCTCAGATGTCTGAATGCAAGACTTTATTGGGTATATTATTTCGGCACCAATGAAGACAAAACCAGCTCTAGCAAATTCCCACACAAACCCACAAAGTTACAATATGGATTTCTCCCTTCCCCTATTAGTGTAGGTCACATTGTCCAGAGAAGGAGTCTCTGGTCTTGGCAAGCACCTGCTGATGTGTCCTTGGGCCTCATGGATCTTCTTCTTGAAGTCTGGGGCCTGCATTTCATCTCACCTTTCCCTCCCCCCTGGTTCTTTAGCAAGTTGAGAAGCTATAATAGCTGCAACAGCATAAACACACTTGAAGCTTGACAGCAACTGGGCTTTCTTTGTTTTTCCTTGAAGACGTTTCTGAAGAACTGAAGACACTTCTTGAATGAAAAGTGGAACGTCTTCAAGGAAAAACAAAGAAAGTCCAGTTGCCTTTTGAAAAGGCAACTACTTGCAACTACTTCAGTGACTGCTAGTTCAGCAGTTCAGCGGTTCAAATCTCACCAGGCTCAAAGTTGACTCAGCCTTCCATCCTTCTGAGGTGGGTAAAATGAGGACCCAGATTGTTGGGGGCAATATGCTGAACTCTGCAAACCGCTTAGAGAGGGCTGTAAAGCACTATGAAGCGGTATATAAGTCTAAGTGCTATTGCTAAAAAGCACCTTTGGGGACTGTCTTTTGAAACATCAACCACCACCCCTCCCCTTGCGACTAGATTAGCCTACTCCACCACCACTCCTGCTGCCACCACTCTTGGCCACAACCATGACCAATACATTTTTTCCCTCCTTTGAAATAATTCTTCTCCAATTTCATATTCATGGCCAAGGAGTTCCCTACCTTTTAGAATGGTGGGTTTAAATATAGAATGGATCTAATCCTACAAATCAATCTGTTCCATGACAATATTCTTTTAAAGACCCCAACTATGTTCCCAAGGATGTTAAAGAGAATCTTTCCACTGTCGTGATGGGTTATTTGCAGTGTAACAAAATGACAGCTGCAGAAACCTATTCCTCATCATATTGACTGATCTTGAAGAATGCAGAAGGTATCAAAGAAGGAGCCATGTCACTTTGGGCATTCTCATCAAGATAACACTATAGACACATCCTCATCATTCATCCCGGGTAATCATACTTCTTCGCCACTCCTGAATTAATAATATGTCCCCCAAAAAATTGGTGACACACAGCTTCAAATATTGAACTTGATCAATGTTTCGTGTAGAAAAGGATGCCAAGAGGTTTCTGCATTCAGAGGCAGAATATAGCCTAACATTATTTGCCATTATTTTCTACTTTGTTTCTCCTCACTTCTATACAACCAAGTGGGCAGAAGCACTTATACATGGCTATTTTAACTCCTTTGGACAAACATCCCTCTTTTTGCAATGTCTGTGAAGCTTCGTGATAAGCCTCATGACTCTAGCAGCAGCCAAGTAGGCAGCTTCCCTACTGATCCAGTCCAATTCAGACTTGAATAACTTCAGGTCTATCTGAGAACTAATTTTGAGGATCCTGTCAGGGAACAAAGCAAAGCTGTGAGATTTTCTGCCTGCAGCAGGGAAAGCCTTGAATATGAGAATAAGCTATAGAGTTTCACAGCTGGCCCTGGCCTGGATGTGTGTTAGAATGAGAAAGACTTAAATGACTTGTTTAATGAGGCACTATCTGCTGAAAATGAAAACTGGACTTCTATGATACAGTAGTAACCCCAGGCATTTATTTAAATCTTAGGGATTACAGGTAATCACAGATGGAAAGATGCCACTCCTTTTATTCCCTTCTTTTTCACCTTCACTAAAGATTTTTTGGGCTACACACCCAAGTAGTTGGGAAACTGAATCCCACTTTCTGTCCTCTTTGTCGAAGCGTGATTTCAGCTTCATTCCCTCACTTGGGAAAACTGTAATTAATTAGAGGTGAATGGACCTTGTTTTCCATGGTGTATACCCTTAAAGAAAAGAAATCCAAAGTATATATTCTAATAAACATTTTTATTATAAAAGTAAAAATATAGCTAACTACATCTTACCAGTAGTGATATCTCAGAGATGGACAAAGGAAAAAAAAGTAAGAGAATAATGAAGACATGCGCAGTGGCTCATAAATCACAAGACACTGTTATCTCTATGTTGATAAAGTTCTTTGGCCAGCTACCGTAATGTCCAGAATGGAAGCTCAGCTGGCAAATACAAAAAACGCAGTGACAAACCCCTTCTTTGTCAGTTGAGCAGACATCAGTCATCAATTAAGGCACATCTTCTTACGCAGATACTCGTGCTGAGTTGCTGGAAGCGGTTTGTTGAGCAGTATGTGCCTACATGTGACCAGCAATCTGGTCACATGTAGGCACATACTACAATTTTACAAAACCTTGTTTCACTAATTGTTTGATATTTTTATAACGAATGTCAATGTGTCTGGACCTAGAACCCGTGAAACGTGAGTCAGAAATATAAACCACAGATTCATTGTCTTCCACACGGTGATCGGTCGGATCGAGTGTGTCCAGATATCTGTGACTAAAGCATCAAACCACTTTAGTGAATTGCATGATGCCATTGGACCTAAGCATACCTAAGTTTATATTATGAAAAGTCTGGCTATTTGAATGACCTGCTAAATGACCAGGAGCATCAGTAAAATGCTGAAATTGTGGAAAGGGGAGGATTTTGCAAAGATTTATGCATGGAAATGACACGGTCCCAGCCTCTAAAGGCTCCAAGGCTGGAGTTGAAGCCTAAACTTCTAGGCTAGCTCACTGACATTTACTCTAGTCCATTAAAGATTCAAATTGGTGTTGGACTTCAACTTATAGCAAAAGGCACTTAGACTTATATACCGCTTCATAGTGCTTTACAGCCCTCTCTAAGCGGTTTACAGAGTTCAGCATATTGCCCCCAACAATCTGGGTCCTCATTTTACCCACCTCAGAAGGATGGAAGGCTGAGTCAACCTTGAGCCTGGTGAGATTTGAACAGCTGAACTGCTGAACTAGCAGTCACTGAAGTAGTCTGCAGTGCTGCTTTTAACCACTGCACCACCTCGGCTCCACTTATATATCCAGACTGACCATTTCACTGAGTTCTTCATTGCATGCAGATATGCTCTATTCACTCATCTTGCCCACATACTCATTAAGGTGGAAATAATTGTTGCCTGGTTTCTGTGCACTGGTTCAATTCATGAATGCACAGAACTACTGCACTTCACCAATGGCGACAACTGCAGATCTCTCCAGCTCTTTTTCACCTTCCCCCAGAATTCCTGGAAATGGACTGTCTTCAAACAGTCATAGTCATAATAGACATAGTGACAATCCCTTCAACTTCTCTGGATGCAAGACTCACAGCCTCAAAACATCTTTCAAAATATTTGGTCTACGCAGACGTGTGTTAGCCAGACCAAGACCTTGTCCCCTCGTTGGTTCAGTGATTGCACGTTCAACCTTATTGCTAAAGCTTCTCCCCTTGTTTGGCATCTTAGCATGTGTCTGAAGCAGAGTTAGCATTTCTAAAGTAATGAATCAATCCTATTCTCTGCAAGTGTAACTGCAATTTTTAGGAGGATGGTTATTTGCATGTAATCCTCTGTGTTCAGCTCCTTAATTCCTTAACAATTAGGAATCAATATCCTCTTTCTCTGATTATGGAGCGCTTACAACAGCTATAGAAAGCATGCATCTTCACTAGGCTGGAACTGAGGGGATGATTTTATCCTTATGCAAAAAAGGGCATAAATATTTAACAGCTTTATTATGAATGTATTTTTGTGTTTTGTACCTTTTATTTATTTTTGTTATTTTAAACACACACACACACACACCACACACAGGTTTGTCCCACAATTTCCTAGACACATTTCTGATAGTAAATTGCCATACCTGCTTATTTTCTTTCAGGACTGTGCTCTCTGTTGTGTTCATGCGTGCGCAATTTTAGAGTATCGGCTTGGATTGCAATTAATGTATCAGGCTAGACTATAACTCTTTGATCTACCTGCATGGGTTGTTATGGATCTTACATTTTATCTGAAGGATGAGAAATAACTTTTTTGCTGTCCTTGCTGGCCCACACTTTGACTTCCCAGCTTTTGCCATCCTATTGTCTCAACTTATCAGTGTACCTCTTTCCGTGGGATTTAAAAGCTCAGTAAGAGGGTGATCAGCTCAAACACTTTCACTTCTTTGTCTTTTTTCTATTATCCCAGTATATCTGCCCAGTTTTTTAATAGAATAGAATAGAATAGAGTAGAATAGAATAGAATAGAATAGAATAGAATAGAATAGAATAGAATAGAATAGAATAGAATAGAATAGAATAGAATAGAATAGCAGAGTTGGAAGGGACCTTGGAGATCTTCTAGTCCAACCCCCTGCTTAGGCAGGAAACCCTATAGCAGTGATGGCGAACCTATGGCACGCATGCCACAGGTGGCACGTGGAGCCACATCGGAGGTCACGCAAGGCGTTGCCCTATGTCAGCTCCACGGGCAAACTAGAAGTTCGGAAAAACGCACTTCCGGTTTGCCGTTGGGCTGTTTTTAGCACTCCGGAGGGTTCAGGGAAGCTTCCTGATGCCCCGGAGTGCTAAAAACAGCCCAACAGCAAACCGGAAGTGCATTTTCCGAACTTCCATTTTGCCCATTTTGCCGTTTTTCACCATCCCAGGCTTCAGTAAAGCCTTTGCACGGGGGTGTGGGGGTGTGCGCATGTGCAGGGGGCAGCGTGGGGGGGGTTGTGTGCATGCGTGGGGGGAGGGAATGGGTGTGGGCATGTGTGCCTGCGCTAGCGCACGCACAAACCCCTTTTTAGCATGCGAACCAAAAAAGGTTCGCCATCACTGCCCTATAGCATTTCAGGCAAATTGTTATTCAATCTCTTCTTAAAAACTTCCAGTGTTGGAGCATTTACAACTTCTGGAGGCAAGTTGTTCCACTAATTAATTGTTCTGTCAGGAAATTTCTCTTTAGTTCTAGGTTGCTTCTCTCCTTGATTAGTTTCTATCCATTGCTTCTTGTTGTGCCCTCAGGTGCTTTGAAGAATAGCTTGACTCCCTCTTCTTTGTGGCAGCCCATGAGATATTGGAACACTGCTATCATGTCATCCCTACCAGGGGTGAAATTCAGCAGGTTCTGACAGGTTCTGGAGAACCGGTAGTGGAAATTTTGAGTAGTTCGGAGAACCGGCAAATACCACCTCTGGCTGGCCCCAGAGTGGAGTGGGAATGGAGATTTTGCAATATCCTTCCCTCAGGAGTGGGGAGGGAATAGAGATTTTGCAGTATCCTTCCTCTGCCACGCCCACCAAGCCACACCCACAGAACCGGTAGGGAAAAATTTTGAATTTCACCCCTGCCCTAGTCCTTCTTTTCATCAAACTAGACATACCCCATTCCATAGGATATAGGATGAAAACTGATTTTTACTGCTGGGATATTTGCTTCCAACAAGAAAAGTGAATAGATCGTCTACCCATGGCAGAGTCAATTGTTAATTTTGTGAAGTCATCTATGGATACTAACCTTGCTTTTCTTTTGAATATTTCTTGATCTTTGCTCACTCCAGAGGCCTTCTAATTCCTTCAAAAACTTCAGGCAGTTCAGTGCTTCTCTTGGCAACATGTAGGTCATATCAAACCCTCCAAATGGCACTCAGCTGATGGCTATTGCTAGGAAAGTCCCCCCTCCCATTGCTGTGGGAAACCATATCTAGCAAATATTTCTATCCAATCATCCAAGAAGCTGGATGCCAAGTATATGGGACCATTCTGAAATTTTGTAAAATTTTGTAATACACTGACTTCTCACTTATATACCTGCCACATTGATGATGCATCCGTTTTGAAGTGCAGCACATTCTGGATTTTGAGTACAAAAAGTGCCATCTTGAGTATTAATTCACTGGAAGGACTAACAGGAAACCCAAAGCTGTTCTGGAGATGCCACCAATACACCTCCTTTGCTCTTTCCATTTGTGATATTGCCATTAAAGAAAAGTGCCTGGCTGACTTCACGGAGAGCCCTTCATCCTTGCAAGCAATTCTGATTCTAGGGAGGAGGCATTTAGTTGGAGAGGGAGATGAATGGGAATTGGATGTCAGAGAGAAGAAGTGAAAGGACAGGCTCTCTGATGGCCTCTCAGCCTCCTCCTGGACTGAGGAGACCTCATCAACAAAGGAAAGGATGGAGAATGCTGAGTTCTCGGGTGCATCACCAGCTTCACCTACTGGTCTCTAAGGGAGGAGGAATGTATTTTTTCTTGAAGCTTGAACTGGGTGGAAGTAGAGATGGTCCGGCGTCATGTTGCCATCACATGACGTATTGTGACATTTTCCCCCTTCGCGGAGCTGGGGTGGGCGTGGCATGCACATGGCGCATCTGAACCACGGGCCACCAGTTTGACACCCCTGTATCTAGACACTAAGAGAGAGAAGGGATAGATATGCAGATGAGGATTGTATGGGAGATATATTGGGAGCTAAAGCTACAGCTTCTCAGGTAAGAGTTTTGAAAATATCTGAGGGTTTTCAGTGTGAGAAATATAAAGCAAGGCTTCTGTTAAATAGTGAAAACAATGGGAGAGAAAAAAACTTAAGTTTTAAGGCATTTCGATTAAACTAAGAACTCTAAAGGAACTTTCTACTGTAAAGGAATCTGTAGTGACCTCTGCTTAGGTGTATAATAAAGCTTCCTTGCTAACAATGTGTTAATTGTTTGGAAACTTTAGCCAGGTTGACTCTAGTTAAGAAAGGTAACCTGAGCCCTTCTTTTCCTCTGTATAATTTCATTCCAATTTCAATTTGTTCCAAGAACTTAGGTCCTCTAGAGGTTTCAGGGAGGAAACATGCACATTTTTAATTTGTTAAAACATGCCAAAACATGGTCCATCATAATATTAGATGTTGTAATGCAATAGTGTTCACAATTAATTAACAGAGAATATATACAGGAAATTTCCAAACGAGAGAGATCATGTTGTAAGAACTGCTTCACCCAATTTAATTGCCTAAAATGAATAAGGAAAGCCCATGGCAATTTTCCAAATAAGAAGCAAGGACAAAAAAGAGTAGGAAAACATCTTACAGATCTTTACGTTTATCTTTTCCCTTAAATACATAGCCACATCATCAGTTTTCTACACAGGATCTCTAGAACCTCCATTATTTCCTATTGGTCTCCAGACTCAATTCAAGGTGTTGGTTATTACCTTTAAAGCCCTACATGGCTCAGGGCCAGGTTATCTTCGAGACCACCTTCTACCTCATAGTTCCCAGCGACCGGTAAGATCCTACAGAGTTGGTCTCCTCCAGGTCTCGTTAGCTAAGCAGTATCGGCTGGCGGGCCTGCGGGGAAGGGCCTTTTCTGTGGCTGCCCTGGCTCTCTGGAACCAACTACTCCCTGAGATCCATTCTATTGGCCTTCCGGAAAACATTGAAGACCTGGCTTTTCCGGCAGGCTTGGGGCCGTTGATCTCACAATTTGTGAGGTCCGGCCTTTAATGATAAGTATGTATGTGATTTTTAACTGGTTTTTAATTTTTTATGATGTTTTTAAATGTATTTTCTATATTCTGATGTAAGCCGCCCAGAGTCCTTCGGGAATTGGGCGGCACAGAGATACAATAAATTAAATTAAATAATTAAATTAATTAAATCATTTCCCAGGAATCAATCTTGCCAGCTGGAGAATCTGGAAGATGAAGTTCAACAGATCTTGAGGTCATCAGGCTGGGGAAAAAGGTGTACTTGAGTATAAGCAAATTTAATCTGTCCCTATTAGATTACTGTATATATACTTCTATGATGGATTCTAATGTTTAAAGATCACATTGAACTCAGTTGAAAGAGCTGTCAATGAGGCTGTTGAGTAGCTCCCAAATATTCCCCCCCCCACACACCCACAAAATAGTATGTGGATGCTCACAGAATAAATAGAAAGGCCCTGTGTCTATAATCCCTGCTATAGACAGTCACCAAGTTCATTATTACTTATATGTAAGTAAGCTGTATTTAACTCACCTGAGCTTACTACTGTATGATAAGGCCATTAATCCAATAATTCTACAAGTCTAACAACAGTGAATCCGCCATGTTGTCTTCAGTTCTTGCTCTCGTAAAACACGTCCCAGAAAGAGATGCTTAATGGGACCCAACCTTGCAGTTAGACTTCCGAATTAACTTATGATTTCTACCTAATCTGTTGGAATCGCAGCTAGGAGGCAATAATTATCTATTTCAAAAATAAACACAGCCATTTTATCCAGTCATATGGTCTTGGGAGACCCTTTGATACAGGAAATAAAACAGCATACAAGTAACGCTGAATCATCAGTAGCCATTGTTCCTTCCATGGAAAGTCTTGAAACACAGCCAACCAGCTGCACCGGCTGAATTACTAATGAATAATCAATGACATCATTTCAATTTTTTCAATGACCTGTCTGACACAGACTTAATCGGAATATCCATTATGCTTCCTCAAGCAGCAGTAGATGGCTTTCCGGGATAAGGAGCTACATCCCCTATTGAAAACACGCAGAAATAAATAAATGAATCAACCAGCCAGCCACATATACACACATAATAATTGTTAACCTGCAGATGTTGTGCTCCCTGATAATTAATCTTTTTTGAACTGAGCAGGACTTATTTGAACATACCTGCACAAGCAGGGATGACTATGGAGTGAAGTATAAGAAAAGAGACTTAAGATGATGGCTGAGGGAGTGTCATGCACCAACATATAATCTTTATATACTGTTGTTGCTCTCTAGCCCCATCTAGTGGCCGGAGGGACAAATACCAATTATATTGTTTTGAAGCTGACCCAACCCCTTTACCCATCAGCCCACACTCTCAAAACAAGTGCATGCTGGGAAGCCAGATTCCATTTTCCTTTAGCATTTGGAGGAGACAGAAGCACAAAGAAGAATCCATCTAAATCTGTGGCACATGTTCATCCAAGGACAAACCCACATCCCACACACAGAGCATCACTGGTGAGATTTAGATTACTTGTATTACTAATTGTTATGTTCAGCAGTAACTCAATACTGCCTATCTTGTATTTGATTCTCATTGTATATATCCCTATTTTCCCCAGTTTCACCATATCCTGTTCTTCCATTAAAGCATCCAGATCTACGCAAACAGTCTGTTTTATTGGAGGATAGGTGGGTTTAGCTGCATGTTGAGCTGCACACAGACTAACGTGCAGTGAGGACAGAACAGTGAGGGTAAAAAAAATCAGTCTGAATAATCTTCGCTGCCATCTTGACTTTTTTTTTACTCCTCTGCAAATATCCCTCTGCAAAAGTCTAGGTAGTTACACAGATACATACTTAGTTAAGAATCAGAGATCTCTTAGTTATTTGTGGAGGGGGGAAATATGATTTTTTCCACATATTGAACATTTACTGCTGCACTTTTATATTGAACTTTATTTGTTGTGAACACTTTGAAAGCTCTTTGAAAGTAGATAAAACCGTTATACATTGCACCACTGCTGACTAATTGGTCATTTGCTGGACATGATATCAACAGCCCATTTCTAAGCAAACAGTCTTCTGTATTTCTTTTGTAGCATGTACAAAATATACTATTTCTGACATTAGGGCCATAACTCAATTTTTGAGAGTAATTCTGTGATGACAAAAAAAGAACGGTGGGGGAAGGTCTCTTCGCTTGGTTGAAAAATAAAAAATATTGCAGCAGATGATTGATTTATGACTGTTTTGGAGACAAAGCTAAACATTGGTATCAACATTTCAAGAAACCACTAGAGATGCCACTTTTTTCTAACAGTAAGTCTGGTTTTTAAAGCTGACAACTTTGCTTTTTATTATTATTGGGTTTTCCCCCCAGTAAAAATACAAACCTGTGTCCATGTTTATTTTATTTTATTTTTTGCCACCCTGCTTTGGGGAGTTTCTTCAAACAATGTTTTATTTTTAAAGAATATATATTTATTTTAGAAAAAAAAATATGTTGCTTTTCCAACATGAGCCTTCCCCCCCCCCCACAGCAATATTTTTTTGGGGTCTGCATTTACATTATCTGAGTTTTTACAGACTCCAAAAAAGTCGCCACTGCCGCCGCCACCGCCGGACAGCTGGGACTCTGCCGCCACCACCAACGCCGCCGCCGGACTGCAAGAAAGCTGCTGCTGCAGCCCACCGCAAGACTTCCGGAAAGCCGCCGCCGCCGTTGCTGGACGCCGTGCCCAAAGCCTGCACCTCAGGAGCCGCTGCTACTGCTGCTGCCCAAAATGAGCCGCCTAACAGGTTTGAAAACAAACTTCCAAGTTTGAAGACCCCTGAGTTAGGGGTACAAGGGTCTTCAATCCTGGCAAGTTTAAGACTAGTGGACTTCAACTCCTATTCCTGAGCTAGCATGACTGGAGGAGGAATTCTGGGAGTTGAAGTCCACTAGTCTTAAAGCTGTCAAGTTTGAAGACCCCTGGGTTAGGGGTTAGGGGTGCAAGGTTTAAGACTTGTGGACTTCAACTGCCAGGAATAGCTGTCAAGTTTGAAGTTTAGGGCAGGGGTGTGTGCATATGAATGTATGAACATGGTTTCAGCTAAAGTGCTCTGCATTGCTATAAAGGAAACATTATTGTTATTTTTTGCAGAAAAATGTCAAAGCCAAAAAGGCAAGCATATAAAATCTCTTTCAAGCTGAAAGTCGTGAAATATGCTGAGGAACATAGAAACAGAGCAGCGGAGAAACATTTTGGACCACCTCCAACTGAAAAAATGATAATAGTGTGGAAGAAACAGGTGGATCAGATGCAAAAGGCAAAGGATAAAAGCAAGCACAACTTTCGTGGGCTTCCAGCAAAGTGGCCACAGTTAGAGGAGGAAATAAGAGACTGGATCACAGGTCACCGGAACAGTGGCTTTGCAGTCACCACAAAAATGGTGATGTATGAAGCCAAATGCATTGCTATACATAAAGGCATTCAGGATTTTACTGGATCACCATCGTGGTGCTTCAGATTTATGAGGCGATATGGCCTTGCTATGCGCACCAAAACTAGAATTGCGCAAAAAATGCCAAAAGAGTATGAATCTAAGATTCTGTCTTTTCATACTTTTGTGATAAACTCCAGGAAGAAAAATAATTTTGAAATTGGACAGATTGGGAATATGGATGAAGTCCCTCTAACTTTTGATGTGCCATCAAATAGGACTGTTGATGTGAAAGGTGCCAAAAGCATAACTGTGAAAACCTCAGGACATGAGAATACACATTACATGGTTGTGTTGTCCTGCTGTGCAGATGGCACCAAATTGCCACCAATGTTAATATTTAAAAGGAAAACCTTCCCAAAAGAAGTGATTCCAAGAGGTGTTGTTGTTCATGTCCATGAGAAAGGATGGATGGACGAACATGGCATGAAGGTATGGATTGAAAAAGTGTGGTCCAAATGTCGTGGAGGGCTTCTGAAAAAACCAGCATTATTAGTGCTCGACCAGTTTAGAGCACATATTAGTGAAACCACAAAGAAAAGATTCAAAGAAGAGAAGACTCCTCTAGCTGTAATTCCTGGGGGTCTTACCAGCCAGTTGCAACCTTTTGATGTTTCCATCAATAAGCCATTCAAAGTGTACATGCGAGAAGAGTGGAACAAATGGATGGCTGCTGGTAATCATGATCTGACACCCTCTGGTCTAATGAGGAGGCCCACTATCACTCAAGTTTGTGAATGGGTGAAAACATCATGGAACTCAGTGAAGGACGAAATTGTTACACAGTCCTTCAAAAAATGTGGCATTAGCAATGCCTTAGATGGAACTGAAGACAATATCATTTATGAAGGTGGCGAAGAAAGTGATTGTGAACTGATCTGCTTAAACTCTGACACCAGCAACGATGAGGAGTTCTTGGGGTTTCCAGAAAATTAGAGTGCTTGAACCTTAAAGTCTCTCTTCATTTGTTAATGACAGTGATGATAGTTCTTAACACCGCTGTTGAGTTTACATTGTTGTAAAAAGTATACATAGTTGTAAAAAGTATACATAGTTGTAGAAAGTATTCTGCTATACTGTTATTTTATTAAATAATATATTACTACACCATTTGGTTCAGAATACTTTTTTCCTTGTTTTCCTCCTCTAAAATCTAGGTGCGTCCTATACTCTGGTGTGTCCTATACTCCGAAAAATATGGTAAATACAGATGCACAATTGACACTTCAATATCTAGGCCTGCTAATAACTGAACGATTAAAATAAAAAAGAACAGATACTACTAACTGTGTGTTTTAATTTTCAACAGCAGTGAAACACAGCAGATGACATGGCAAGAAGACAGCAGGCTGTGTGAGCCTTACTTGAGGCATAAAATGGCTGGTAAATTAACTTAAAGGACATCTTAACAGTAAAAAGTCATTAAAGATAGTTCAAGTACTGAGTAAGATATATAAAAGCTCATTAAGATTTGGGGGCAATTCATCTAAGGCTTTTTAAGCCTTTAGATTCCTTTTTTTATTAAAGAGAATAAGTGTGCCATAAATTATATATGTTTAGAAAAAAATTTAATTACATTTGCTGGTGGCAGTGCACACATAAGGCTACTTAACATTTCAATAAACATCCAAAAATTCATAAGAACAATTGAAACATCTATTTTATCACTACCAATGCTGTGTCACTTGTAAAAGGTTCTACGTATTTGTGGGCTTTATGGCATTCTTTGCTGAAAATCCAATTACTCTCTGGTTTTCCTCCCTAAACTGTTACTTAGTGCACATAATATACCCTGTTAAGAGTTTTATTGACTATTATTCTTTTCTACCATTGAAGATTTAGAGCCTCCCAGATGAACAAATTCAACGTCCTCAAAGAAGTAGCTTAGATAATGCACTAGAGAGAAGACAGAATCTGCTGTATATAGCTGTATATTTTTCTTTTGACTCTCTGAGCAGCTTCTGGTACTTTGTACAGTTGGTATCACTGTCGTTGCATTTCAGAAGTGAAGGAAGGTAGGAAAGAAACACACAGCAACAGCCTAATTTAATATCTAGAAAATACAATATCTGTATAGACCGCGACTGAAGCAAAATTGGAATGCCACATGACTTCATCAAAGAATGAACAATTGATTGTCTCTCTAACATTCTGAAAAAGCAATAATTCAGGGAAGAACTGCACAAGTTACACACTATGGAGGTAGTAAGATAGATGTTACCATTTCAAATAGTAGATGAGTCACACATCATATTTTAGAAGGCTCCTTACATGCAGACTTCCCAATAACTGAAAAATACTTCTAGATTAGAAAGGCTGGGCCAGAATTTCTTTTTTGGAGTTTGAGAGCATTGATTTTATAGGCAGCTTCTTTTACAAGGCAGGGTATTTAAAAATGTAATGGAATAAATTGTTGTCTTGGTATCTGTGATCTGATGCAGAAGACTCTAATTTCTTTTCACGAAACCAATTAATTTTGGTTAAGAAGTTTTCAGATCGCTATATAAACCAAGGATTGGCAATAAATACTCCACTGAATATCCTAGCACGTGTGATTCTCCAAGTGGTGTTTGTAAGATTCCCATCATAAATTATGCTTTTATGTTTTTTTAATGACAATTTTTTTAAAGTTTGAAAACTCATGAGATCACCATATTTCACGAGAGCTTATTGTTCCCACCAGAAATCTTGGAGATTTAAGGCAAGAAAGGCAATTTTTAAGGCAAATTTTGTGTGGCTTTGGTGATTTCATGAAATTTCAGCCACTGGGGAGAAAATGTATTTTACTTTTAGTTTGCCCATACCAGAAATGATCTGCAATCTGTGTGGATTGCAATAATCCTCAAAACCACTGGCCTAGTACTTTATCTTATGAATCTCTTCTGTCTTCTTAACTGTTTGCTCTTTCTTTGCTACATCTGTTTTTAATAAAGCAAATGTACCACTGAGTTAGTTGATAAAGTCCATTGCCATAAAACGAAAGCTGTTGAATGCCTCTGGTTGTTGCTTCCCACTGATGTAGCTATTCCTCAACACAGGAATAGCTCTTATTGTTCTAATGGTTAGAATAATTTATTTTAAAGAAATACCATCATCTATTTTTGAACATTAAGCTAGGATTGGAGAACCTACGGTCTTCCAATATGCCCTGCACTTTTGAAAATTGGGAAGGGGTGGGTGGGGCAAGGGGAGTCAAATCTTGAAAAGTGATTGCACTACTCTAACCCCTTTTGTGTTAGCATCACGGAGCTGCATGCAAGTTTGCATAGGGAGAGTTGCTTCATAATGCTGTGATGCCCATTTTGCTGTTTGGATACATTATTGGCTTCCTGCATCATCCTTTGAACTCAATATCCAGGTGCCTCCCCCAAGAAAACCAATGTTGAAGAAATCTGGGAGTTTTAGATCAACAACATCCAGTGGGAGGCTTACCAGATCTGGGCTGGGATACTCCAAACAACTTTTTTTAAAAGAGGCCTCTTTGTTGCCTGTAATGGCCATTGGAAGTTCTGAAACACACATTTGATAACTTTTTTCTGAAGGACTAAAGATTCTGCTTTCCATTTCTACTATACCCGTGATGGCGAACTTAGGGCATGCGGGCCACAGGTGGCACACAGAGCCCTCTCTGCAGGCACGCAAGCCATCGCCTCAGATTAGCTCCACTGCGCATGAGTGCATGCCTCCTGCCAGCCAGCAGGTTTTCAGGTCTCTACCGCGCATGTGCGGGGGAGCAGGGCACATGCGGGAGATGAGCATAAATGCACAGGGGTGTCACGTTCGCATGTGCAGGGGGTGGGGCGCATGCAGGGGGTCACAAATGCAAGTGTGGGTGGGGGAAGCGTAGAGGATCACGTGCGCATGCGCGGGGGCAGGGTGAGCACAAGGGGTTCATGCATGCATGCACAGGGGCAGTGCGCACACGGGGGGCATGTGCATGGGTGCAATGGGCGGGGTGCATGGAGGGTCATGTGTGCACTGCATTATGGGTGTGTGCATGTGTGCGCTGTCACACGCATGCATGCACACTTTCAGCAAGTGACAACAAAAAGGTTAGTCATCCCTGTACTATACTATATAGATTTAAAAGGACAGAGGGCATGGATTTGGAAAACATCAACCATTCACATCTTCTTGATGGTCATCCATCCGAAAGGACTATTAAAGCCATAACAACAAGTTAAGCAAGAGACCTAAAAGGTCAGCAGCTCTAAACACGCCATGGGGATGCACAGCTGCAAGGTTCTCAGTGCAAATTGTAAGAGACCTTCTGAATATGTGTTGGCTGATGATAAGTCTAGTTGGCAGGACAGGCTCAGGCCTTCAGAGGAAAACAGAAACTTCACGTTATTCTTTCTATGCTTCCAAACTTTTAAGCTAAAGGTGGAACTCTTCAAACAGAACTCTTGCTTTACAGGATAATATGAAGATTGTCCCCTAAGCATTGGTTTGGAACTTTGTTTTTGGTCTGTTCTTTTTGAATGAATTGCAGCTTCCAATGCTGTGGGCTAAGCATGAGTATTATCCCACCAAGTTTCAACCATGCTTGTGATATCACACTTCTCTTCCTGAGATAGGATTTCTACTTCTACTTCTTTAGCCTGTACACTGGTATAGACACATATGAGATTCTGAGCTACACTCACTTCCGTCTCTGTTGTAGAATATTCAAAACACTGAGTCCCTATCCCGGCCACTAGTTTCTCTTTTGTGCCCCATGTTCTTAACCCCAGTCCTTGGCTGTGCATTCAGTCTTGGCTTTTTCCACTTCCCTCTTTTGTTCCAGTTTAATGCCTTTCTGGTGTGGCATCTGCCAAACACTTCTTCCCAATGTTTATATGATGTATCCCATTTTTTCAGTCCTCCAATTCTCCAGCCTATTCTCATGGAATACAACCCTTGCTCCACAATCCTCGACTAGAAGGACCAATGAAAAGAATTTTTTTTAAAAAAAAACCACTTTTAAAGATCCTCTCCTAAAACCAGTTGGTGCTCATCAGATTGTAGGTTACTAAATTGCCTATTTCCGATATAATATTACTCCCCTGAAGATCATTCCTGCAAATTCACACTTCTGTATCTTTCAGTATTCTACTTGGGAAGCACAGAACTGCTATTATTATGGACATAGTGCAATCAAGATTGGATCAGAATCTAGGATTTAACTACGGTAGGTATTGAGTCACAATTTAGGAGTAGAGATTACTGTCTATTAAATGTCAAGTCCAGGCCAATGCAGGGATCTCTGTAGAATCTACCAACTTGTCCTCCTCCTCTGAGGAGTCATCCTCAAGGGAATTTTTTTTAATTTACCGACAAAGAAATAAGTATGCTCTGTCCCATATTTGGGTAGACCAGGCTGCCCTGATAGACCGGTCTCACCAGAAAAACACTTAATCTTCTTCCTGGTACAGCCAACAAAGCAAGGAGAGCCTATGGCCTAGAGGTTAATACATCTGCCTAATATGCAGATAATATGCAGATAATAGGGGATGCAGTGGCTCAGTGGCTAACATGCTGAACTTGTCAATCAGAAAAGTCGGCAGTTCGGTGGTTCGAATCCCTAGCGCCGCGTGATGGAGTGAGCTCCTGTTACTTGCCCCAGCTTCTGCCAACATAACCGTTCAAAAGCATGTAAAAATGCAAGTAGAAAAATAGGGACCACCTTGGTGGGAAGGTAACAGCATTCCATGTGCCTTAGGCGTTTAGTCATGCCAGCCACATGACCACGGAATTGTCATCAGATAGTGCTGGCTCTTCAGCTTAGAAACAGAAATGAGCACCACCCCCTAGAGTCGGGAACGACTAGCACGTATGTGTGAGGGGAACATTTACCTTTTACAAATATGCAAGCAGCCCAGGTTCGAATCCCAGAAGGTTATGGCTAGCTGATGAGAGCTTTAAAAAGCTTGAAATAGCTATACTAGTCTCTCTTTATTTCTTTGTTGGTAAAGTTTAAAAAAATTAACAGAAAATAGTTTGTCGCGGAAGCGACTGCCTGCAAAGGCTCCTGAATTGGGGCTGAAAGGCAAAAGCAGAAGCAGTATATTTGGGTAGACCAGGTTGCCCTGATAGACCGGTCTCAGTGGAAAAACACTTAATCCTCAAGAGAAGTCACTACATGTTGTCAAGTGACAGTTATAGAATAAACAAACAACTTTGTAAATAGCACCAAAGTAGAATCAACTGCAGATGCTATTGAAGTAAAACGGTGGGCTTCTATTTTTGGCCATGGTAGCTAGGACTAACAAGTGTAAATTCAGACATTTCTGGATGACTACATTGCCAGGTATTGCAGAAATGTTCCACCATCTTAAGGGTATTGTTTGCAAAAATAATAATAATCCAGATCTGCCTAAAAATTCACTCCCCTTCCCATCCTTGCTAATATCCATTCTGAAGACTATTTTTTGTCTATCTCATTTTGGATAGCTCAGCATACTCCTATGCTGTTTAGTTGCTATTGTGCATTTGATTGAGGGGAAAGCAATTACTGATTTGCATGCTTCTCTCCTGCTATTCAGCTCTGATTTTCTCCTTTTGTACTTTTCTTCACATCTTTACTAGCTAATACCAGTTGCCCACTAATTGAAAATTGATTTTGGATTCTGTCCAAGAGCCAGCTCAGGAGACCTCCATCAAACACTGTTGATTAGTCTCATTGGCAGGCCCATCCTTCTGAGTCTCCCTTTTGAATTTCATGGCCACAAGTAGTGTGCTGGACACCAAACACAGCAGTGATTTAAGTGTAGTAAACACCCTTGCAATGGGGTTCCATAGTACCTCACCGACCAGGTAGAAGGCAACACAAGAGCCATGTATGGATAACAAACAACTTTTGCCAGGGGCTATTGTTAGATAAATGCTGCCTGCTAAGAATGACAGGGATTTATGAATTCATAGGAATATAAAGAAGGATAGACCGCAAAGACTATAATTTATTTATTTATTATTTATTTATTAGTTGCATTTGTATGCCGCCCACTCCACAAAGACTCTGGGCAGCTCACAACAGTAAATTTGCAGCTCCTGCAACAGTTTGATTATGATTGGCAATTGCATCTCTCAATTTGAGGATCCCTAGATGATTAGTCCTTGTAGGGTATGCTGGAATTTCTCTGGATCAAGTTGCACCAGGTTTGGCTAAGCACCAGAAGATTTTAGGATTAAGACTCTGAAACAGAGCCATCAACGTGACAGGGCAGTTGAAGGTAGGCCCTGTTTAGATGTAAAGGACTGCAAAATAACCCTTGAGACAAAATAAGTCTATCTGGAATTTCATGGATGCCATTTCTTCAAATAAAAAACAGTGGTCTTGTCCCATCCAGGACAGGTTTTATTAGTTGCATTTGTATGCCGCCCACTCCACAGAGACTCTGGGCGGCTCACAACAGTAAAAATTGACATGCAACAACAAATATAAAAAGCATTAAAAACAATAGATATTAAAACATTTTAAAAAACCATTAAAAACCACAATTTAAAAACCCATACAATAAATCATTCGCGGGGCCAAGAGTGATCGGTGTTGTATTAAAATCATTGGCCCCAGGCCTGTCGACAAAGCCATGTTTTAACTGCTTTTCTGAAGGCTGGCAGGGTGGGAATAATGCGGATCTCGGGGGGTAGTGTATTCCAGAGAGCCGGTGCTGCCACAGAGAAGGCCCTCGTTCGTGGGCCCGCCAGCCGACATTGTATTGGAGGTAAACTGGTCCTAACTGCCTCCTTAGCAAATTGAGATATCATAATTATTGAGTTCATTGATTAGTGTTATGGTAACTCTCTCCCATCATGTCCTACCTCACCACTGTGCAGGATAAAAGGGAAATGTCACATCACTTCCAGCTACAAAATACCTGAAAAGTAGAAGGGATAGGCTCTATTCTGATTATTTTTCCAAGATATGGGTGCTAAGAGAGATAGTGAAAGAATGTGGAGAGGAAGCGCTTTTGGTGAGGAGACTATAAATGTTAGATTGCGCGGGAAATGAAGAGGTGAGATGTAGGAACAGTTCAGCACCTTTTATTCAACCATAGCTGAAGTAAAACGGAATGCCGGCAGGCTGCAGGGAAGCCACTTTTAAAGGCTTCCCTATAGCCGGCCAGCCACTGACAGCAGCTTAAATCTCCTGCCGCTACAACAGCCAATCAGTGGCGGGTATGCAAATTTTGATCACGTACGGCCGTACGTAACAATAAACAAACAAACAAACAAACAAACAGCCATAATATCATTGTTTCAGCCCAATCTAACCCTTTCTGTTGCCCCACCTGCAGTCATCTGTTTGTAAAGAACAATCTAAATGTCAAGAAATCTGATTATAGATCTTCCCTAGAACCTGACATTTGGCCTTTGCTAAACCTTATAAGCAGACCATTGCCAAATATGCCTGCTGAGGTTTCAGTTGATTAATCAGTTGGTCTTGTAGTGTTATTTGTCTGAGGAAGAATTCAATTAATCTTCAACTAAAATTACACCATGCTATTCTGTATCCAATTTGGTAAAACTCTCTAAATCTTCATTCTCCATTATTTCATCAGCTGCGCTCTGTAGCCCTATTGTGAAGAAATGAATCTGGCTTATAGCCTCAGGCAAGTAATTGAAAATGCTATAATATTCTTTATTCTTTAAGACATCAAATGAAACTAATGTAAGGATCTCTCGAGGCACATCTAGAAGGTTACTATGCTCCTAAACAGGCAAAGAAATAAATTATCCTTGCGAAGACCAATAGGACCTGAAAAGCCATAACCTACCGTTGCATATATATAAGTCCACATTTTGCAGATAAGTTGCTGCTTTTGTGTTTTCTTACTCTTTGATAACAGCAGGAGAAACGTTCATTCATCACTTGTTAGATAGAGATGCTAGATTTTTAAGATTTTTTTTATTGTTTTCTCCCCTAACATTTGTGTTTAAATATACTTCTTCTTCTTTTTTAACTCTTCCAGGCTGAAGAGTGTTAGGAGATGAGTAGCACACTTTTGTGCCAACAACCAGTTGTTTTTCTAGGGACATCTGGTTGGTCTTAGAATGAGACAACCACTCTGTCAAATTATGAAGTCAAAAGAATATAATAGTTGGAGTCCAAACTAATGTGTTTATCTGGATCAGGGATGTCAAACTCGCGTTGTCACAGTGTCATCACGTGACGTATCACGGCTTTTCCCCCCTTTGCTAAACGAGGCATGGGTGTGGCCAGCATGTGACACATCTGGCCCACGACCCATGAGTTTGACATCCCTGATCTAGATGGAAAAATAATCCAATTATTTATCAAGGGCAGGACTCCCCCTTGGCAGTAATGTAATGAAAAAGCTCCATTATGAAAGTGCAGGAAGCCAAGGAGGCTCCAGAACCCCAGAAAGATGACAGAATAATGAACAGCAAACACCTTAACAATGTGGTTATTATGTAATTGTTGTAAGGAATATCCTTCTGGGTTCAGTTCCAAGTGGGGAAAAAGACACTAGATTCATGGAAGTTGCTTGGAAAGAAGGTTTAATGGTGGACAGGAGCACATGGCATGAGCCCCTGTACAGAAAAGGTAGATCACATGCTTCCAGATGTGGGTGAAGAGAAAAAAAGGAGGGAGAGATGCTGAGTCCCTTGGTTTTATAATCTCTGTTGGGCCCCACCTCTTAGTTTCCTGTTCCTGTACAGAAATGCATTCCATTGGCTGTCAGACTTCCAGGGGCATGCTGGGGCATCTCTTGTGGGCTGTCCTGAATCCTAGGGGCATGGTTGATGGAATCTTACCAGGTCCCATGTGGTATAATGAAAAGGCTTTGGGATTCCTATTATGGTTCTTTGTTATGTAGAAGACTGTTCCAGGCTAGGTGGGAGGAATGTGTGAGCTGGGCCCAGTCCTTAATGGCCCATTGGCAAAGAGTGGGGGCAGGGAGCTGCAGGGAGCTCTATTTGTATTTAAAACATGTTTCTCCTTTCCTCATTCAGGGAAACATATTCTTTCCTTTTTCAATATTTCCTAGGATATTTCATTTTTTCTAGGAGGGGATGGATGCTAACTTCCTATATATGTACAAGAATAGAATACATCTATTTCATTTTTATCATTAAGAACAAATTTCCAATTGTGTCAATGTGGGTCTCGAATGTTCGTTAAGGTTTGGACAGATATTCTACTAGATTGGATGTAAAAGGAAATGGCTACTTTATGCATTTTCTGGGAGAAAAAGATGTGGATTAACTGGATTTCATTTTGGCAAGTTTCTGTCATGCCTGAGGCTTTGGTGGGAGCAAAATACTACTAGGATCCAAGCAGCCTTTGTTTCTAGTCCTACTCCTTTCATGAGGATTTTGGAGAGAGAGAAAAAAAATCACAAAAACTAAATCTCTTTCATCAAACTGAATACAAGCAGGGGAAAAGAGAATTTGGAGAATTTATTTTCCCCAGCACTGTGTGGGGCATAATATAGTAAATTGCCTTTCCCTATCCACCCACCAAAACTATGCATTTCAGTTAGTCTGACTGTTGTCTGTTGCTCCAGGGAGCGGGACTAGAACTGATGGACTAGAATAAGTAAGTAGATTTTAGCTGAACTTTACGGGAAACAGAAAGAAAGATTTGACAATGAATAGACTGCCTTAGGCATTGGTCAAATTTTCTTTTCTGGAGATTCTTGAACACAGGTTTTGTATTTGTATTTGTTTATTTTGTCAAGCATAAATGAATATAAGCAAAGTACAAACAGTAAAACATGATTGAATATATATATATAATATTACAAGCATGAATAAGAGTAGAAGAGGTATGAATATATGGGTACATTAGGACAGGAACATTAGGACAGGTTGGATGACCATCCATCAGAGATGCTGGCTTGCACAGTTTTGCACTGAGCAAAATGTTGAGTTGATACATTTTCAGCTCAAAAGTCCTGTGCCTCTTTTGCTAAAGCCACGAAGCCTGAGAGCCAAATTGTATGCTATTTTATTAATGCATGATGCATTCTTCATTCAGATAGGCTCTCCTACTAGTAAACTGTTGAAAATTGTTCCCCCTGGATGCTGTTTGTCCCACAGGTACTGCATGCAGTAAGCTACGCTTTCAGCCCTCCAAAAAAACAACAACCCCCACATAGAGATAAACCTTAACTATATACTATTTAAAAGATATAATCAAAAGACACCAAAAAAAAAAAAAAAGACACAGAAGGAGACAAACAACTCAGACACATTTATGACGGGGATATATGATCACCGTTTATAACCTTCTGAAAAGCAACATCAATGGGGAAGCCAACTTTACTTAACAACCATGTTTCTAACTTAACAACCATAGGTAATGCAGTCTGCCTGACAGATACAAGTAGTCCTTGACTTACCACCACAATGGAGCCCAAAATTTATGTTGCTAAGTGAGAAATTTGTTAAGTGAATTTTGACCCATTTTACGACTTTTCTTGCCACGGCTGTTAAGTGAATCGTTGCAGTGGTGAAGTTAGTAACATGATTGTTAAAGTGTATCTGACTTGCCCCATTGACTTTGCTTCCCAGAAGGTCACAAAAGGGGATAACGTGACCCTGGGACACTGTGACCATCGTAAATGTGAACCAGTTGCCAAACATCTGAATTTTGATCACATGACCATAGGGATGCTTCATGGTTGTAAGTATGAAAAATGTACATACCGTATTTTTCGGAGTATAAGACGCACCAGAGTATAAGACGCACCTTAGTTTTTGGGGAGGAAAATAGGGGAAAACAATCTGCCTACCAGGTATTCATCTGGCTAGCGTCCTTAGTCTGGTCAGCTTCAGCACATTATTTCATCCCCTGGTTAGGACTTTAAAAAACCTTCTTCTGAGAGAGTAACAATGAAAGAGCATGCAAGCCAGTAAGAGCTGGGAAGATAGTTAGCACCTGGTTAGGGCTAGAAAAAAACTTATTCGGAGCAAGTAGAGCAATGAAAAAAAATTCTGCAAAGACTTAGGGCTGGAGAAACATTCTTTGGAGAGAGTAACAATGAAAAAGCCTGCAAGGTAAGAGCTGGGAAGATCTGTTAGCACCTAGTTAGGGCTGGAAAAAAAAGCTACATTCGAAGTATAAGACGCGCCCAAATTTTCAGCCACTTTTAGGGAGGAAAAAGGTGCGTCTTATACTCCAAAAAATATAGTAAGTCACTTTTTCAGTGATGTTATCACTTTGAACGGTCACTAAACAAATTGTTATAAGTAGAGGATTATCTGTACTTGGTGGAGCAATTTTTCTTAATTGCCCCATATATAGCACACTACACATAACGAGTACTCAGGTTGCATTCAGCTGTTGTAAGTATATGAGCTGGAGTTACATTAATCTTTCTTCACAAACTCTGTTCTTCTTCTCTATTTTGTTTCTTTTTTTCCCCCCTTTTCTGTATTTCCCCCATAATCTGACTTTCATCATTCTAAAGCAATCATAATCCTCAAATGCATGGTTTTTTTTCCTGTACATGTGCGTTGGTTTGTGAGTACACACACACACACACACACACACACACACACACACACCTCCATTAAGGGAATCATCGTCACAATTGTGCAATCTCTTCAGTCAGGTTGATTCTTGTTCATTGTCAGAAATCAATACCTATTACAAGGCTTCTCCAATCCATGGCTTATTTTTTTTAGGGGGGAATGGAATGGAAAGATTCTGCACTAAAACAGACAAGCACCCTTGCATCTAACGTTCTTTGGATGTTGATGCTTTAAAACAAAAAAACAAAAAAAAGCAGCGTATGAGAAAATCAATTGCCGTTTGTTCAGTAACGGGATAAACGGGCGCAGAGCACATTTGTAAACAGCAGGCAAGGTGTACAGTTTTGAAAAACAATCCAATTGTCTTCCATTTTGCTTCAAGGACATTGCTCATAACTCCGCCACCAATATAGTTTAGGTATCAACTTGTTATCGAGGGATTCTTGTAGTTAGAAGACAGGGACAAAATAGAATAACATTCGCTCCTTGGTGGAATGACATTCGCTCCTTGAAGACTTTGATTAGAAACGTATTATGTTTCCACCTCAAGAGCTTTGTTCTCCCGTGTCCTTCTCATCTTCATGGGGAGGACAGAAATGATTCTCTTATTGTAGATTGGACAGGGGAATGGGGTGTTTCTGCACAAGCATTCCACCCATTCTCAAAAAGCTTGTGATTCAAACCTCTATAAATCTAAGCTGACCCACAAGTGGTGGAAGAAGGCATGGTATACAATCGCAACCACCTCCATTGTCATGTTTGCCTCTGGTGGGAATCCACGTTAAAGAACAGAAGATAGCAGTATCCAGGCAGCTGTCGGGGAACAGCTTGACATAATTACTTTTCCTAAAGAAGTCACCAGCTGTTTCTTTGCTGTGATCTGCTCCTTTTTCAGATCCAAGACAGTGGAAGCAATCGAGGCTATTGGAAAAAAGATAACATAAAAGTTGGAAAAATCAGAACTCCCCTGACAGAGTAGAATAGAATAGAGCTGGAGGGGACCTTGGAGGTCTTCTAGTCCAACCCCTTGCTCAAGCAAGAGAACCTATACTATTTCAGATAAGTGGCTGTCTAGTTTTTTCTTAAAAACTTCCAGTGATGGCGTGCCCATGATTTCTGAAAGCAAGCTAGTCTACTGGTTAATTGTCCTCACTCTTAGGAAGTTTCTCCTTAACTCCAAGTTGTTTCTCTCTTTGGTTAGTTTCCAACCATTGTTTCTTGTCCTGCCCTCTGGTGCTTTGGAGAATAATTTGACCCCCTCTTCTTTGTGGCAGCCCCTCAAATACTGGAATACATGCTATCAAGTCACCCCTAATTCTTCTTTTCTTTAGACTAGCCAAACCCAAATCCTGCAGCCTTTCTTCATATGTTTTAGTCTCCAGGCCTTTGATCATCTTAGTGGTCCTCACTGTTACTAGTAGTTAGGCAATACTTGGGACGATGCCCTGGTTTGCACATTTATGCCTGCTCACTGATTTTCTTTTGGTGTTGCTTGCATCTTTCCCTGGAACTGATTCATCTCTTTTTTTTCATCTTTTCCTTTGAACGAAACTTCTTTGATTGAATCATGACCTAGTTACAAACAATGACCTATACAATATGTAAGAGGCTACAAATCTCAAATTTTCAACCTAGCTTCTCTGGCCCTTTTCTCTGCATCAAACTTGCTCCAGTAAATTACCTTAGATTTATAGCACTCACAGTTATAACACGGGACATCTATAGCTAAGCACTTAAGAAGTGAATGCAACAACTCTATCTAGTTAGTCTCACTGGCAGAACATCTGCATTTTGCTTCTGGAGCCAGATCCCAAACCCCAGGTCAGATGTAGGTTTTTCAACAGCAGAAGATCCAGGGTCTAGTCTCCAGATGCTATTAGTCAATTACTGGCATCTGCAGGTGCCGAAGTTTCCATCATCCCAAAAATTGGTGCCCACAATTTGTCTCAAAATATTTAAAGGTTAGATCTTTTTTTCAGTGCCCTTATGCAAGATAAGGGTAATATTGCTGAAGTGGCAAACATTTTTCAAAAAAATAATTGTACACTTAAAAAAAAAACTTTAAAGTTTAAAGAAAACAAAGAAAACAAAAGAAAAAACAAAGAAACTAACAAATATGGCCAATCTGTTTTAGGCCCATCAATGGTATGGACGAGGGGATAGATGGGGAACTCATCCAATTTGCAGACAATACCAAGCAAGCAGGAATAACCAACATTCCAGAAAAGAGAAGAATCTTGACAGACTTGATAAGATACCGAAGGATCTTGACAGACTTGAACATTGGGCGCTATCTAACAAAATGAAATTCAATGGGGAAAAAAGTAAGGTTCTACATTTATGCAAGAAAAACAAAATGCACAGGTACAGTATACGTGGTACCTCGCTCAACAGTAGTAACTATGAGAGGGACCTTGAAGTCCTAGTGGACAATCATTTAAATATGAGCCAACAGTGTGCTGCAGTTGCCAAAAAAGCCAACACAGTTCTAAGCTGCATAAACAGAAGGATAGAATCAAGATCACATGAAGTGTTAATACCACTTTGTAATGTCTTGGTAAGGTCACACTTGGAATACTGCACCCAGTTTTGGTCACCATGATGTAAAAAAGATGTTGACACTCTAGAAAGAGTGCAGGGAAGAACAACAAAGATGATTAGAGGACTGGAGGCTAAAACGTATGAAGAACGGTTGCAGGAACTGAGTATGTCTAGTTTAATGAAAAGAAGGACCAGGAGAGACATGATAGCAGTATTCCAATATCTCAGGGTTGCCACAAGGAAGAGGGAGTCAAGCTATTCTCCAAAGCACCTGAGGGTAGGACAAGAAGCAATGGATAAAAACAATCAAAGAGAGAAGCAACCTAGAACTAAGGAGAAATTTCCTGACAGTGAGAACAATTAATCAGTGGAACAGCTTGCCTCCAGAAGTTGTAAATGCTCCAACACTGGAAGTTTTTAAGAAGAGATTGAATAACCATTTGTCTGAAATATTATAGGGTTTCCTGCCTGAGCAGTGGGTTGGACTAGAAGACCTCCAAGGTCCCTTCCAACTCTATTATTCTATGTTTTATGATATAGTATAGATTATGATAGTGAGAAGGAATGTGTTAATACCTTGATTGCATGGAATAAGTGATTCTGGTAAGGATGGGACATTTTAATCATTATAGTAAGCCTTTGAGGATAGATTAATTTAAGCCCCAAATTAACAATTTACTTAATTAAATTTATCTTTTTCTTAGCAAAAATGGCAAGCCTTTACTATCTATGCTTATTTTATTGCAGCAATGCATGATCATTGTATCAGGGAGGCTCTATTGTCATTTTTAATACTTGCTGCCTGTCCTGAGGTTTTTAATAGCATGAAGAAGGTTGGAAATTAAATAAGGATAGAATGAAACACACAGGACAAAGGGAGCTTGATACAGTATCCCAAGAGTATAAGGTGAAAATCTGATGTAGCACTAAGAAAAGGGTAGTATTACCATGATGGAGTCTTGACAAAGGTCAGCACAGCAAAGGTTTTGACATATCCTGGCTTTTATATTCTGGCTTAAGTTTTTTTTAAAAAATATGCATAGTGACTCATAATCATAAAAGCACAAAGCAGACTAGAATAGAATCAAGGAGAAAAACAAAAATCTTCAGCAGTCCATTAAAAAGAGAGGTGACACATTAACAGCAGAAACAAATGTAAATTCCAACCTGGACCACTATTGTAATTCAAAACCCTGCCTAAATAACAATGTCTGCCTAAAAGGCCAAAAGAAAAGGGAAAAAAAAGAATGATGTTTAAATAGCCAAAAATCAAATTAAGGTCATTGTTTTAATGCCAAGTGAAATGTTAAAAAATACCATTGTATGCAATCTTGAGCTTTGTTGAACTCTTTATCCAGATTAAAGATTATAAAGTCAGGGGCAACGGAAACTATGGCTGGTCTTTAAACCAAGTCTGCAACAGTCCAATACAGCAAAACTGATCATTGGTCTACAAATTTTGAGAAATTATCGATCTCAGAGATAAAATGTATCACTTTTATATATTTTGATTAGATGAATTAGAAAACAGGTGATAAAGGTGGTGGTTGGCTAAAGTTTTCAAGATATTTCACAATAAAGATTTATACTCAGGCGAGTATATTTGCCTACAAGGGAGGAAGGTGTCTAATGATCATGATGCCTCGTAACTTCTCGACAAAATATGGTAGAACGGTGAAAATGGTACCACATGGAAGTGTATAAATTTATCTTCACTTTGAGAACAGCAAGGCAGATGACTATGAAAATTGACATATGGAAAATTTATAAAGTACTTGATGCAAACATGATGCAAACATGTCACTGAAAATTCACTTCTTACACTTGCATTTAGACCAGTGGTGAAATTTACTTACCTTCCCTACTGGTTCAGAAGCGTGCGTGCCACTGTCACACACTTTTTCACCCTCTGCACATGCTCAGAAGGCTTTGTGCATGCGCAGAGGGTTAAAAACAAGAAAATGGCGACATCCGGGTGGGTGCTGCTGCTGCTACTGATTCTCTGAAACACCAGTGGCCGCTGCTACCAGTACGTTCAGACCGTGCCGAACCGGTAGCATTTCACCCCTGATTTAGACTATTTGTCTTTGAACTGTGGGGTAGTGAGTGATGAGCATGGGGAGAGATTCCACCAGGATATCGCAGGCATGGATAAAAGATACCAATGAAAATGGAGTCCATCCATGCTTGCCGATTACTGCTGGAACCTCCCCAGGGATGATGCAGTTCACAAGAGAAAAGCCAAAAAGTGCAGTTTAGATACCGAATAAAGATGGAACCTTATCGTTTAATCTGATGTTAGAGCTTGTCAGTTTTTCATGCTAAAAGTATGAAAATGTTACATGGAAAACCAATAAATGAATGGAAAGTTATGTTATTGGTATCAATCAAAAGATGATTGGTGTGGCACCATTCTCATTGCTATATCACATTTTGCAGAAAAGTTGTGGAGCATAATCGCACATACCCCTCATAATTTTGAATTATTTTGATGCAATTTTGACCTGAAGCTGTATCTTCGAAACTGGAGCCAATTAATACTGAGGATTTAATTTTCCTTTATTAGTGACCCAATTCTGGTAAAATCAAGCTATTTTCATTTCCAAGGTTTTCTCCTTGTAGACCAGTGAATTATTGATGGGGTGAACGCCCATTCTCGCCCCAGCTCCTGCTTACCTAGCAATTTGAAAGCATGCAAATGTGAATAGATAAATGGGTACCACTTTGGTGGGAAAGTAACAGCTCAATGTGACATTATGCTGACCACATGGCCATGGAAACGTCTTCAGATAGTGCTGGCTCAATGGCCTTGAATGGGATGACCACTGCCTCCTATAATTGGCAACGACTAGCATAGTAAAATCCACAGGGACTCCTTTTAAGCAAACGGAAGAGAAGATATTAATCAGGTTCTGTAAAGACCAGAGGTGGTGTTCTCTATTTCCTGTGTTGGGTATTGGTTTTCTCATTTGGGAAGGATAAACCCCAATTGTTATGAAGGAGGAGGAGCAATGCATGGGTCTCTTCATAGATGGAGGAAAAGCTGGAAAAAGAAGATTCTACCTTCTTGGCATTAGTGGTGGGAAAGGATGTGAGGTAGCCAGGAAGAACAAGACCTCCAAAGATGATTGAAAGTATAGACAGCATGCTATTTGTGAAAAAAGGAAATGATCAATAATAAATAATCAATGACCATTGGCCATGCCAACACCCGCCACACACATTAATTTATTGAAGCCTGGTATTCTACCAAAGGAGCAATTAACAAGCATATTTTTCTAGATCCAGCATATGAATATGTAAGAAACCAGACCATTTGAATGACCAGTCAACAAGAGAACCAACCAGCTGCTCAGAATTTAAATATAGCTCTAAACAAACAACCAATCACACAACCAACTGACCACACTGGCACACAAGACATTTATAAGCTAAGGAGAATTGGGCAAGAAAATCCTGATGATGATGTTACCTAGTCTGGTAACAAAACGTTCAGAAACTAAATTGAAACAAGCTTGGAGAGCAAACCACTGCCAAAAAGGAAATGATCATGCCTGATCCTCTCTAGATCAGGGATGTCAAACTCGGCGGCCTGCGGTCCGGATGCGTCACGTGCTGGCCACGCCCACACCTGGTTAAGCGAAGGGGGGAAAAGTCACAATATGTCACATGATGACACCGTGACGATGTAAGTTTGACATCCCTGCTCTAGATGGTTTGGGTTAAAATCCCCGTAATCCTAGCATTGCCAAAGTTTAAGTCCAAACTTCTGAAAGATGCTAAGTTGCTTACAATATGTTTGGTTTGGTTTGGTTTGGTTTGGTTTGGTTTGGTTTGGTTTGGTTTGGTTTGGTTTGGTTTGGTTTGGTTTGGTTTGGTTTGGTTTGGTTTGGTTTGGTTGGTTTGGCTTGGCTTGGCTTGGCTTGGCTTGGCTTGGCTTGGCTTGGCTTGGCTTGGCTTGGCTTGGCTGGGCTGGGCTGGGCTGGGCTGGGCTGGGCTGGGCTGGGCTGGGCTGGGCTGGGCTGGGCTGGGCTGGGCTGGGCTGGGCTGGGTTGGGTTGGGTTGGGTTGGGTTGGTTGGGTTGGGTTGGGTTGGGTTAGGTTGGGTTGGGTTGCGATCTAGCACTTTCCATGGATCAGTTCTAATCACGAGTATTTATTGTGTTAGGATAGGTGGCTCCAGTAAGGAAGGAATATATCAATTTACATGCTGCAACATAAACTTGCCTATTCACATCATAAATGCAAGTCAAGATGGGAGCTCAATGCTAAGTGATAGATTTGAGCTATGGCAGCCACCTCCCACCAATACAAATTGGCCCTGACATTCTCATTTTTGGGACAGAAACAGGAGATTGAGAAACAGGCTGATTTCTTCAAAGCCACTTAGTGAGTTTGTGAATGACAACCTAAACCCAAGCCTATAATTCAACTTATAAGAGTGCATCAGCTCTCCTAATATAGATTCTGAAATAAAATAAGTGGGTATTTTTCCCCCTTTTTGGAACACCATACAAGCTTGACAAGCAGATGATTATGTTCCATTCAGCAAATGCAACCCATTAAAGATGCTGAGCATACTCTAATCCTCCAAAGAATGAACAATGAATTTTTCCAGGGCTGCAGGGGTGGAAAAAGAGGAGTAAAACGACAAGACACCTAACAATGATAGCGGGTGGCAGGATTTGCTTAATTATGTTCCGAAATCATCCTAATGAGAAAGCCTGGAACCAATAATGCTATGCACACTTCTCTTCCGCCCCCACCTTGCCTGCTCCCCCCCCCACCCCTCACATATAAACACACAATGAGGGGAAGGCCAAAAGAGATGGATGAATTAGATATTAATAGCAAAATTAGGCATTAGGTGTGCTAGGGCATTTATTTATTTATTTATTTATTTATTTGTGAGACTTATATACCGCCTCACAGTGCAAGCACTCTCTAAGCGGTTTACACCATTAAGCAATGTATATTTGTATATTTATTAAGCAATGTATATAGCAATGTATATTACATTTCCCATTCAGTTTGTATTCTTTATTAATAATCAAGCAAATTCACATTTTTCCAAAGTCTTAAAGATAACCCAGGATCTAAGCATACACTAAATCAGAAATCCCTTCATAGATAGCTTTTTTCACTCCACGTTTGATATCAGAAGGTGCAGGTAGTCTTCCACTTATGACCACAAATGAGCCCAAAATTTATTTTGCTAAGTGAAAAATTTGTGGTGAGCTTTGCCCCATTTTGAATACCTTAGGTCTCCCCCATGTATGAATGATTATGCTTGTAATTTTTTAAATTTTTAAATTTGTATGTGTGTGTATATGTGTGTGTGTGTGTATGTGTGTGTGTGTGTATGTATATATATATATATATATATATATATATATATATATATATATATATATATATATATATATATATATATATATATATATATATATATATATATATATATATATATATAATTTTATTCACAGTCACAGACCAAAATACAAGTGCAACAAAAAATAAAAGAAAAAAATAAAATCACAAACCATTAACACCAGAAGTCTTGGCTAAAGGGAATTACAACGTTCTCCTCGAATAGTTACAGCTCTTAAGAAAAATTTTGAAACCTGAGAAGTAATACAGATATTTGTATTTTTTTTAAAATGTTTATTATCGGGTTTTTTGTAAAATGTATTTTCCATGTTGTAAGTCGCCCAGAGTCCTGCGGGAGTTGGGCGGCCTATAAAAATGATAAATAAATAAATAAATAAATAAATAAATAAATAAATAAATAAATAAATAAATAAATAAATAAATAAATAAATAAATAAATAAATAAATAAATAAATAAATAAATAAATAAATAAATAAATAAATAAATTTTACAACTTTTCTTGCCACATTTGTTAAGTGAATCTGGCTTCCCAGTTGACTTTGCTTATCAGAAGGTCACAAAAGGGGATCCCATGACCCCCAGGACACTGCAACCATCATTTATTTATTTATTTATTTATAGTTAAATTTATATACCGCCCTTCTCTGGGGACTCAGGGCGGTGAACAGCTAAGTAAAAATACAATATAAGCATTAAAATATATATACATTTAAAAGAAAATATTAGATGTGGCCCTGATTTAAGACAATATAATTAAAATTTGGTAAAATTTGGTAAAATCTTAAAAACCCCAAAAACCTTTTCACGCCAGCCCGGCTTGATAAAAATAGTACGCCTTGAGGGCACGGCAGAAGGTGGCCAGGTCATGAATGGTTCTTAAATCTGGAGGGAGCTGATTCCAGAGGGTGGGTGCTCCCAACAGAGAAGGCCCTCCCCCTGGGTGTCACCAGCCTACACTGTTTGGCTGATGGCACCCCGAGGAGGCCCTCTCTTTGGGAGCGCACTGGTCGATGGGAGGCAGTTTGTGGCAGCAGACAGTCTCGGAGATACCTAGGTCCAATGCCATGGAGCGCTTTAAAGGTAGTAACAAGCACCTTGAAGCGCACCTGGTAGACCACTGGAAGCCAGTGCAGCTCGTGCAGGAGGGGTGTTATATGGGAGCGCCAATTAGCCCCCGAAACCACCAGCGCGGCTACATTCTGGACCAGCTGGAGCCTCCGGGTGCTCTTCATGGGGAGCTCCATGTAGAGAGCATTATAGTAATCCAGACGCGATGTGACGAGGGCATGAGTGACTGTGCACAGGGAATCCCGATCCAGAAAGGGCCGCAACTGGCATATCAGGCGGACCTGATAAAAGGCTGCCCTGGTCACAGCTGACAGATGGTCCTCTAAGGACAGCTGTGAATCCAGGAGGACACCCAGGTTGCGAGCCCTTTCGGCGGCGGCTAGAGACTCGCCCCCGATAGTCAGAGATGGAATCATCTGACTATATCGAGACGCTGGGAACCACAGCCACTCCATCTTGGAAGGGTTGAGCCTGAGTTGGTTTCTCCCGATCCAGATCCGCACAGCTTCCAGGCACTGGGACATCACTTCAAGGGCATCATTGGGGTGGCCTGGGGTAGAAATGTACAGCTGTTTATCATCAGCATACTGATGGTACTTCACCCCAAAGCCACGGATGATCTCACCCAGCGGCTTCACATAGATGTTGAACAGAAGGGGTGAGAGAATCGACCCCTGGGGCACTCCATATGTGAGAGGCCTCGAGGACAACCTCTGCCCCCCTGCCAATACAAACTGCAACCAGTTGGAGAGAAAGGAGAAGAACCAACGAAAAACGGTGCCCCCTATCCCTAACTCTTCCAGCCGGTGCAGCATGATACCATGATCAATGGTATCAAAAGCCGCTGAGAGGTCTAATAGGACCAGGACAGAGGAACAACCCCTGTCCCGAGCCCTCCAGAGATCATCAACCAATGTGACCAATGCCGTTTCCGTGCTGTGCCCGGCCCTGAAACCCGACTGGAATGGATCTAGATATGATGATTCCTCCAAGTACTGGGGAAACTGTCGTGCGACCACACCCTCAACAACCTTCATCACAAAGCGAAGGTTGGAGACAGGGCGATAGTTAGCTAAAATTGCTGGGTCCAGGGAGGGCTTCTTGAGGAGAGGCCTCACCACCGCTTCTTTCAAGGCCATGGGGAAGTAACCCTCCCCCAAAGAAGCGTTAATAATTCCCTGGAGCCAGCCTCGTGTAACCTCCCGGGAAGCCAGCACTAACCAGGAGGGACACGGGTCCAATAAACATGTGACCGCACTGAGCCTCCCCAGAATCTTGTCCACATCCTCAGGGGTCACCGAGTCAAACTCTTCCCAGATAACTTTCTCAAGACTATTCCCTGTCACCGCGTCCGTATCCACCCAGTTGGAGTCCAGTTCCCCCTGAATCTGAGCAATTTTGTCATGCAGATATCGTCCAAAATCCTCAGCCCTGCCTTCCATAAATGTGTGTCAGTGGCCAAGCTACTGGATGTAAATCACGTGACCACAGGGATGCTGCAACAGTTGTAAGTGTGAAAAATGGTCATAAGTCACTTTTTTCCAGTGCTGTTGTAACTTCGAACGGTCCCTATGTGAACTGTTGTAAGTCGAGGATTACCTGTGCTTGCAACTGCAACATTCCCCCATCAAACCCAAATGGTCTTTAGTTAAAGATAGATCACATATCCTGCAGGCAGAACCTCCCAAATTCAACCCCAGCATCTTCCATTTGTAAACTGTATGTTGCACATGCCCTTGCTTAAAGCACTTGAGGAGCCCTATTGATCAAAGTCAGTGGTGGGTTGCTGCCAGTTTGGACCGGTTTGCCCGTACCGGTGGCGGAAATTTGCCCCCACTCGCTGAACCGGTAGCGATGGCCAGCTGGCCACGCCCCTGAACTGGTCCTCCGGTCTGAAACGGCTGGCAAAGAACCTGCTGCATACGCGCAGAGGCATCTGTGCATGCGCAGAGGGTCCTTTCTGCGATGTGACTCAGGAGCACATGCGAGCGAAGCAAGTGCGCACACACAAAACGTGTACTTCCAACACGCTGCGAACCGGTAGGGAAGGTAAGTGGATCATTTTGCACCATGTGGGTTTCTGGCTGGCAAAGTAGCTTCCCAGGTTGGTAGGTTTAGAAGCTATCATGAGATTGAATTGTACAATTTGTTTCATTTATCCTTTTGTAAGTTAGGGATGCAGTTGATGCTACATTTTTGCAAAATCATCTAAGGCAGGGGTGTCAAACCCGCGTCATCACATTGTAGTCACGGGACGCTAAAATGGGGGGGGGGTGACCAGTGTGTGACGCATCCAGCCCACGGGCCGCGAATTTGACACCCCTGAAGGGAAGGGTTAAAGGAAGCCTTTTAGATGATTAAGGGTAATTCCTTCCTCAGGGCATCTCTGAGAGATGGCTACCGTGCCACTGCTTAAACACATTCCGTCAAGGGGGATTCAACCCTTCTCTAGCAAAAGCAAACTTCTGATGAGGTTGAGAATGGCTTTTTCTAACATCCAGTAAGAATCTGCTTCAGTTCAGTATGGGCCACTCTGGGATAAGGGAGAGCCTTCTTCTTATGTGGCCTCTTCTCAGGTATTATGAACCATGAGATTGTATCATTTCAAATCTTCTCTTTTCAAGGCTAAACATTCCCAAATCTTTTCCATAGGAGGTTTCTTAAATTCTGGTCAAGCTTATCTCAGACATTTTCCAATGTGTCATAAGACTCGGGATGGGGTGTGCTGAAGACAAAACAAAGTAGAATTTTTCCTTCCAAAGTTTTGAGATTATATGGCTGATTTTGGGAGCCTAAAATTGCATCTGACTTTTTCAACTGCCACATCATACTGCTGACTCATACTCTATTTGTAATCAGTTATTATCCCAAGCTCTTCTTCACAAGTATCACTGCTAAGCTCGTTATGTACCATTGCATGAAATTTGTTTCCTCTGTGCATAACTTTGCATTTATCTAACAACATAACAGAGTTGGAAGGGACCTTGGAGGTCTTCTAGTCCAACCCCCAATTCAAGCAGGAGATCCCACACTCTTCCAGACAAGTGGTTGTCCAGTCTCCTCTTAAAAGCCTCCAGTGTTGGAGCGCTCACTACTTCTGAAGGCAAGCCATTCCACTGGTTAATTATTCTCACTGTTAGGAAATTTCTCCTTAGGTCTAGGTTGCTTCTCTCCTTGATTAGTTTTCATCCATTGTTTCTTGTCCTGCCTCCAGGTGCTTTGAAGAATAGATTGACCTCCTCTTTTTTATGACAGCCCCTCAAATACTGCAATACTGTTATCATGTCACCCCTAGTCCTTCTTTTCACTAGACTAGACAAACCCAACTCCTGCAACTGTTCTTCATATATTTTAGCCTCCAAACCCCTTATCATCTTTATTGTACTGCACTCTTTCCAAAATATCAACATCTTTTTTATAATATGGTGACAAAAAATGGATGCAGTATTCTAAGTGTGGTCTTACTAAGGATCTATAAAGCAGTACTACTATTTCATGTGATCTTGATTCTCTCTATCTGTTAATGCAACCCAGGATTGTTAAATTTTAAATAAAATCTTTAAAATTTTATCTTTTGATTTTCAGTCCATTTCTCTAGCCTACCAGCATTATTTTAATTCTTTCTAGAGTTTAGCTACCCTAACCAATCGTGCACCTTCTGAAAAGTTTGCAAATGTTCCTTCTATCTCTTTTTCATCTAAGGTGTTAATAGCTGATTTGTCAGAATGGAAAGCTTCCAGGAAGGTCCTGGTACTTTGGATTTGACTTAATCTAAAATGTCAACAGTTTCCCAGTTGAAAATGTGGTTGACTTTGTCTGTTGATAAATCAGCCCTCAAAAAATACAGAGCTAAACCTTATCTACATACTATTTAAAAGATATAATCAAAAGTCATGGAAGGAGACAAACAACTCAGACACATTCTCCCCAGCAGCCAACCCCCAGATAAGCAGGAAACAGCACCAGATAAAGAAGAAACAATATCCTAATCAAGGAACCACCAGTGAAGAAACTACACTCAACTAAGAATCTATAAAGCAGTATTACTACTTCATGTGATCTTTATTGGCTAAATGAGCTAGCTACATATAAACAGCCAGCAAACTCCATTCTCCTATGCGTTACAAGAATCTTCTAGAAACAATCAAATTCAAAGAACACCAAAGGCCAAAGATAATATATAAAGTCTGGCCAGGCCACAGCATTCATTCAGTTTTGAATTAATTTAAATCTCTAAAATCAAATAAGTGTCTTTCTAAAAGAATGAAGAAAGTTGCTGTGGTTGGCCAAACCCTTATATATTCTAAAGCCATATTTTATTTCTAATTGACTGAATCTCAGCTCTAGATTTTCTTCTTTGGTGTGTGCCATTTTCCCCCTCAAATGCAATTCCCCAGGTCCAATAGAACAGAACATATGTAGCTCAGGGTTGAACCGTGAAGTCCCTGGTGCTCTCTGAGCTTTGTTGTTTGTGTCCTCTGATGACATTTTCCCTGTTCTTCACTGTGGAAGGACAGAGCTATGTTTGCGCTGCATGGCTGATGATATTATCTGGGCAGCCAGGAATCTTACTGGTAAAAGACTATATACCCGTGATGGCGAACCTATGGCACGGGTGCCACAGGTGGCACGCAGAGCCATATCGGAGGGCACGCGAGATGTTGCCCTATGTCAGCTCCAGCATGCATGTGCACACTGGCCAGCTGATTTTCAGCCTTGGGGAAGGCCGTTTTCGCCCTCAGGAGGCTTCCCTGAAGCCTCCAGAATGTGAAAAATGGCCCAACAGGCAAACCGGAAGTTTGGAAAAACAGACTTCCGGTTTGCCTGTTAGGCTGTTTTTTGCACTCCGGAGGCTTCAGGGAAGCCTCCTAAAGCCTGGGGATGGCAAAAAACGTCCCAACAGGCCAACTGGAAGTTTGGAAATGAACTTCCGGTTGGCCCATTTAGCCATTTTTCGCCGTCCCCAGATTTCAGGAGTCCGGAGGCTTCAGTGAGGCCTGTGCGCATGCGCAGGGGGCAGCGGTGGGGGGGGGTTGTGCACATGCGGGGGGGCAGCATGGGTGTTGTGTGCATGCGTGGGGGGAGGGCATGTGTGTGCGCACATGCACTAGCGCGCACACACACCCTTTTGGCACGCAAGCCAAAAAAGGTTCGCCATCACTGCTATATACCATACCACACTGCTTTTAGATGTAGCACAATGTCAGGAGGAATGACAACTTCCCTGCCACCATCACCATCACCACTAGCGTCATCTCAGCTGTAAAGATGGAAAAGCAGTTCTTAAATTTACCTGGCTAACAGGGCCAGTTCTGATTGGATGTCAAATATTATGGTACCTACCGGTATGTCTTCTTTTCTTACTTCTGCAATAGCATGCTTTTTACTATAAGTGGCTTCACCTATTTTCCTTGTGTTGATTATTGGGATTTTAGGGTCCCAACGAAAGCGAGAAGCCCTATCATAAACAATAAATCAATAATTATATCCTTCCTGGTCTGAATATCACTTTAAATTGTTTTCACATGTCCATATAGTTTTATTATGGGAAAATGTTTTTGTGTCAGCGCTAGAGGAAACAACTAGGTGGAGCATATGTGTGCAAAACATCAGATTATATTGATAAATCAGATAGCTGTATTATTTGTCAATAAGATTCTTATGCTGTGGAACTTTCTATTCACATTTACAAGGCTAGATTTGCTTTCTCTTACATTGGATTGTTATTTTCTAATAGTTTAAATTCTAATTCTAAAACTTTTTAGTAGATTAGGATGCTGATGGTTCTGTTGTATATCTTGGCCAAAAAAGCTGACCAATGCTGTTTGGTGCTTTCCTAATATATAAAGATAATGAGATCTTGATTAACAGACTTTGCTAGGCAAAGTAGCTATGGGTTTTGTGTCCTCTGGACCTTGATTAGGACTTTCTCCAACTCCCCCCACTCAAATATTGTGTGAAATATGGGGGTTCCCCTGACTCATCTAGTGTGCCAATTGCACCCATTTCTGGGTTTGGAAATCCTGCTCATAGTCCCTCACCTGTACACCTTGCATTTGCATTTCTGCAACATGCTTTACATGGGTCTGCCATTGAAGACCATCTAGAAACTGTAACTAGTCCAGAATACAGCAAAGGAGGTAGTAATTGGAGTGCCTCAATACACCCTTGTAATACTACTAGTCTGTGACTTGCACTGGCTTCCCTGGGCTTCAGTGTACAACTCAAGATGCTGGTTATTGCCAATAAAGCCCTGTTTGGCACAGCACCATGTTTTCTGCAGTACACCTTCATTTATCTCAGCTTGTTCCACTAAGTTGCATAATCCAAGTTGATGCTCTTTGAGGCAAAGTCTTCTCATTGAACCAGGAGACGTGCCTTCTCTGTGGCTGCCCCTTCCCTTTGGAATGTGCTTCTCCACCCAGATATGAATGGCTTGAATTAGCCCTTCAGAGAGCCCTTCAGATTAGCCCTTCAGAGAGCTACAAAGTCCAGCTCATCTCCTATTCATTGGACCAGGATGGTAATTGAGCCTATTCTATTGAAAAAGGGAGGGCTTGTTATATTCCAGTGATTGCGAATCTTTTTGGCACCAAATGCCCAAACCGAAACACGCATGCGCGTGCCGGAGCTGGTCTTCTGGTTTCCAGTGCACGCATGCGTGCCAGCCTGTTGATCTTCACACATGCCAGAGTGCTGGAAACCTGAAGACCACCTGGCCAGCATGTGCATGCGTATGCACACAACACCCATGCTGCCCCCCTGCATGTGCACAACCCCCCACCGCTGCCCCCTGCGCATGCGCACAGGCCTCATTGAAGCCTCCGGACTCCTAAAGCCTGGTGACTGTGAAAAACGGCCAAACGGGCCAAACGGAAGTTCATTTCCAAACTTCCGGTTGGCTCGTTGGGATGTTTTTTGCCATCCCCAGGCTTTAGGAGGGTTCATTGAAGCCTCTGGAGTGCGAAAAACGCCTAACAGGCAAACTGGAAGTCTGTTTTTCCAAAAAAAATCTGGTCTTGGAGTTTCTGGTGCTCCGGCATGCACGAAGACCACCTGGCTGGTGTGCATGTGCACACTGGAAACCAGAAGAGCAGCTGGCGATGGTGTGCATGCCCACAGAGAGGGCTCTGGGTGCCACCTCTGGAGGTCCTCTAATCCAACCCCCTGCTCAAGGAGGAAGCCCTATACCATTTCAGACAAATGGTTGTCCAATCTCTTCTTAAAAACCTCCAGTGTTGAAGCACCCACAACTTTGGGAGGCAAATTGTTCTACTGATTAATTGCTGGTTTTTATTAATATACAGATTCCAGAGTCATAGATAATAAATTAGGCAACTTTATAAATTCTTTCATGGATAAAAATAAAGTTCTGATCAGAAAACAAATTAAAACACATTCTCACTCCCCTGCAACCATCAGAATTGATTGATACTGCCATTCATTTCAGGGAAAAGAACAGTGTATTGTCTGTCTGCCTACCTGCCTACCATACAGCTTTAAGTTCCCAAAATGGAAATAGGTAAAATGAACAGGAAAGGAGCAGAGGTGGATTCTAACCACCAGTTCACTTCCTCTCGCGCCGCATGGCCGAGCCTCATGGGTGTGCGCGCACATGCCAAAAATTCCAAAAAAATTCCCCAAAAAAGAGAGCCAAAAATATGATGGCAGTGCATGCGCAGTGCTGGAAACTCAGTTTCTGAACATGTGCAGAAGAAAAAAAAATCAGAAAAAAATTCACCCCCCAAACCGGCTCTGTGACATTACCAGTGGTTTGCTACCAGTTCGGGCAAACCGGTCCGAACCGGGAGGAACCCACCTCTGTAAAGGAATCTGCTCAAGAACTCAGACAGCAGATAGAAGTGGGCTTCCTAATGCAAATCTATTCTTTTGAACCCAATGTTTTGCTTCAATACCAATTTTAGAATAGGCTAATGGATAAGGTTTAGAAGCAAGTCACAGGGCAGAGTAACTGAATATGAAAAACCAGTGGGTTTAGTTCAGAAAGTTAAATCGTATATTCCCATCATCCAAAAACATATGTACTGTACCATAGTTCATGAAAGCTTAGGGTTAAAAAAATGTGTTAATAGGAAAATCTGTTGCCAATTTCCTTCTGAATTTTGGCTACCATAGATTCATCTGGATCTCCTTCTACATTGCAGGATATAGATCCTTCCCATTTTCCTCATCAGGATTCCTCAACTTTGACAATTTCTACTCCCTCCAACTCCCATAAATGCACTGTCAACATGGACACAGATGAGAATTCTGGGAGTTGGTGTCAACACACCTAGAAATGGGATCCTTGGTGCTCTCTAAGCTTGGTTGTTTTCTTGCAGACATTTCATTACCAAAGTAGGTAGCAATAGTACTTAGACTTATATACTGCTTCACAGTGCTTTACAGCCCTCTCTGAGCGGTTTACAGAGTCAACATATTGCTGTCAACAATCTGGGTTCTCATTTTACCAACCTTGAAAGGATGGAAAGCTGAGTCAACCTTGAGCCAGTCAGGATTGAACTCCTGGCAATAAGCAGAGTCAGCCTGCAATACTGCATTCTAAACACTGTGCCACCATCGTAACATCATCAGTGCCTAGAAGTTGCTACAGTTGAGAAACCCTGTTCTGGACATTGCAGTCACCTCCCTTACTCACTTCCTCCCTTCTCTACTCTGAGGTCTCTCTTTATTATTGCTCCACCAACACTTTCTAAGCAAATGGAGATACTTTCTGAGAAAACACTAGGTTAAAGCTATCTGCCATTTTATTGTCTGTCTGGAGAGCCCACATTTTGAGATATAAGGATGGTGAAATATAATATGCCAATTTTCCAAGCAATAATGTTTGTGTTATTAATTAAAGAATCACACCAAGCTAGATTTCCTGGATCTAACAAAACATTCTACTGCAACATAGTCACTGAATAGAGCTCCCTCATTCTCTCTTTTTCTGAAAGCCCACACACATACAATTTCTCCCACTGTTTTTGTGAGTGAACAACGCATCTAAAACAGAGTGTTATGTTTCAAGATGCTGCAAAAGAAGCTCTTTTTAAAACAATAAACCAAAACAATGAGCTTACAAAGAGCCGAGATGGCGCAGTGGTTAAATGCAGCACTGCAGGCTACTGCTAGTTCAGCAGTTCAGCTGTTCAAATCTCACCGGCTCAAGGTTGACTCAGCCTTCCATCCTTCCGAGGTGGGTAAAATGAGGACCCAGATTGTTGGGGGCAATATGCTGAACTCTGTAAACCGCTTAGAGAGGGCTGTAAAGCACTATGAAGCGGTATATAAGTCTAAGTGCTATTGCTATTGCTATTGCTATATTAAAAACCTGCACTGAGGAAATTTATATAAGAAAACAACGCATGAGGGAAAATGTGCATTATAAAAGCTTGGGAAGTATTTACATTATAATTACATACGTTAAAGAAAGATCTTTATGAGGTGTCAGTCACAAGTATAAATGGAAGCAGGTATTTTTAAATCCATTTTTTAAAAATGTATTGAAAATACAAACAAAGAAAGTACTATCCTTGATGACAGTATCATATATAATCTGTATGTTTATCTATTTGTTTCTAATCCTGGTGATTGGAGACACTGCAACTCCCCAGGATGTGTGGGCTGTTAAAAACCTTTGGTCCTTTCCTTATATGATTTTTTTTGGGGTGGGTGGGTAGAAAAACATGATAAACATGGGAAAGTTTTAATAATAGCTTTCCTTTCTTTCCTCAATCTTTTTAAAAACTTTCTGAGGCCTTTCCAGTATTCCATCACATCGTTTCAACCACTGTGCTTTAAATGAGCTACTTCTAGGGAACCAACAGAATTAATGTGACAATTTGACTCAAAGGTAAAAGATTACAGAAGGTCATATTTCAGCCATCTGATTCTTGCGGCACTAGTTTGGACTAGGAATTACTGGTGTGGCACGAAATTCTTCCAGCCGGGCACCATTAGGTTTCCTCAAAAGGGTACTTTCAAGCCCTTCTTATCTGGTATCTACCGAATGCCATCTTCCTCACACTTTAATAGAAGGCTTTTATCTTTTAAAGTGTTCCTTACCAGGTCTCTTAAGATAGATCACCTTTATTAATACTTTCTCCCAAGTAGAATGTAGCCATCATTTATTAACACCGTATGCCATTAAAATCATTCAGGAGATATCAACAATTTCAATTAACTAGAAAGAAAAAGCATGAACATTTAAACCCCCCCCCCCTATATTTTTCTTTAGAGCTTTTGGAAGCATTGAAAAAGAAATAGAATGTATATAAAGAACATCAAAGTGTATAATTTCAGAGTTGGGACAAGAGTCTGATGATAGGAAAGAGCATAGCAAGATTATCAAGGAACCTTCCCCACGACCCATGATTAGAATGCAGTATTGCAGGCTAATTCTGCTGACTGCCAGCAGTTTGATTCTCACCATCTCAAGGTTAACTCAGCCTTCCATCCTTCCAAGGTCAGTAAGATGAAGATCCAGTTTGTTGGGGGCAATAGGCTGACTCTGTAAACTGCTTAGAGAGGGCTGTAAAGCACTATGAAGTGGTAAATATGACAAGGCATGCAAAACTTGCAAAACCTTTTCCCCGGTGGGGAGAATTGAAATTAAGCAATCCAGAGGTAAATGGACCGTGTTTTCCCATGGCATGAAAATAAACCGATAAGAATTTAGTTCTAAGTAAAAACTTTATTATAAAAATATAAAAATAAATGACTACATCCTACCCGTAAATAAAAACGTCCGTCCGGACCAAGATGAAAGTAAAGAAGGGAAGAACAAAGAGCAGAAAACTACACATGTGTAGTAAATCAGAGACACTTGAAGATAAGGACTTCTCAGGTTACACACACACAGGATGAATGCTCATGGAAGCTCATCTGACGAACCAAAAATAACGTAGTGACAAAATAAGTCTAAGTGCTATTGCTATTATCAAGGAACCTTCCCCATGAGCCATAGATTCTAACCCATCTGCAATCCTAGAACATTTGGAAATTGCCAGTTGAAGGCATCATCTTACATAGGGCACAATCTTACATATGGTGAACCTGACACAATAAGCAACTCCACAAATTCTATCCACGTATATCTAAAATGCAGTGCAACATTGCAATGAGCCAATTTTGTCAAATATTCCCATTGTCAGTCTTCTCATTAGCTTTTTGCAAGAAGGATAATAATTTTCTTACATATCTGGACCAGTGAAACTCTTTTATTATTCCTCTTACAATATAGGACATCCAGACATGATGCTGAATGGTGGGTTTGGGAGCCACAAATGTGCAAGTATGTGAACGGGTATACTGTAAACTGTACCATTCTGCTCCTTTTCAGCCTTCCAAATAGCTTACAATATTGGAATGGAAGAATGCTAAATAGCTGGGCCTTAATATGGAAATTATAAATTTTAAACCAGAAACTTAGTGATAATGAGCGCAACATATTTAACTGAAGTATTTTTCTACACTGATGGAATTGTCCCATCCACTTAGCTCCTGGAGTTTGACCAGTTGCAGTATCTGGGTCATTTCCAAGGGTAGCCCTGTACAGACTATGTTACAGTGATCTGACCAAATGGGATTAGGGCATAAATTCCCATCATCAGGGCACCTTAGTCCAGGATTCACCAACAATGGCTTCCATCTCATATGTGAGAAAGATCCAAGACTCCAGAAGACATAAGCCACCTTCTTCAACCCCACCCAGAATCTCTACTGGGACCAATGTTAGAGAAATATGCAGATGTTTACTAATGAACTGCAGTTCTATTTTAGTAGAATTTAATCTGTCCTTGTTTCACATCATCCACATCCCCACAGTTTCCAGCACCAATTTAGGACTTCTGTGGCATTTCTGCCTGAAGCCCAAAATGGCAATTATATATCTGGGGTTCCACCAGTATATTGGTAACACCTCATTCTGAAGCAGGAGTTGATGTCTTCCAACAGTTTCATGTAGATATTAAATAACACAAGGAAGAGCACTGGCCTTGTAGGACTTTATCCTGGACAGTCCAAGAAACTGATTGCTTCTCCCCTAAGCGAATCAGCTGGAACTACCTACTCAAGTGGCACTGGAGTTACCATGAAGGGGTGTCACAACTTCCAATCCATGTAAGTGGTCCAGAAGGATATTGTGGTTGGTGGTATTGAACACTTCCAAAAGGTCTAATTGGAGAATGATAGGTGCATTTCCCCCATCAATGACATCCATTAGAGTGACTAATGATATGTCTATCCCAAGACTGGGCCTAAATTCTGACCGCCAAGGATCTAAATAAAATTCTAGGAACCTTAGAATGTACCCAGCACAATACTGCTGTGTAACATTACACAAATTGACATGGCTGCTTCCAATTTCCCAGGGCTAAGGAACAAAGGGGAGCCAATGGGAAGTTCCAAAGATTGGACTCATTGGCAGAGTTGTTTGGTGTTAGAAATTATGTTTATATATAGCCCTACAGAATTTATATACATAGCCCTGTAGATCAAACAACGTGCACAGTCACCATGGGCCTTGCTGCTTAACTGTAACAGGAAACTCTCATCAGGACAAAAAGACCATAGAGTATATACAGTATATATCATAGCATATATACCTAGCAAACTTACAAACACTGCCATCTATTGCCTGAATACTGTTGTAGTTGTTGCACAAATTACACACTCCAACACTTGGGGATGTCTGAGAACACAGCAGGACTGCAAAGGAGGAGAAACTACCCAGCTAGTTCAGATTGTGCAGCCCTACCCAATAATCTGCAACTGTTGATTTCGACTGCCTTGACAACTTCCACACCATTGCAACTAAGGAAGGCTAAAGATTTAAAACGAAATGGGAGCTCATGTAGCCTTACAGTCTTTAAGAGAATAGGAGCCACCTCCAGACATGACATGTCCTCTTTGCCAACATTTTACAAACCAGGTAGCCAGCTAGTGCAGCTCCTGGCTTTCATCAATCCTGCCATCGGCTGCAAAGGAGAAGGTTGCAAGTGATAATAGCCCAGGGTGTCAGGAAGAAATACAGTGCATCCCTGTTATTATTCTTCACCAAATCCATGCATAGTAAGGTAATCTACCCAGCAAAGAAAGGGGTTATGATCCAATGCTAATTAAAGGGGTAAATAATAGTGACAGTTATACTCTAAACAAAGAGGTGACAAATAGGGCATCATCAATGAGAAGAAATATGAAGTCCTGATTAATTCAACTGCACTTTGTAAAAGGTATGCATAATTATAAAATGCCAAGGACCGTATTAATGTAGATATTTATTGGGGGGGAATTATGTTGCATTGCTGCAACTAAGTACAAATTAGATTAAATGTGGGTCTGAGCCAGGGGTTGGTTCCTCCCAGTTTGGACCGGATCGCCCGAACTGGTAGCGACCTGCTGGTGATGTCACTGTCAGTGCCGTTCCATGCACGCCACCATCTTTTTTTATTTTTTGTGAATTTCTCCCCTTCTGCGGCTTGAAAAAGGGCCCTCCCGCCCGCCCGCGGGTGAAATCTGACCTTTATTTCTTCGCCCTCAGCTGTGTTTCGGGCTAATTCTGAGCATGCGCGGAAGGCAAATCGCATGAGGGCGCGTGAAATGTCACGATGCGAACTGGTGGCAAAGGTAAGTGGAACCCACCCCTGGTCTGAGCCTTGACAAATCAACATAGCTAGTAAGTGGGGCACGGTGAGAAGACTCCAAAGCCTGTGCTGCTTCAGATTTTGTCTCCTTGTTTTTTTTTGGGCGGGGGATAGGAAACTACACAATTAAGTTTCCAGTAAATAAAGAGAGATTAAATCCTGTTAAATATCCTGATCTACAAAAAGTTGAATTGGCTGAAGAGAGCTGGATTTTCACAAATCAACTCCTGTCCACTGAACTCTTGAATTTAGGATACCATACTATGTTGTTACATTTTATATTAAGTTCTGTTGTGTCCTTAAAACAGAATTGTTTCGCTTCCAGTGTCTGTCTGTCTGTCTCAAAATTCTGGCAATTCTTTGATCTCTATTTTTTAGATACCCCGTTGCTGTTTTTCAATCATTGGGAATAAAGTACAGGTGCAAATCCTTTCAGCAGTTGTTGCATTTTGAAGGATTACAGCCCCATGTTTAATCTGATTCTTAGTTTATACACATGGCTGCCTGATAGATAAGCACATCAAAGAGATCACTTTGAGACCACAAGGTTGTTGTAAGTTACTATGGCAAGAGTAAAGCTGTTGTGGAATTTAGTGAGTGTCAATGGAGGAGAAATATTTGTATTTCAGGGTTGAAATGAGGGGTCTTTGATTCTCTCTAAGCTTGTTTGTTTTCTTGCAGACATTTCATTACTCAAACTAGGTAACATCATCAGTACTAGGGACTCCCTACTAGACCCACTCTCTACTAGACCTCACTCCCTAGTAAACCCCAAAAACTGACAATGATGATGTTACCTTGTTTGGGTAATGAAATATCTGCAAGAAAACAACCAAGGAGTCCCAAGGACCCCTCAATTAATTGGTGTAGCTTCAATTTGGCAAAAAAATCACACCTTCCCACAAAGTAGCGCAGAGAATGGCCTTGACTAAAGATAAACTTGTTGCTTGTTTGTTTATTCTCATTTAATGAAATGCTAAAAAGAAATTATGTGAAAGGGGGTTAGAACTGTCCACAAGAAGGTGGTTGAAGCAGTGTGATCTACATCCTGCTTCTTTCTACATGTCTGCAATTTAATTGTGGTTATATTGTATATTTTGTAAGGTACCGAGCGTCGTAATTTTCAGCCAGGTATTAAATACATACATACAGCCTTTTGAACAGCACATAATTAAATTGTAATATTTATTACCCCACAATGTAATAGTGTTCCTGAACTTGGACATCTCCAGAACCCCCACTTGAGGCCATTTATAATAGCAGCTGTCAGCAAATCTTGTAGCAATGAGTTTCATAGATTAATTACATGTTGTATATTTAAAAAAGCTCTTCCAATTTTTTCCCCAAGTCTGGTTGAATGTGTTTCCAATTCACTTCTCTCAGTGATCTTGATTTCTTATATTAAAACAAGGACAGCATTTCCTATTTAAATTTCTGCCGTGGTGAAGGGTATCCAGTCCTTTACTCATTATAGCTCCTATTTTCTGCCCCCCTCCTCCAGTGAAAATGATCTGCCATGAACAAATTATTTGGGAAACCTTCAAAGCTGATTTAGACTCACCTCTGCAATACATACATATTTGTATATTCCACATTAAAGTGGGTGAGGGAACTACACCTGAATGACCATAGCTGGTCCAGCCAGATACATTCCTTGATTTAACCTTAAGATGAGCTTTCCATTCCTTTGTCTCTAGCTCCTGACAGATGATGTGGAGGGGAGGAATTGGGGGGGGGCAGTATAGTTGCTAGGCAACTACAAGAAATTCTCAGCTACCTTCAACTCATCTCATTCCAGGGAAAAAATAATGATGATTTCTTCATTTCAACTTTATTGCTCAGTACCAGAAGTACTAGCAACAACATTCTCATCATCCTGTGCATTAAAAAGCAAAAACCCTCAGGGGCAAAATGACACATCTCTTGAGGCCTTGAGGTGGTCCAGGGTCTAAACATTATAAGCAAGCTACCAATTGATTATGCTTTGGGGCAATCTGATGCAAAAGAGGGCGGGACTCCTGCACCTTTAACCGCTAGATAGGAGAGGAAATTTAGGTCACGGTGCAGGAAACCCTGTCTTCTTTCATATTCCCAGGGGTCCCCAAACTTGGCAACTTTAAGACTTGTGGACTTCAACTCCCAGAATTGGCTGGAGAATTATTTATTTATTTATTTATTTATTTATTTATTTATTTATTTATTTATTTATTTATTCATTCATTCATTCATTCATTCATTCATTCATTTATCAACATGTGTACAAGATAACAGGTATGATGTAAACATAAACAAAAGCAAAGTATGTATAGGTAAATTTGGACAATAGGACAGAGGGACAGGGACTCTGTCTGGGAGTTGAAGTCCACAAGTCTTAAAGTTGCCAAGTTTGAAGACCTCTGACCAAGATACAGATTTTGGATAAATTGTATTGTATTAAATGTGCCACCAGTTGATCTGCTCTGGATCCAACTAACTGAAATATAAGGATGACTATGTGAGACCTGCTATCACACAACATTTGGTTGTCTAGGCTCCCCTATTCAGCCTGCAATGATCAGGAAGATCACTCAGTGGCATCAAAGAGACTTTTCTGAACCTCCTTGGTGCCATGTGTTAGTCAATATAATGCTGGCAGCCCAGCTTACAGGAGCCCTCAGCTGCATACAGAGGCCACCTCATTAGTCCGTCCGTTCAGTCCATGATGCAAAGATGTGCTGAGTATTTTCTTCTAAAGAACAAAACACGTTGAGACTTTGGAAAAAGTGCCGAGAAGAGCAACTAAAGGCCCGGAGACTAAAATATATGAAGAATGGTTACAGGAACTGGGTATGGCCAGTCTAAAGAAAAGAAGAACTAGGGGTGACATGATCGCAGTATTCCAGTATTTGAGGGGCTGCCACAAAGAAGACGGGGTCAACTTATTCTCCAAAGCATCAGAAGACAGAACAAGAAGCAAAGGATGGAAACTCATCAAGGAAAGAAGCAACCTGGAATTAAGGAGCAACTTCCTAACAGTGAGGACAATTAACAGGTGAAACAGCTTGCCTTCAGAAGTTGTGAGTGCTTCATCACTGGAGGTTTTTAAGAAGAGACTGGACAGCCATCTATCTGAAATGGTATAGGGTCTCGTGCTGGACTAGAAAACCTCCAAGGTCCCTTCCAGCTCTTTTCTATTCTATTCTAACCCTGAATATCCTAGTACAATGGCACCAAATTCTTCCTCCAATTCCGTTGTTCAATAACTAGATATTTCAAACTGATGGAAACAGAGAATTCCTACTTCCTGATAAAACTGGCCTACATTGCCACCATTTTTGAGTGTATACATTAGTTCTAGTATGTGCATAAAACTGCCATCTCAAAATGGAAAAAAAAGTATTCACCTTATTACATTTTTAATCACAAGGCTTTTTATGTGTCTTGTGTATTTATCTCTTTTAATATTGTGTCTTACTATTATTAGCTTCTGCTTTAATTAATGAGCCCTGTAAACTAAAGTTTACCATGCTTTATTTATAAGTAGATCAGGTGGCTGGTAATGATATATGATCATATACTCCTCTTCCACTCACTCACCCTTGCTGCATAATGTCTTTATATAAAAGTTCATTAATTGAATAATAAAGAAGATATGGCAGAGGATTGGAGAGGGGGGCAAGGGAGAGAGATTGAAAGAAGAGCTATAAATCATCTTTCTGAATCTGACTTGTGGAATGCACTTCTCAGGAACTTTTAAATTGCTAAATCGCAGCAGGCATCTACCATGGGAAGAGATTTCCCATATTGATTCCGTATGTATATTTTAAAAGGGTTCTGATACTAATACATTACAATGCGGCAGCTCAGTCTCAAGGTTTCATACCTATCTTCTATTAATAGTCAAGGCATGGAATCTAAAGCCCAGAACGTAACTCTGCATTATTTGTTTGACTGATCAAGCCAGACTGAGTTGACACAACCAGCTTGATGCCACCATAGACCTTTGCACTCACACATACACACCAGAGGTGGGTTCCTCCTGGTTCGGACAGGTTCGCCTGAGCTGGTAGCAACCCGCTGGTGATGTCATGATGACATCACAATGACGTCACGAGGACGTCACGGAACCGATTCTGTCGGTGCCAGTCCATGGACGCCACCATCTTTTTTTTTAAAAAAAAATTAATTTATTTTTTTTCTGGGATTTTTTCTTCTCCGCATGTGTAGAAGCCGAGTTTTGGCACTGTGCATGCATCGCCATCTTGTTTCTGGCTTTTTTTTGGCTTTTTGGCATGCCGAAAAATCACAGCCACGTGGCGCGGGAGGAAGTGAACCGGCAGTGAGTTAAGTTAGAACCCACCCCTGATATATATATACACACACACACCAAGAAAATTTGAGTCTGCTTGAAGTCACAAAAACGAGGTCTCTGTTCAATTATGCCAGGCATCAGTAAGCTATTCGGTATTCTTCCTTTTTCAGTGAAGAAATAATCCTCCATCAAAGTCATCATTTGAAGCCCCTCCTTCCAGGGTTGATATTTAATCTTACAAACAAAAACTTATTTCACTCAGTAATTGCATGACATTGTCTCAGTCATTGTGGGATCTTTGACCAGATGGGAATCCTGTTATGATGCATGGAAGAACAAACAAATATCAACCCTGGAAGGAGGGGCTTCAAATGATGACTTTGATGGAGGATTATTTCTTCACTGAAGTTTTTGTTTGTAAGATTAATTAACAAATAATCAGTGGAACGACTTGCCTCCCGAAATTGTGGGTGCTCCAGCACTGGAGATTTTTAAGAAGAGATTGGACAACCATTTGTCTGAAATGACATAGAGTTTCCTTCTTGAGCACGGGGTTGGACTAGAAGATCTCCAAGGTCCCTTCCAATTCTGTTATTCTGATTATGTTGTTTAGGGCCAATTAATACAACTTATAGAGATGGCAATGGATCTGAATTCTACACAAAAGATTTCTTTCTTTCTTGAGGAAAATGGATGCTATATTACAGTATTAAACTAACAGTTAAATGTACAGCAAGTGGTTTTATATCCTTGGAAGAAGAAGTTGGAAGTCATTCTTTGTATATCTTTTTGTTTTCCTTTCTTTATCTCTTTCCACATCTCTATTTTTGTCTCTCTCTTTCCTCTTTAACTATAGCTTTCTTCTTGATTGTTAGTTTTTATCTATACTTTTTGTAATATTTACATTATCATGAAACCAAATGAATACTATCACATAAAACCCATTTGCTTAGAAAAACATATTAAGAGGATGACTTTAAAAAACCTAACCTGGAGTTCATGGACATTGTAATCTTTATTTTAAAAAATCATATCCCAGGTAGATATTTTTTTTACAACAAGAAGCGTGGGAGGAACTGTAGACTATCCATGATACGACTAATTCAAATTACATACAAAATGTTTATTTAAATGAAAATGGAAATGGCAGCTTCATAATGGAGATTTCACTTCTCATGCAGATTTGCTACAAAATCATTATTTTCACAAGGAGTGGTGAAAAAGTGGGTGAGAGGGTGAACAGCACTGATGGAAATCTTCATATACCTCTAACTCAGGGGTCCCCAAACTTGGCAACTTTAAGACTTGTGGACTTCAAGTCCCAGAATTCTCCAGCCAGCATAGCTGGCTGGAGAATTCTGGGAGTTAAAGTCCACAAGTCTTAAAGTTGCCAAGTTTGAAGACCTCTGCTCTAACTAGTTTCATAACCCTGGTGCCCATTGTCCAGTTTGGGTTGATAATTTGCATTCATTCTGTCTCAATTTGTAGCATTTGTTCCTTATAACAAAATGTTCTATGACACAGAATGAAAAATAAGAAAGAAAAAAAAGAAAAGGAAGAAAAAGAAAAAGAAAAAAGAAAAAGAAAAAGAAAAAAAGAAAAAGAAAAAGAAAAAGAAAGAAAAACCCAATTTTCATATGTAAACCAGTCTGTCACAGATTTCTATAAATAAAAAAAAACAGAGTCAGTCATTAAATTACAAAGCAACACCTTTGCTTTTCAAATTTTATAAGAAATAAACACAATATGAACCAATGCAGGAGAATCTATGTAATTCAGGGTTGAACTGTAGGATCCTTGGTGCTGTCTAAATTTGGTTGTTTGCTTGCAGATGTTCCATTACCTGACTAGGTAACATCTTCATGTTACCTAATGTTACCGGCCTTCTCCATTTTGAAGAGACAGTTGTTCGGCAGGCTGAGGTAAAGAGGCAGTCCCGGAACCTGCAAAATCTGGGAGCCGGGCAGAAGACATCTGCCCTGGGATTGCCACTCTCGGATCGGCCTTTTTAGCCACACTAGATGCTGTTTTAGGAACTCTTTCCAGAGCATGATACCATAGTCTTTCGAGACTGAAGGATGCCAATGATGAACGATGAACATCTTCAGTGCACCAAGAACTCCATTCTAGGGACAATAAGAGAGTTTCTTTTTTTCAAATCAGCCTATTTTTTTCTCTCAGTTTTTCTCTGTGACTACAGAAAATCCTTTCTCCAAAAATGTTTGTAGATTTCAGCAAATTATTGGCTAGTAAAAGGCTATAGAGCTATCTAGAATATCTCTGCCCACCACTCAGTTTCTCAGTTGTCTTGCCTTGGTGAGCTGTGGTGAGCCGTGGTGGCGCAATGGTTAAAATGCAATATTACAGGCTAACTCTGCCCACAGCCAGAAGTTCAATCCTGACCGGCTCAAGGTTGATTTAGCCTTTCACCCTTCCAAGTCATTAAAACGAGGACCAGATTGTTGGGTGTAATATGCTGACTCTGTAAACTGCTTAAAGAGGGCTGTAGAGCACCCATCTATGAAGTGGTATATAAGTCTAAGTGCTATTGCTATATTGCTATCAGCATAGGTAATCTCGGAGATGATAGTCTATACTTCTGAAAGGTACATGCTGTGAATATGCAAATTTAAACTGAAATTCAGAGCTAGTCAATTTCAAGTGAGGCGTGGGTCTTTATCGTGAACAGAGTTACAGTAGATTCACCAGATGAAAAGTGTTTGCTTAAAATAATAAAACAAGAACAGTCTTAAGAGCAAGACTTGACAAGGGTGGGGGTTTAACTAAATAAAAGAAGAATTTTGTTTCAGAAAATTGCTCTGAAATTGTGTCAGTTTTTTTTTCTTTAAAAAAAATCAGTGTACTGCTAAGTCAAGTCCAATGCTCTCATTTCTTTGAATAGATAAGGACATTGTGTTTTCTCAGTCTTGTATCCCATTTGTCAGGCAGGGCAAGAAGTTATTAATTTCACATATAATCTTTTAGTATGGTACATATTAAATTACATCTTCCTTTACAGCTGATCAGTATTATACTGCTAGTAGAACCTTTATGTTGCATGTTCTTCACAATTTTCCAATTGTTGGTCTTGTAATCTTTTTCTACAACACTGATTATATATATTCAAAAATTGAAGTTAGAATGGGTGTTATGTTTTATGTTTGTTGTTTGTTTTTTTAAAAAATATTTCTTTTCTTTATCTCTAAGGACATAGTTCTATCTCCTGGGTGTTGGGAGAAGGAAGAGCTAAAATCTCTAGAACCATGCCTCTGAGCCACAACACCAGAAAATATTTCTCTTTTATTTTCATTGAGTCCCCAGGGAGTAGCGCGGCATATAAGAACAGCAAAATAAATTAAATTAAATAAATAAATAAATAAATAAATAAATAAATAAATAAATAAATAAATAAATAAATAAATAAATAAATAAATAAATAATTGTTACCTTTTACTTATCAGAAAGATAGCATAGGGTACAAAATCCCTATAACTGGGGATAGGGAGTGGATGCCAAGTGAGACATTGCTGGAAGATAGGGAACTTGGCAATGGGAACTACTAGCTGCTAACACAAAGCCTTAGGTCAGGCCACACTCTAAAATTCAAAAACATTTCTGGAAGAAGTGGTTTCAGACTTTGTGCTTAGACATTATAATTCAACCCACACTTGTAGAGGATCGACTGAAAATTGATCACCCTGGAAAAGTTTTCTGTCATTAGTATGTTTGTGAAATATCAGAAAAAGAGTGAAATTCATAGCAAGAAAATCAGTAGCCCCCTGATCAAGCCACAGATAAATTTATGGCACATCTGATTTTTGTGACTGATGGCCAAAAGTCTGAAGTCGAAGTTGGAATAGCACTTGCATTAAATCAAACACGAAGAACATTATAGGACATGGATATCACCATAAATAAAGACAATTCTCCTGCTTTGGCTTAGTTTTGTATATACATTCCAGAAATTTTACAAAGGAGTCGACCTTGTTTTTCAACCAGAAAATGAGATTTCCACCCTCTATCAATAGATCCTATGTTTGGAAGAATTATATGGGCAATTACAAACAGAAGAATAGGAGGGAGGGAGGGAGGGAGGGAGGAAGGAAGGGAGGGAAGGGGGAAGGAGAAGGGGAAGGGGAAGGAAGGGGAAGGGGAAGGGGAAAGGAAAGGAAAGGAAAGGAAAGGAAAGGAAAGGAAAGGAAAGGAAGAAGTGAGGAAGTGAGGAAGTGAGAAGGAAGCAGAGGGAGGGAGAGAGGGAGGGAAGGAAGGAAGGAGAGGGAGGGAGGGAAGGAAGGAAGGAATTATAAAAGTGGTAATATGTGCCTTAAAGTGAATAAGAGAGGTGTTTTATCTCTACTATATCTATGTATATATAGTATGTATTTCATTTGTGTTTTGTTTAATTTGATGTCTAATCATTCTATTCATGTGCTTGCATTTTGTTAGTGTGTGTGAACATGTTTGACGTTTTGCCTGCAGTTTACGCGGTTTTGCAGGGGGTTGATTTTTCTGCTTAGATTCTTTTACATGTGAGCAGCAATATGTAATTTGAGGGGTAACTCCTGCCTTGTCTTATTCTCCCACTTTTTGGCCAGGTTTGCTTGCCTTCACAGTAATTTTTGTGAAATGACACTGGAGCAAAGAAGTTTTGGGTTTCCTCTAACAATTTAGATTTTTCTTTTATTTCATCAGGGTGCCTTATATATCTAACCATATGCTCACTGTAACATCCACATTGTAAAGAGGTATAGGTATGTGCAACAGGCCACCCAATCAAGCAGAGGAAATAGGTGGACTTTTTGTAAATCAGCTCGCGGAAGTGTGCAGGAAACACTCCACTTGTAGTAATGGGGGAACTTTAAGTGACCGAAAATTAACTGGGAAATAAACTCTGCAGCATGTGAGAGGCCAAACAGGTTCCTGACATGCATAGCTGACAACTTTACCATCCAGAAGGTACAGGAGAAATTAGAGGGTCAGTTTTACTGGAGTTGATACTTAGTAATAGGGATAAAGTGCTTGAGGGAATGAAAGTTGTAGGAACTTAGAGAGAGAGAGAGTGACCTTGTCATACATGGATTCACCATCATGCAGGCAAGGATAACTGAAAAAGTCAGACCAGTGTTCTAGATTTTAAGACAGCCACTTCAACAAACCAAAAGAAAGAATAAGAAGGATTCCATGAATGGGAATAGTAGCAGGAAAAGCAGTTCAAAACAACATATACCCACCCCAACCAGAAATATTAGATTTTTTTTTTTTAAAAAAAAAAGCTATATAAAAGCAAAACAACAAAGTAGATTAGTTTGGGAGTATCTGCAATGTAAAAAGGGATACAAAATTTCAAACATTCAAAAATCCAAAGTTTCTCCCCCAAAAAGATATTTTTATAGATAGAGTTAATATATTAAGAATTGCACTGTGGACGTAGTGAAAACATGAAGCTCAAATATGACAAACAATATTAATGAAAGGATTTTTCAAGACTTTGTTGCTTTTTTCCAGTCCTATTTTTCTATTTTTTTCAATACCATTTTTTAATTTGCTAGAGTAAACCTGTCAACTCAGATGGAAATGAATTAATTTCTTGGGTTGCATCTTTTTATACCTCCTGAGGAAAATGGATAAGAAAGTTATACCAGCATTAATCAGTAGAGACGGTTATGTGATTTTTCTAATTTCCTCAGAAATGTTTAGCCAAAATAGGTAACTAAAACGGGTGTTGTCAGCAGAGATAATAATATGCACTAATTTGATTACAATCAATCCAACACACTCTGAGAAGACTCTGATTAATTAGAAGCTGTACCATTTATGCAATCTATTTTAAGGAGGTGGAGTACCAACTGTGCTCTCCTTTTATAATTCTTAATGAATGGTCAAAATAAATTTGGAAATTATTGTTTATACTATAAAGAATTGCAACCTGACTCCTTATTTCATCACCTAATTCCTAAAAGATTTTTCAAGACAGCCTGACGATTTTTTTTACAGAAATACTCATTTTGAAGAATATATATACTATTCAACTCATTGCTAAAAAAAATAGCAAAAAAATGTCTGTTTTTATACAAAGCCTGGAGTACTCCAATGAATGCAGTTTTGTATTCCCTTTTGTTCATAGTTTATCCACAGCACAGTGCAATTTTATGCACATCTCCCTCCAGTATATATGCATCTTTTATGCATTGAGTTCGTTCATTGGTACACACATTTTGAACATCATTTTTGAGTTGTGAATTACACAGCCAAATTTTCAGAGAAGTGCAAATTTCAGCAGGTACCTATGGTTTGGATTTTTCCTTAAGTTCAGGATACAAATGGGGTTATTTGTACAAAATCTTCAATGATGGATTTCTCGTCCATCTTTACTTGTTGCCTCTTACCTGGTAGAAGGGGAATAAAGCAAAAGTCCCATGTGCATATGTCATGCCCTCTAGAAGAGGCAGCTCTATCTGTTTTCCCAGGTATATTGTGCACGTGAATCAGTGGTGGGTTCCTACCGGTGCGGTCCACTCTATAGCACTGGTAGTGGCCCGCTGGTGATGTCACAGTACCGGTGCGGTCAGTTGCCGGTGCCTGGGCGCCGCCATTTAAAAAAAAATTAATTTTTTTTAAAAAAATTCTTCTGCGCATGCCCAGAAGCCGAGCTTCCGGCACTGCTCATGCGCTGCCTTCCTACCCCACAGTGAGTCCAAGCAGGGGAGGATGGCTGAGGGAGTGCGTGAGACGCTGAAAGAATGGGCGGCAGGAGCTATCTCCATTCCCCTCCCTTCAGCACTCCGAGAAGCCACGAACGCGCAGTGATGATCCTAGGCATTTTCGCATGTTTGAGGCTTCTCGAGCTGCTGAGGGGAGGGGGAATGGGCGGAAGGACCTATCTCAGTTCCCCTCCCTTCAGCAGTCCAAGAAGCCACGAACGCACGGTGATGATCCCAGGCATTTTCGCATGTTCGAGGCTTCTCAAGCTGCTGAGGGGAGGGGGAACGGGTGGCAGGAGCCTAGGATCATTGAATGGGGAGAAGCATTCAGGCCGGACGGAGCCTCCTAGAAGAACTGCTGCCACAGTCTTGCTGCTCCCACTGCGGGGGGCTGAATTGCGGGTGGGCAATGCCCGCTGCTTCTCCGGCCGCTGCCAAGCTCCCGAGGCCCACGTCCACCCGGTCACATGGCTGGCAAGCCATACCCACAAAATAAGCCACGCTCACAGAGTGGTAGTAAAAAATTTAGGAACCCGCCCCTGACGTGAATCCTAAGTACAGTGCTAAGATACAAGCTTTTTCTTCTTCTCTTCTCTTCTCCTCTCTTCCTCTTCTTCTCCCCTTCCCGTTCCCTCGCTTTCCTCTTTCTCTTTGTGTTTTCCAGTCCATGTTGATTCCTGATGTGTGCCCGAACAAAACATCCCTGCAGTTTTCTTGGGGAAATATCAAAAGTGGTTTCCCATTGCCACCTTCCTAGGGTTGTGAGGTTTTGGCCCAAAATCCCCCAACTGGCTTTGTGTCTAAGCTAGGACTAGAAATCACAGTCTCCTGGTTTCTAGCCTGGTGGGTCAACCACCATACCAAACTGACTTCTGAGGCATTCACCAGAGAGTTAGAGCTTCCATATTTATCACTGAGTTTCAGTCCTCTATAAGGATCTCTCTCACCTTCAGTCCCAGAAGCCAACGAGCCATTCATGTTCACATCTCTTTCCTCACAGGGTGTTGGTGCTAGTTGCAAGCTTCATTAGCTTCCATTGATTGTGTTCCATCTATGACATACCTAGAACTACTCTCACAGTTTATGGACTAAGCAATTGTTACAGGCTAGGACAGTGATGGCGAACCTATGGCACGGGTGCCACAGGTGGCACGCGGAGCCATATGTGCTGGCACGCGAGCCACTGCCCTAGCTCAGCTCCAGCGCGCATGTGCGTGCCCGCCAGCTGATTTTTGGCTTGCGCGGAGGCTCTGGGTGGGCGATTTCAGCCTCCAGAGGGCCTCCGGGGTGGCGGGGGAGAGCATTTTGGGCCATACTGGGCCCACTGGAAGTCGGGAAATGGGGGAGTGGGGGGTCATGCACACATGCACGGGGGTGGGGCAAGTGGGGGGCTTTGAATTATGGGTGTGGGCACGCACGGGCGTGCGATAGCGTGTGTGCACACTATTTTGGCACCCGAGGAAAAAAAGGTTCGCCATCACTGGGCTAGGACAAAGCAGGCAGTCTGCAGAAATAGACACTTGTATGAGCTTCCAAAGTGCATGGCAGTGTGAAAAGATGCATGCACGGGGAAGCATCATGTAAGGGAGCCTCTCTATTCTTGTTAGGAAGCTGGGTTTTATAAACTTGGGAAGTATAAGATACTGAACAGTTATGATTACATAACACAACCCAAACTTTGTAATATACTAAGAATTGCAGTGTACTTCTATGCAGGACTATATGGTAGTAAGTCTTACTGAATTCCAGGAAGTAAATGTATAATCTTATTTCATAGTGAACAAATTCAATGAATCCATATTTTGCACACTGTATTAGATTAGACAAAAAAAAATACTTCTGTCTAGTGGGGGCTTGTATGCAGTCCAGTTGATATCATGGAAATTTTATCTCCTGCATCACCAAAATGTGCGTGCGTGTGTGTGTGTGTGTGCACACAAAATACAAAGTACTGACAAAACACCTAAATTACACTAGCAATATAATTAAATGAAACAATCCAACTTGAAAACAAAACAAAACAAAACAAAACCATCTAATTTTTGCTAGATCACTTAAGTAAACCTTTTCTTTTCCCATGAGTGTCATCTCTGGAAAAGATTGAATGACAACTGTTAACATGTCTCTGGCCCACCAGTCTTTGACACAGTTTTCATAATATTTTCTCTTGAATTACAGTGACTGGCAAAAGGTGAAAGCAATCTGACACTCAGCCTTCGGTTTGGCTCATAGAACAGTTGCTGCTGAGCCTGCCTTGCCATCACTGTGCCAAAGGGCTGGCAGCAGATGGAACAATCTCTGCAATTTGGTGTCAAAGCTTTGGGTTATCTAGCAAGGCCTGGCACATTTTCCACTTTAAGGAATTCTTTCCCCTAGGAGCCCATCCTCTGTATCTGAGATACACATTGTTGAGCCTTGTAGGAGATCTGAGAAAATGGTCCAAGAGGAGAGCTGCTAACTTTGTCCCTTTTCATTGTAACTTATTGACCACACCAGATGGTGTGGATTGACATAGGCCTTTTTTCCCCCTATTCAGGGCTGCTGTCAACCCTGAAGTGAGCCTGGCTGAGGCCATCTTTGAGGCTTCAGGGTTGCCACAAGGAAGAAGGTGGGGGGGAATAGATAGCTGGGGTTTTGTAGTCAAAATAAAATGTTTTCATGTGGGAACCAAGGACATTCCAACAGGTGGCTGGGGAGAAGAGGAGTGAAGTAACCAAGCAACCGGCCAGCACCTCGATTGGACAATGTGACTGAAGACTTGGAGGAAGAGGGGACTTTTACTTTTTAATTAGGTGAAAACCGTGGGAACCTTCAGAGTCGGTTTTCACCAGTTGTGCCAATATGAAGTATCCAATTGTTCCTTAAGGAATCTACCTGCCTCGGAGTTCTGCTTTCTTTGGGTGCATTACTTGGAATGCTGACAGCTGCATTTTATTTGAGGGTATTTCAAGTATGCCACTTCAGGATGCAGGATTTATCTTGTTGGCTTTTGGGATGTTTGGTGTGCTAGTTTCATCCAAAATAAATGTGTTCATCCCAAAGGTGTTTTTTCAAGAGTCAACTTTCTGGTTTTTCTTAGAAGATGTTCCACTTCTCATCCAAGAAGCTTCTTTGGGACACCTTTGGGACAACCATGACCTGGATGACTGAGAATCTCCATAGACATAAATATGTTAGATTTACCAAAGGCACCTATTTGGAGACTTAAACCATTTTAAACAAGCAAAAATAATACACCATTTGCTGATGAACTGTAAGGTGTTCTTCAACTGCAAAATATGGGTAGGGGCTATGAGGCCAAAGGTTACCATCCCTGCTCTAGAAGAACCTAATCATCATCACTGCTTTCTAGCTAAGCAAACCAGAGAAGGACACACTATGTTTCCAGAAAAGATCTGAGAGAATGCCAGTGTTATTGAAAGAGCCTTCACTGAGCACACTTCACCCTATCATGTATGGGGTGAATTTTAGAAAATAGTCATTTTTAAGTGTCATAGAAGTAAATTGCTCCTCCAATTTCTTTCCATTCTATTCTGTTCTTCCATCTATGCCAACTCAGGCATGCCTTGTCCAAAGTCTCATGGGCTTCAAAGCATCTGATGTTCATTATGCCAGTAATTCTCACAACAACCTTGTAAGGGGCAACTGTATAATAACATTTTATTGCAGGGCAATAAAGATGGGTGAGAACGATACCCCTTCGGTATACCTTGTAATTCTGTTCCCATTTTTATTTACTGAATTGGAGGTGAGTGTCTGCATGGATCTGAGACAATCCTATTTTATTTTAAGAGCCGAGGTGGCGCAGTGGTTAGAGTGCAGCACTGTAGGCTACTTCAGCTGACTGCTAGCTGCAGCTCAGCTGTTCAAATCTCACCGGCTCAAGGTTGACTCAGCCTTCCATCCTTCTGAGGTCGGCAAAATGAGGACCCAGATTATTGGGGGCAATATGCTGAACTCTGTAAACCGCTTAGAGCGGGCTGTAAAGCACTATGAAGCGGTATATAAGTCCAAGTGCTAAGTCCAAGTGCTATTTAATACACCCTATGCCAAATAGTTTATATCTTCATGCCTCTAGTCAGAATGAAAATATTATCTCTTCTAGAATTAGGGATTTTGCAAAAATTCTTTGGACTTCTCCCTTTCCCTCCCTCCTTCCTCTCTCTCTAGCTCCAAACTACACAGGAAGGCCAGTTTCATGCCCTGATTGGGGATGGCAGAATTAAATCTCTTCAGATGTACAGGCTATTTAAAGTTGGGATGCTACACAGATTATTTCACTGAACAATGCAGTGTTGATGAAGTTTATGGAAGAAGCTCAAACAGCTGGACTCATGCCAAAGACTAAGCTATCACATCAATCTACCAACCCAAATAGCTAAGTTTGTATACCGTGGAAGCCTAACATGCCACTTTAAAACTTAGGATGATGTAAAAACCTAGTTGTATCCCTTGATGGTAAGTTCATCAATGAAGCAAACACATTGCAATGCCATGCCATGTGATCAGTGAAACACGGTGTTGGGGTTGCAGTCTGTTAACCTTTAGTAATAGGAGGGACAACTTAAGCATAGAAACCACTCCACACTTGGTAGAGTGATGGGTGGCATATAGATATGATAAACAAACCTGTCAACTCTTATTGGTAGACAGGAAATAGAGAAAGACCAGAATGGTACTCTTTAGTGAGAAAAGCTATAATAACCTAATTTTCCTTGTCTGTCCATATCATCCCAATTCTTCCAGGAAATTAGAACGACAGGAGTGATTTTTTTGGAACAGTCTTCCTATCTCTCTGGACCTAACAATAGAGCCAGTTCAATCTAGTGGTTAAGGCACCAGGCTAGAAAGCAGGAGATCGTGAGTTCTAGCCCCACCATAGCCATGAAATCCTGCTTGGTGACTTGGGCCACTCCTCCCTCCCTCCCTCTCTCCCTCTCCCTCTCCCTCTCCCTCTCCCTCCCTCCCTCCCTCCCTCCCTCCCTCTCTCTCTCTCTCTCTCTCTCTCTCTCTCTAACTTACCTCACAGGGTTGTTGTGGTGGGGAATATAGGAGGAGGAAGGTATGTTGGGTATGTTCACCACCTCGAGCAATTTGTAAAAATAATAAAGGCAGGATACCAAGAAACGAACAAACAAATAAATAAAATACGTACATGTTTCTCCTGGGCTTGCTGTTTCTCTAAAAGCCTCTGAATGCCTTCTTCAAGAAAGAAGATGGAGGAAACAGAAGCCAACAAGAAACAGGGTTGAGCAGTGGGTTGGACTAGAAGACCTACAGGGTCCAGCAACCTGAAATTAAAGAGAAACTTCCTAACCAGTGAGGACTATTAACCAGTGGAACAGCTTGCCTTCAGAAGTTGTGGGTGCTTCATCACTGGAGATTTTTAAGAAGAGACTGGACAGTCACTTGTCTGAAATGGTATAGGATCTCCTACTTGAGCAGGAGGCTGGGCTAGAAGACCTCCAAGGTCCCTACCAGCTCTATTCTGAACTGATTGAAGGTCCCTTCTAACCCTATTATTCTATGTTCTATATTGTTAAGTACTTTAGAGGAAAGTCATCTCCAGGGCTCTCTACAAGATTCCACAGTTTCTGCATTCCACTTCAGGGCCACAGACTACCATGCTGGCCCAGTACAGAGCACTCCACTCCACTAAGCTCACTAGTGTAACTTGTCTACCTCCAACAATGCTTAAAATCCAGATGCTCCATTTATGCTGCCTCCATTATTTCCACAAATCAGAGAAAAAAACAGCTTGCGGAGGAAGTAAATCTTTTCCTTCCAAGAGCCGAGGTGGTGCAGTGGTTAGAGGCAGTACTGCAGGCCACTTTAGCTGACTGTGATCCGTAGGTCAGTGGTTCAAATCTCACCCGCTCAAGGTGGACTCAGCCTTCCATCTTTCCGGGGTAGGTAAAATGAGGACCCAGATTGTTGGGGGCAATATAAATATACATTGCTTACTGGTGTAAACCGCTTAGAGAGTGCTTGCACTGTGAGGCGGTATATAAATAAATAAATAAATAAATAAATAAATAAATAAATAAATAAATAAATAAATAAATAAATAAATAAATAAATAAATGAATGAATGAATGAATGAATGAATGAATGAATGAATGAATGAATGAATGAATGAATGAATGAATAAATAAATCTTAGAGAAGAAAGGAGAATTCGGCTGTTCTGTACACCCTCCCACCTGCACTTTTTATAACCTCAGTTTGCATGTGAACTGATACACCTCAATGATGCAAGCCGAAAACTGACAGCTATATTTAGCTACATGTTATCTTTCTCTGCCATTGCCGCTACAAAAATATGCCTTATTTTCTATCAGATGTCGGAGCAGACGAAAAAAGAAAAAAAGAGAAGCAATGATAACAACTTTCTAATTTGGGGAATAAAAATGGAACTGCACTTCATGTTCTTATTAAACGCCTTGTGCTAACATACGTTGCAATATCTTTTGATTCACTCTGTCACTATATCAGCTACTGCCTTGTGCATTTAAGCAGACAAGGTACAATTTCATTTCGCTCGAGTAAGTGCAATATTGTTTTCTCTCTCTCTCTCTCCCCTCCCTCCCTCCCCCTCCCCCCTCCCCCTCTCCCTCCCCCTCCCTCTCCCTCCCTCTCCCTCTCCCTCCCTCTCCCTCTCCCTCCCTCTCTCTCTCTCTCTCTCTCTCTCTCTCTCTCTCTCGTACATTTGGTATTGTCTTAATATAACAATCTGGATATGTCTGGAACTGATTTAAGGAAAGCAAAAGCAGAAAGAAGATGTTGCATGTTCTGTCAGCCCCACAGTTCCCAAACGTCATATTTTATCCCCTTCCTCTCCTCACAAAAGCTGAAAATATCTACTTTATTCCTAAAGTGAAAAAGTATATAAATACATGAGGGGCAAAAAAAAAAAAAACCCAAGGAAAAGAAAAACAACATAGCTCAAAACCAAAACAGACCAGTGATATTAAAAAGAGATTTATTTAGCACTTTGGTTTGAAAAACCTAGCTGCCTTCGTTTGGGCAGAGAGCAGAAGCTGGCATGAGACCTGAGAGACGCAAAGCAATGCAATACAAGGTGAGGCCAGGCGAGACCGGCGGAGGAGCTAGTCAGCTGGTGTAAACTACTTTTTCCCCTGTTGTGGTACGAAGGATAGCACGCAAGCACCAAACAGAATGAACTACCTATTTAGGCTGTCGGGACTGCATTGTGTCTCGCATTTCTAGATTTTCTGACACTGTGTGCCATATGCTAAATAAATAAAGAGGGCTTATTTTTAAAGTTAGCACATAGAACAGCATTAGCCAAAGTCAGATTGTACGATGGTAATGAGGTATAGTAGTTACTTACGTTTTCCAGGTTGCATCTGATTCTGGGGTCTTATGGATCTCTCACTACCTTCACTCCCAAACAGCATTTTTTTTCCTTTGTCACTGAGTAAATTCTGTGTAGTGTTGTGGCCAAAACCTGGCTCACCTAAAGCGATACAATCACTTGATAGCTGCAACGTTAATGTAGTCAGCATGCAAACAACACCAGTATACACTGAGCTCTGAGCAAATGGCTTGCTGAACAACCATGAACAAAAGCAGAACCAGAACCAGAGGTGGGTTCCTGCCGGAGCTGCCCAGTGCGCAGCTCCGGTAGGGAGCGGCCGATTGTGCAATTTGCGTGCGACTGCTCCGGAGCCCTCTCTGCCGGTCCACTGCGCATGTCGCCATTTTTTTCTGGTGATTTTGGGTCGGTTTTGTTTCCGTGCATGCACGGAAGCAAAATTGCGCCAAAATCTCGTGAGGGGATGCGCGCGAGAGAGATTTCGGCAAGATTTTGCTTCCGTGCATGCGCAGAAGCAAAATTGCACGAGGGGGCATGTGCACGTAGAGAGTGTGCGTGCGCCCAAAACGAGCGCGCCTGCACCCAAAGCGTGGAGATGCGTGCGCAGCGCACCGGCACCAGTAAGAGAGCAACCCGCCGCTGACCAGAACCTATATGCTTTTGGCATTCTAGAGTTCAAAGGCAAGACAGAAAAGCAGACACAGAGTAAATATTAACACGATGCTGGTATGTTTTAGATAAACTCATCTGGATGACCTTCCCATTATTGCTCCCATTTCTCCTAGGCCAGCAAGGCCAATCTCTTTTTTTAAAAAATAATTTTTATTTAAGTATAAACATTAAAAAGGACAAACAAACATTAAACAAAACACTATATGTACATGTGTGTACATATATACATACAAACCTCTTGGGTATTTCTACGGTATGCGTCTTCACGTTATTCTTTTACTTATATATATCTGTACAACTATATATAACTATATGTATCATATTTTTCTTATAATTTTTATCTAGGTATAAATTAATAGATAGATACATACATTTATAATAATTAAACTTATCTATTCCTCTATAGATTCACAAATTGTATATCAGTCTAAACATTTCTATTTTTTTTTCTTTTCTCCTTTCCAGTTATAAAAATTCCAAATTTCAAAAAATTCTGAATTTTCTTTCTGTTTTAATTCCATTGTTAATTTGTCTAATTCTGCACACTCTACAGCAAGGCCGATCTCATCTACCGTATTTTTCGGAGTATAAGACGCACCGAAGTATAAGACGCACCTTAGTTTTGGGGGAGGAAAACAAGGGAAAAAGGCCTCTGCCTCCAAGCAATTTGCCAAACAGCAAACAGCAAACAGCACAGATGATATACACTGTTTGCTGTGTATTTCTGTGCATGTGTGCTTGACTCATAGAAATAGCAAAGAATTGGAGAAATGTACATTATGCCAGAAAGTTTTCTTAAATGTAGTCACACTAACTCTTCCCAATTATTTAAATAGATCTACTCCAAGGTAACTAAACTCTTACTACTAAACAGGATACTGTTATATTTCATACTATACTTGTACAGAGCTGTTAAAATTAATTAAAAATTCTGGAAGTATACATTATTCTCTATTATTTAAAAGAAGATACAATAGCATTGAGCCTCTTCAGCGCAAGCATTTATTTTAAAAAGCTTCTTTATTTTGTTAAGTTGTCTAGATTTACAGGGATCTCCAACCTTGGCAACTTTAAGACTTATGGACTTCAACTCTCAGAATTCCACAGCCAGCAAAGCTAACAAAGCTGGCTGTGGAATTCTGAGAGTTGAAGTCCACAAGTCTTAAAGTTGCCAAAGTTGGAGATCCCTGGCTCTAGAACAATAATAAAGCAGTCTTTAAAAAGTAAGTCTAATAATTTGAACATTCTACAGACATTTAGTTATTCACTTACCCCCTTCCATCCAGTTCAGCAAAAAATAAAAATCTGCCTGTCTCTGCCAGCTATTTGTGTCAGGCTGTGATTTTATGTTGCCTGTTACATGTATATGCAGGGGGATGCATCCCTATCAAATATAATGGTTTATTCCTGAGCACGTGATTAATATGTTCCTAGTACGCATGTGTACATTCCATTCTTTCGATCTTCCCTTTTGTCTTCTGCTTCTGCACGAAGCAACACCTATGTTTATAGCCAGGATGTGATTTATTATTTTTGTAACGAAATAAATATCTTATACCTTAGCATTTGAACTGCGGTTTATTTTGATAATGTCAGAGTTTCAGGAAAAGATTCATTTCGCTTCTGATGAGATTAATTCTTATCTTAACAATTTGCCTTTGTAGTTAGTTTCACTTTCGTTTTTCCACGTGGCTAATCAGCTGTAGATCGGGGAAACTGCTACTGACTTGCTTGGCTTTGCAGGCTCTTCCCTCTTTCCTGCAAGCAGGTAAATTGCTAGAAGACAGAGGCCAAAGGGTGGGGGTGGCTGGTTGGGTGGGGCTGCATTCGGTGTATAAGACGCACCCAAGTTTTCACCCTCTTTTGGGGGGTAAAAAGGTGCGTCTTATACTCCAAAAAATACGGGTATGTGCAATAGCAATTAGCCTCCTGGAATCTTACTATCAGGGTGGCATATAAATTTAATAAATAATTATAATTATTTAGTTGAAGACCTTACTAAGATAACAGACTATATGTAAGATGCATGTGAGATATTGCAACTACAAGCATATCTCTGTGCTGATTAGAAGACCCTGTCAAGGATAATAAGGATATCTGGAAGGATAATAAGAGGGGATCTCCTCAACCCCAGTTGCTTCCAAAGTTACCAGTATCCCCCAAGACAGAAGGATTATATCTGGATCTGGCAAGGAGAACTAATCAGAGGATGGGAGGAGCCAGCAATTTTCAGAGTTTAACATCTGTGAAGAATAATTCAGTATATATAAAAACTCACTTTTTCCTTTGAGCTTGATAGAGCGTGGAGAAAGTTTGCAGGTGACTCTGCCTAGGATGTGTTTAGACATGGTGTAGTGGTGAGTAGTTATGCAGAAGCAATATGAAACAAATATTACCTGAACATAAATTATATTGATACTATTACCCATATATCTATCAAATCAAAACTTGATTGTGGTCACAAACCAGAGGTGGGTTCCTCCTGGTTTGGACCAGTTCGTCCGAATGGGTAGCAAACCGCTGGTGACATTACGATGATGTCACGGAACTGGATTGGTCGTTGCCGGTCTGTGGGCGCTGCCATCTTTTTTTAAAAAAAAAAAATTCAGATTTTTTTTGCTATTTTTTGAGGAATTTTTCCCCAGTTTTTTTTCTTCTGCGCATGTGCAGAAGCCAAGTTTCTGGCACTGCGCATGCGTCACCATCTTGTTTTCGGCTTTTTGGGGGGGGATTTTTTGGGATTTTTTTTGCACTGCACATGCGCGCAGCCACGAGGTGTGGCCACGTGGTGCAGGAGGAAGCGAACTGGCAGCAAGGTAAGTTAAAACCCACCCCTGTCACAAACCAACATAAGAAAGGTGGGGTACAGTGAATCCAAAGCATAGAAGATACATCAGAGTATCTAATATATTAAATATTAGAAGATATTAAAATAAAATATATATATCATAGCCTACAGGAATCTAAAATAAGGGGTAGAAGCATTGGATGGATGTGACACTAATTTGTGGAGATGTAATGGCTTGTGGGATTGACCTTGGGAGATGGAGGAAGAGAAGCTGCCTAGGGAATGGTCAGATAAAAGGGAGCACAGCCTGCAAATGATCAATGGGTGGGGGGAAAAGCTAAGAAGGAAGCCTCCCTAGTTTTGGGGGGCTGTAAAGGAGGCAGCAGGAGAATTGTACTTCCAACTTGCTTGCAAGATTCTGCTAAGGTAGCCTTACAATAAAGTGCAATTAGCTCATCCGGTTGTGTTTCCTGCCTGACCTACCTGAGATGGCTGGCAACCTGATAGGAAGACCATATCTATAAAATTATAGAGCACTCCAATATGATGAATTAGATGCTCATTAAATCTACTTGAAGGCACAGGTCATTGTCTGACTCATATATCTATCATTAGTAAGTTTGTGGTTAACAGCAATTCATGATCTGAAACTAATCAAGGCCTTCTTTTTCTTTCCTATATAATATAAAGAATGCGTTCAAACTATGAAAATGTTCACAGTAATTCCCAGACAATATCAGGATAGTTTTTAATATTTGAAACATAATTCTCAATGACTTGATAGTATGAGCTAAATGCCAGAAGATTGATTTCTTGGTCAACCCTTTGTTTCAATGGACATTTACATGCTAAGCTTAGCCTTAAATTAAATAGCATAAAAAAGGACCGGTAATTTCCTCTCTTAGAGTGTTGTATGTTTTTGCCCTTCATATTCTTAAAGTTCACATCCACATGAGCATGCACACAGGATGCTGAAGCATCGGTGGAGTCTGGATAGATTTACAACAAGCCTTCAGTATATGAAGCTAACCTTATACATTTTCATGACGGGTATCAGTATAAGACAGCACAATAGAGGGGGCAGTAGATTTGGACAAAGCCAGAAGCACAAAACAAAGGAGTGTAATCGGAACAAATTATTGCATTCCAAGGTGCACTCAATCAGCTGGGAGTAACTCCAAAGGACTTTAACAAGTGTGTATCACTGAAGATGTTTTTATAAGCTTTGTTTCTTAGGTCAAAATCACAATGCTGAGATGAATGAAAGAGGGAAAAATGATTTGACTGAGTAAGAGATCTCAATTAAAACCAGAAATACTACAATATCAGTACCAGTGCCAATGTCCTAGAAACCCTATAGCACCAGAAGATTTATTATGTTTCTTGCACAAAACAGGCCAATAGGACTAGAAAACCAAATGGCTATTGGAATATATGAGAATAGATCTCCCAGAGTATAGGGAGTCAAGCAGTAACAAACTGGAATGTTTGGTACATGAATGTCAACATAAGACCATTGAACATCTGGGTATAATATATCTACAGATTTAAAGTTAGAATAAAAAAGATGTTGAAACTCTAGAAAGAGTGCAGAGAAGAGCAACAAAGATTATTAGGGGCCTGGAGGTTAAAACATATAAAGAACAGTTGCTGGAATTGGGTATGTCTAGTTTAATGAAAAGAAGCACCAGGGGTGACATGATAGCAGTGTTCCAGTATCTCAGGGGTTGCTCCAAAGTAGAGGGAGTCAAGCTATTCTCCAAAGTACCTGAGGGCAGGACAAGAAGCAATGGATGGAAACTAAACAAGGAGAGAAGCAACCTAGAACTAAGGAGAAATGTCCTGACAGTTAGAACAATTAATCGGTGGAACAACTTGCCTCCAGAAGTTGTGAATGCTTCAACACTGGAAGTTTTTAAGAAGAGATTGGATAACCATTTGTCTGAAATGGTATAGGGTTTCCTGCCTAAGCAGGGGGTTGGACCAGAAGACCTCCAAAGTCCCTTCCAACTCTGTTATTCCCTTCCCTTCCGCTCCGCTCCGCTCCACTCCGCTCCGCTCCACTCCACTCCACTCCACTCCACTCCACTCTACTCTACTCTACTCTACTCTACTCTACTCTACTCTACTCTACTCTAAATAAAGTCAACAAAACCATCTCTTTTGTGTTTATTGTAAAATGTATATGACACCAATTTATCTTTTTAGGAAAACCTCATTGAATTCAACTGACCATCCAAAATACATCCTGTACCAGATCTGTGGTGTATTTTGAGGGTCAGGTCACCCACTTTTGCTCCAAAGTAAATGCCACAATTCTTGTATATGCCATCAAATGTATAGAATTGGTTTCAGACAGGGGTGGGTTCTAACTTACCTCGCTGCCAGTTCGTTTACTCCCACGCCACGTGGCTGTGCCTTGTGGCAAAAAATCCATTTTTTTAAAAAAAGCCAAAAACAAGATGGCGACGCATGCGCAGTGCTGGAAACTCAGCTTCTGTGCATGCTCACAAGGACATTTTTTAAAAAAAAATCCAAAAAACAAAACAAAAACAATTTCAAAAAAAGATGGTGGCACCCATGGACCAGCACCGACCGAACCAGTTCTGTGATGTCACCGTGATGTCACCAGCAGGTCGCAACTGGTTCAGCTGAACCGGTCCGAACCGGGAAGAACCCACCTCTGGTTTCAGAAATGATGAACTTATGAAGTAAACAAGGTACATGTAGGGATTGCATTGCTAGACAGAGCCAAGTCCCTTGTAGAAATGTGTAATTGGATGCATCCAAGAGGTAGCCAATGCTGTTTAGTCTGAAGGCATTACAATCAACTCACTGCTTTAAAGGAGGCTGCTGTTTGGCCATTCATGAAAGAGGCCTCCTGCAGATCCTAAAATTTTGGCCAACTAGCATCTGACTACAAATATTCCTTTCCTGAGCAAGATGCTGGAGATTATTATAAGCATCTAGTTAGAAGCAGCTTCTAACAGATCATTTAGGTTATTTAAATTCCATTTAACCTTAAGTCTAATACATTAGTAGAAACATAAATGGCAAGGAAGGCTGATCCCCCTCTCAGCTCATATACCAGCTATGACCTGAATTGAGATGGTCCAGGCTCTATACCCAAATATCTGATTGATTGATTGATTGATTGATTGATTGATTGATTGATTGATTGATTGATTGATTGATTGATTGAATTGGATGTGAGGGCGATCTGTCTTCATCGGTTACTCCACTGATCACCAGGCTGATCTGACTGGCTAGGTGGGTGTCCCCTTTCTTGCTCACACCTCCATGAACATCACTCCCGAAGTTGCGTGCTTGGTGGAAGAGGATAACCATCCCAGAAAGAAGTAGTGTACCAATCTTCGGTCAAGGATAAATGTTAGTTGGGCTCCCCTGCTAGAACCTACAAACAGGTTCAAGGATCGATCGAATTACTATAATATACTCACTCTACATGAAGCTACTCTTGAAGATGATCTGAAAGTTCATCTAGTGCAGGATGCAGGTGCCTGATCACTAAGGGGTCAGCTAGAGCAATAGTCCTCAAAGTGACACTGTTGTTGCCATGAATTCCTAGATTCAGTGTAAGTGTTGATATTAGTCTATATAACCAAACCTGACTTAGAATGTTGCACTTAAGAGACAGCTGTTCCCAATTTGCACAATATGATTGGCCAAGACACCCATTTTTGGCTCTACCAGTGTCTCACAATGAGGAGCTAAGGAGTAGGGTTTGCTTAGCCTTAGGACAAGGGATAGAACTTTCTTTTGAGAGTTCCTTGGATGGCCTCCCACAGTGACATCTTTCAGAAAACAGCTAACCCCACAAAATACTGAAACAGAAAACCACACAAAACAAAAACAAATAATAATGAGAATTTCAAATGCAGATGAGGGATACTCAGACACACACAGACACAAACACATATTGACCTGGGCATGGGTCAACTATGGAATACCAACTACTGCAGGACCAGATTGCCTCTGAGCCGAGGTGGCGCAGTGGTTAAAAAGCAGAACTGCAGTTCAGCAGTTCAGCTGTTCAAATCTCACCGGCTCACGGTTGACTCAGCCTTCCATCCTTCTGAGGTCAGTAAAATGAGGACCCAGATTGTTGGGGGCAATATGCTCTGTAAACCGCATAGAGAGGGCTGTAAAGCACTATGAAGCAGTATATAAGTCTAAGTGCTATTGCTGTTATTTATTTTCCTTTCCTGATTTTTTAAAATGACCTTTGTTTTTAATTGTTGTATTTAACAATTATTGTAATTGTTGGATTGAAGTGCTGTCTGTTTTATTGTGATTTTTTTTTAATTTGTGTGTTTTCCCCCTCCTGTTGTAAAGCAATGAGATCCTTTGGGAGGCAAAGCCGTGTTGAAATAAAGCCAATAATAATATGTAACATTTGTTTATGTGATATTGTAGTTTACCATAGTGATTCTCCTTTGGGAAGAATTTATTTCACATATTCATTTTGATCTGGAAGATCAATCGCTTTTTTTCTGGAGAGGCTTATTTTCTTGATTTGCATGCATCTTCTTGGAAACCAAGAAGAGAACAATGGAAATAGATACTACCTGTGTTTATGATTGAAAAGAGATGGGTAGTTTAGGGTTGGAAAGATGCTAGTTCTCTATCAAATATGATAAGGTCAGAAGATCTCATCTCTCTAAAGGTATAACACAAAACAATAAAGATCCCCAAACTATTTTGATCCAATGACACATTTGGATGTAGGAGATCATATGATGGCCATGCTAACATAAATTGCCATGCTGGGGGTAGCCCAGCGGTGAAATCTACTTACTTTCCCTATCAGTTTGGAAGCCCGTGCTTTGTGCACGTGTGCCTTTTCACCCTCTGCACATGTGCAGAAGGCTTTGCACATGCGCAGATGGTTAAAAACAAGAAAATGGTGAGGTCCAGGCGGGTGGGCAGAACCTCACACTGCCGTCGCTGCCAGTTCTCCGAACCACCAGCGGCCGCCGCTATCGGATTGGGGCATACCGGTAGGATTTCACCACTGGGTAGCCAATTACATAATACCATAGACTAGAAGGCAAACTCCTCAGCATTTTATCTGCTTTGCATTTCTCTGGAGTCTGTATGAGGCCCCAAGGCATTGTTGAAAATACAGGCTATAGGTAAGGGTAGTAGAGTTTTCTCTGCAGCAAAGGTGCTTTTTCAAAAGGCAACAGGGCTTTCGTTGTTTTTCCTTGAAGACATTTTGCTTCTCATTCAAGAAGCTTCTTCAGTTCTGGCTGAACGATGGAGAATGGAAGGATTTATATTCCTTGCACTCATCTGGTTGTTAGCGCTCTCTCTGAGAGCCGTTGAGACCACTTGGAGATTTAACTATGCCCTCAGGGTCACCTGAATAGTGTAAATGGGGGTGGAACCTTTTTGGAGCTGTTGAAAGAACTGTGTTGTAAACAGGAGATAGATGATGTTGTATCCCTCCCCCTCTGTTGAGAGAGGGCTGTTCAGTTTTAATGTAGATGGTCTCTTTGACCCCTCTTTCAAACCAGTGGGTCCTCTCGGTCAAGAATGTGGACTTTGCTGTCTTCAAAAGAGTGGCCTTTGTCCTTCAAATGCAGATGGACTGGTGAATCTCATTCTGATGGATTTGTTCTCCTATGTTGTGCCATGTGTTTGTGAAGCGGTTGCTTTATATCTTCAATGTATAGATTTGTACATTGACTTCACCTATCTCCTGTTTACAACACAGTCCTTTCAGCAGTTTCAAGAAGGTTCCACATCCATTTGCACTATTCAGGTGACCCGGAGGGCACAGACGAACCTCCAAGTGGCCTCAACAACTCTCAGAGAGAGTGCTAATGACCGGATGACTGCAAGGAATATTAATCCTCCATCATTCAGTCAGAACTGAAGAAGCTTCTTCGATGAGAAGTGAAATGTCTTCAAGGAAAAGCAAAGAAAGTCCAGTTGCCTTTAGAAAAAGCACCTTTGGGGCAACCATGACCTGGATGACTGAGAATCTCCATAGACATTTTCTTTGCAGCATGATTATTATCAAGCGGAACAATCTCAATCTACTGCAGATTGAAGTCCCATTCCTTGGGACAGATGAGAACCAAATTTGGCTACTATTGCTACAAGGGAACATTGCTGACATACAGAAGCCTAATTAGACCTTGATCAGTATCTCTACATTGAAGCTAGGGAATCTCCATTGAACTCATTCCTTTTGGGGTTAATTTTCATGTTTTGATTCATAAACTTGAAGTGTGTGTGTGTGTGTGTGTGTGTGTGTGTGTGTGTGAGAGAGAGAGAGAGAGAGAGAGAGAGAGAGAGAGAGAGAGAGAGAGAGAGAGAGAGAGAGAGAGAGAGAGAGAGAGAGAGAGAGAGAGAGAGAGAGAGAGAGACTGTGCATATAATGCTATGCTTTTCAAAAGTTTAACATGTGGTGATTCAGTGTTAGCTGAAGCATATTTCTTCTGGACACGAGGACGGGTATATCACATTCCCTGCAATGAAGACCCCTTTCATTAAATGGCTCTGAATTTCTCTCAGGAGTTCTTATAGGCAGTCTTAAGTTTTCCCATAGATTTCACTGCAGTTCTGGACATGGAATTGCCTGTTGGAGCTAGAATCAAGTGCCATGAATAAGAGGTGTTGGGAGAGTGTGAAAATTGCATTTGATCACATCACTTTTTGAAGCCAAGTGCCTGTTGCTGAGGTTGAAAAGAAGGAGAGGTGAAACATGAGAAAATTTAAAAAAAAAATACCATCTCATATAAATCATTATCACTACTGCTCTGTTTTTTTTTTTCTGCTGTGGGTGCATCAAGTTAAAGCAAAGTTTTATTTTAATGAGCAGTTAGAACAGTGGTTCCCAATGTGGGGCCCATGCCCCACAGGGGAGCAATTTGATTTTTAATGGGGGCAAGTTAAACCAAGTTAATGGCCTTTTAGGATTCTTCCGTGTGAGTAGGAGTTCACTTTTTCAATAGTAAGAATTATGTCGTGGGGGGATCAGGATTTTAGAGATGCTTAGGTGGGGCATGGCCCCCAAAAAAGTTGGGAACCACTGAGTTAGAAGAAGAAAAAGGAGCACCCAAACCAGAATGGACTTGAAACGGATACAAATAGGGTCAAAGAAAAATAAGGAACAATTAGTCTGAATGTCTCACAGGTTTAGACCCACCCAGAAAGCAGAAACTAAATCCTAATTGTAGCTGTCAGAGAACAACGCTGTGAAGGAAAGTAGTTCTGGAACATTGTTTTGCCAAGACAGATAGAGAGATGCACTATATTCTTGCTTCCCTAAGATGGAAGGTAGGCACTAACGACAATTAAATGAGTATCTACATTGCATATTACCTGGATGTGTTTGAAACATCCCCATGCAACCCTAAATATGAACATTGCGTCCAAGACAGCTTGCTCATATATGTTGTGTGAGTTAGGTGTTATTACTTGCTTTTTGTCTACTTTTCAGATTTGACTGAGCTCAGGGGTAGGTCCGAACCGTTAGTGACCCGCTGGTGATGTGACGATGGCGTCACGGATCCGGTTCGGTAGGTGTCAGTCTGTGGGCGCCGCCATCTTTTTTTGGAAATTTTTGGTGAAATTTTCCATGTTTGGATGGCTTCTCTTCTTCCGCGGCTTGAAAAAGAGCCCTCCCGCCCACCCCCGGGTTAATACTCACCTTTATTTCTTCACCCAAAGCACAGCTGGTCAGCTCCTCAGCTGTGTTTCGGGCTGAATCCTGCTACTGAGCATGCGCGGAAGTGAAAATGCACGGGGGGAATGCTTGCGTGCGTGAGCTGAGCACGCACACATGAAACATCGCGATGCAAACCAGTGGTGAAGGTAATTCACCCCTGACTGAGCTGATCTATGATGAATTGTTTGTGAACTCCCTAAATATGGAGGACAGTAGCGAAAGTGACCAGCTAGTTACTATGAGAAAACTAAAAGCTGAGTTTGGCTGAGGAGAGAGGCAAAGAGAAGTACGTGTGAGTCTTGCAAGACAGCTTTGTGTTTCAATTATGTGCCTATAATACAAGTAGTCTTTGATTTACAATAATTCATTTGGTTACAATGGCACTGAAAAAAGTGACTTATGACCGTTTTTCACAGTTATAACCTTTGCAGCATCCACATGGTCACGTGATCAAATTTCAGATGCTTGGCAACTGGTTCATACTTGTGACCCTTGCTGTGCCCCAAGGTCACGTGATCCCCTTTTGCAACCTTCTGACGAGCAAAGTCAATGGGGAAGCCAGATTCACTTAACAACCGTGTTGCTAACTTATCCACTGCAGTGATTCACTTAACAACTGTGGCAAAAAAGGTTGTAAAATGGGACAAAACTCACTTAACAAATGTCTCACTTAACAACAGAAATGTGGGGCTTGATTGTGGTCGTAAGTCAAGGATTATCTATTTTCAGAGTAAATGTCCCTCTGATTATTTTCTTGAACAACCTTGTTATTTCATTTGCGAGAGAAATCTGTATGTCTTGTACGCCCAGAGAGATTTAGGGTTACCATAACTCTAACTTTGATGCCATCTAGGATTGTTTGTTGGGTTATTTGGGTTTCCCAGACCAAATACATGGGCATAGAATTTATCTCAGTGTTGGTGAACCTTTTCAGCACCGAGTGCCGAAACAGGAGTGTGTGTGTGTGTGTGTGTGTGTGCCAGAAACCGGAAGAGCAGCTGCACACCGGGAAGATGATCTTCTGGTTTCCGGCACACGCATGTGCACCAGCAAGCTGGTCTTCATGTGTGTTGTGGCCTGCCCGCAGCTTGTGCAGCCTGGGCCTTTGGAACCTTCAGTACCTCTTGGCAGTGCTGAGAAAGGAGGGGCTACTCATTTCCTGAATGCAAGAGCACGCAGGGCTGCCAAGAGGCAGGAAGGTTTACTCCGGAGGAGGTCTACTTGGGAGTAAGACTTGGGGCTAATTGGCCACTCCCCTAGTCTATTTAAGGTCATCAGTTGCAGCTAACAAGCTGCAGAGAACAACGTTTGCAAAAGAGACCTGTCTGATCATAGCTTGTTCCCTGACTCTTGTTTTGGCATTCTCTGCATTGGCTTGGATTATCAAGGACGAATTTCTAGGAACTTTGCCAACTCTTGGAAACTCCGTAAGATAAACAGACTCAATTGCTCATCATTGTCTTCGAACTCTTTGAACTGAAACCAGCTAATAATGAAGCTCAATTGATAGCTGGTTGCTTGCTGATAACAGTTTGTTTGTAAATTGGTGTGTGCATCTTGAGTACTACTAAGATGTTTTATTAGTAGCCTTTGTTTCATTAAATCAGTGTGTACAAACTGCTTGTGTGGTTGTGTGCTTCGTGGGGACAGAACAATGTGCACATGCATGCCAGAAACCGGAAGACCAGGTGCCCGGTGCGCATGCGCACGCCAGAAACTGGATGATCATCTTCCTGGCACGTGCATGCACCCAGGGTGGCTGCTCTCCCGGTTTCCGGTGTTCCCGCATGCGTGAAGACCAACTGGTTGGCACACCGGAAACTGGAAGAGCAATGGGCAACAGCTCATGTGCCCAGAGAGATGGCTCTGTGTGCCACTTCCGGCACGCGTGCCATAGATTCGCCATCACGGATTTATCTAGTTACATTGTCTTGGTTACATTAACCCTAACCCTAACCATTTCCCTAACCATTTCCAATTGTAGCTTAATTCAACTATGATCAAGAACAGGTTCTATACATTTTCCTAGACATACAGATATACCATAGGTGGAACAATAGCATTCTGTCACTCTTCCCTTCAGCCTACTCCATGATCAAATAAAAATGTGACAAAATCTCTTACCTGACCATAATGAAAGGTGACCCCCATATCGCTTGAATACCTGTTTAACACTGTAACCATTTATCAAAGACAATTTTCTCAGAATAATAAAGCGTGATAAACTACCGCAAGAAATGCTGTGCCATCTGGTTGCCTCCTTCATCATTAACATTCACCTTCAATCTTTGCCTGTCTTGTTTTGTAACTAGTTGAGTGACAGGAGAATTAGTTCATTCCCATGGCTTTTACCTAAGACAGGATTTTCCCCCCTCCCCTTCTCTTCTGTGTTCAGTTGGTTAACAGAAGGTGGGGGGGGGAAGTATTAAAAGTCCAAACAAATTTGAGATACTATAGTATAGCGACTGTGTGCAGATGTTATGGTGTTTGCACCATACATATTCATAGGAATAAATAATACTATTTTTCCCCAGGGGAAATAAACACAGCTCTAAAGGCTGCATATGAATCAGAGAAACAGTTGTACAGTTTCTAGAATATTAAAAAATAACCCCGTCCCATATGATGGTTTGCATTAAATATACCAAGTTTACTAGAATGAAGCCTTCATAGAATTTCCCCAACATAGCATCTCCTTCAAAAAGCTAGAAACATTAGCATTTCTTCAAAACTAAAGAATAATCTTAGATACAGATGGTCCTAACCTTGCTGACATTCTGCAAAAGAGGAAGCCAGACATTCTGCTTGGCTATCTACTGAGGCAGTGTTGTGGTCCGCCAGCGGCCTGCTGAGCTGGCAGCAGAGTCAGATAGTGAGGAGGCTGGGGAGGAACATGGGCCAGGCCTGGAGCCTGGAGAAGGCTCGGTGCCAGAGGCAGGGATCCAGCCCAGGCCATCTGGGAGGTCTGTCCTGACTACAGAGCATCCAGAGGCTGATATGAGCGAGGCAGAGGAACAGGGGGAGCCTGTTCTCAATGCGCGCATGCGCAGAGCTGCCAAAAGGCAAGAACAGTTACAGAGGAGAAGGACTACTTGGGAGTAAGGCTTGGAGATAATTGGCCCCTCCCATAGGCCATATAAGTGGTGGACACGGAAGGGCTCGTCGCAGGAAGCAACTTTGTTCAACTCGTGTCATTTTAGCTCAGACTCCATATTTCTGTTTGGCCTTGCCATGTTTCTTGCTAATTGGTCTTTGGCAGCTTGTCCAGAAAGATCAAGGTCCGTGTGCTTATCTGACTTTCCCCGAAAGACTGTTGTCAGACTTGTTATCATTGTTTGGGACTTATTACGGCTGGGAATGAAAATAATTACCAGTCATTTAAAAAAAAGAGGTTTTTGGGATGCCGTTTGTGCTGTATTATTTGATCAGGAAGTCAGCGTGAGGCTCCACCCACCTGCCCGGACATCACCATTTTCTTTTTTTAACCCTCTGCACATGCACAAAGCATTCTGTGCATGCACAGCGGGTGAAAAAGTGCACACAAGAGCGGAGTGCAGGTGAAAAAGCGTGCGGAGCGTACACTTCCAAACCGGTAGGGAAGGTAAGTAGATTTCACCGCTGGTTACATGGGATTGTTGATTACTAAACAGCCAACATTCTGATCGGTTGCTTTAACTTCTTGGAAGGAGGATTAAGAAATAGGAATTTCTGTCTTGTGAGACTTAGCTGAACAAAATAGTCAACTCTGTGTCTATTTACTGCATCATTTCAGGTTTGAATTGTGGATTGTAACATAAACAACTGATTACCAGAGAGGTAATCGGGTTTGCTGCAATTAAGAAAGACAAGGGAAGCAACAACAACAGAAATCCTTCTAAGATCGCATAAGTTAACAAATTTAAAATCTATTTTTATTATTATGCGTACTCTCCAACTGTAGTCATTATAGGGCTAATTTAACATTCCTTTGCAAGTAATAACATTCAATCTTTGGGTAAGAATGGTGTTTTCACCCTTAACAGGTTGTGTGAAGAGAAAGAAAGAGAAAAAAGGAGAATAAGGGGGAGAAAAGCAGATTGGAAATAGGAAATGGTGTCTTGTAGCAATGACCTAGCGAAGGTTGATATGGATTGCAGCCTTTCTCCATGTGTTATTCCTGCAGGAATATAGTATGGAGGAGGAGGAGGAGGAGGAAGAGGAGGAGGAGGAGGAGGAGGAGGAGGAGGAGGAGGAGGAGGAGGAGGAGGAGGAGGAGGAGGAGGAGAATCTCTATCATAGGTTTTCATCAGGGGTGGGTTCTAACTTACCTTGCTGCCAGTTCGCTTCCTCCCGTGCCGCGTGGCCACACCTCATGAGCACACGCATGCGCAGTGCCGAAAAATCTGAAAAAAAATTTCAAAAAAAAAAAAGAGAGAGAGAGAGAGAGAGATGACGGTACCCATGAACCGGCACTGACAGATCCATTTCAGTGATGTCATCGTGACATCACCAGCATGTCACTACCGGTTCAGGCGAACCGGTCCGAACCGGGAGGAACCCACGTCTGGTTTTCATCCACTTCATCAGATGCATTTGATGGTATTAACTACAGTCTTCCTAAGGTTGTTCTCTAATTCATTTGTTGGTTCCAAATGTGTTTGAGAGTGAGTTGTTCCTCCAAACTTGTTTTCTATTCTTTTCCGAATATTGACATAAGCAGAAAAATCACACACTTATGTCCTATTCTTATTTTAATTATTATTTATTAGTTGCATTTGTATGCTGCCCACTCCACAGAGACTCTGGGCGGCTTTGTCATAGTCTCCCATGGGGGTATCATTTAAGGCACTTGACATGGCAAATATTACATGAAAATTACTAATTATTCTCTCTCCTCCCATCAGAGAAAGAAGAGCCAGATATTATATATTTCAAAAATGCCAATCTGAGTAAATGTACTGTAGATACATATGAGAGAGAGAGAGACAGACAGACAGAGAGAGAGAGAGACAGAGAGAAACAGACTGTGGCAGGGGTGTCAAAGTTGATTTCATTGAGGGCTGCATAAGCTTTGTGTTTGACCTCAGGGACTGGGTGGGTGTGGCCAGGGTGGGTGTGGCCAGCTTGATGTCATTCGTGTCGGGGGCACCCCTCCCAGGTGCCATTTTTAGCTGCAATGGCCTCCTGCAGCGCTTGGCAAGTGAAAACGGAGCTTGGAAGGGCGCCTCCCCGAGCTCCATTTTCACTGGCCGAGTGCTGCAGGAAACTGTTGCAGCCCAAAAAATAGCTCGGGAGGTCTGTGCACAGCCCTCCTGAGCTCTGTTTTCACTGGCAGAGGCACCGTGGGATGGTCCTTCGCTGTTTCCAGGGTAGCCCCCCACACGGGTCAGATCTAAGCACCCCACTGGCCAGATCTAACCCTAACCCTAAACCGTGGGCCTTGAGTTTGACACCCCTACCTTAGAGGCTGAAATATACCAGAAAAACATCAGTTCTCAATTTCCATTTCATATAGTAAAGTAAGTGAATTTATAGTTTATTCCAGAGACAGATTTCTTTTTGGGGCAAACATCAGCAACAATAAAGGGAGAGAGGGGGGGGGAGGAATGATTCCTTATACAAAATCAAAAATAGGAAAGAAAAGCAGCTCTTTTCTCCTTCCTTCTTCTCAACCTGAGGAGACTGTCCACATCATTTCCCAATACCTCAGAAGTTGTGCAGGATATAGATAAATCTGCAAAGTAGCTGGTGAGAATTCTTTGCCTCGTGTGGCTTTTCGGAGCCCGGCAAGTGCTATTTCAGAGTTGCGAAGCAAACCTCCAGCTGCCTTAGAAATTAATATTGTGCTCCATCAGGGGTCAAGTTTGTCTGCCAAGCCTCTCCCCAAGCAGCAGGATCTATGACAGCTTTGCTGGAGGGCTGTGCCTTTGCATCTAGGTTGGCATTTCCCCCAGCAGAGACCTTCACGGCACGATTGCTGAATTTTTACTGTGGAGGAAGTTACCTGCAGGAAGAAGAGGATCACAGAAGGTCAGTCCACAGCAGATCTAAGACGTTGTGGATGCAGGGCAAATGTATATCTGTGAGCACCCACCCAGACACACACATACGTGCCCAAACTGCAGATGCTATACTGTATGCTAAGGGCAATATATAATATTTTCTGTTCTATATTTATCAACGGTGGATAGGCAAAACTGCAGATAAACATAGCTGATAATGATGTTCCTCTAAAAAGAAAATCTAGATAGAGGAAAAAGTCAACAAAAGTATTATCAGCGCAACATTGGGCTGATAGCAATAGCACTTAGACTTATATACTGCTTCACAGTGCTTTCCAGCCCTCTCTAAGCAGTTTACAGAGCCAGCATATTTCCCCCAATATAATCTGGGTCCTCATTTTACCCACCTCGGAAGGATTGAAGGCTGAGTCAACCTTGAGCCTGGTGAGATTTGAACTGCCAAATTGCAGCCAGCAGTCAGCAGAAGTAGCTTGCAGTACTGCATTCTAACCACTGCACCACCACAGCTCATGATAGATGTGCTGGTTATAAATGTCCAAGAGGCATGTTTATAACCAGGAATGTACTTCAAAGGGGCCCTCTGATTTAGTGGATTTTTCATAGAAGAATCCCTTGGAGGCAAAAAGCTAAATATCCTGGATCAAAGTATTGAATCAGAGGAGGGGGTCAGGCTGTTCTCTATGGCACCAGAAAGCCAAACAAGGAATAATGGATGGAAGCTGACCAAGGAAGGATTCAACCAGGAAGTGAGGAGAAACTTTCTGATGGTGAGAGCGATCAACCAGTGGAACAGCTTGCCAGCGGAGGTTGTGAGAGCCCCAACACTTGTGACCTTCAAGGAGAGACTGGACTGCCGTCTGTCTCAAATGGTGTAGGAACTCCTGCTTGAGCAGGGGGTTGGACTAGATGACCTACAAGGTCCCTTCCAACTCTAATAATAAATCTAAAAAAAGAGTGATCTTGCCATGGTGACCTGGATGAATAAAGGAAGTTGGTTCCATGCATATGCATGCAGCCCTCCACCCTTTCCTTTTGATCTGGAGCACATCATTTGGCTGAATGAAATCAACCCACTTTGATTCCTCAATTAGAAGCATCAAAGCCTCAATGAAGAACTCAATCCTCTAGATCAGGAACAGTGGCTCTTTTTATGACTTGCGGACTTCAACTCCCAGAATTCCTGAGCCAGCATGCTGGGAATGGAAGTCTACAAGTCATAAAAGGGCCATAGTTCCCCACCTCTGCTCTAGACTAAAACCCTACATTGACTTGGCTGGCTCGGACTATGATAGCTAAATCAGCACTTCAAACCAGATCCCAGCCAGGCCTTAGTTTTGTATGTGTGATCTTGGAGAGACAGTAGTACAACTGTCTCTCCATGATCTGTAGCCGCTCACGATCAAATGCGGGAGATGTTACAAGAATTCCTTTTTCAGGCCTTCTGTTGAAGAATGGAGAGGCAGAGAGAACACAGAGCGATGAAGAGATACATAATGGAATAAAGGGATAAATACACACTGTACCCTTGGTCTTTGTGCAACGTTCAGTCAAGGTACAATACAGCAGGAAAAGGAATTCCTAAGAAATGTTAAAGACAAAGTGATCTAAGAATGCAACTGCTTTCACAGAGGAAGAAACTTTACAGAAAAGCATAAGACAAGATTTCAACAGCACTTTGTAAAATGTGTAGATGGTAGACAAACACATCAGTCCAATGACCCGTCTCCACATCTTCTACTATTGTGAATTCATTCAGTACTGAAATCCTTGATATTTTTTTTAGACTGAAAGAAAAGTCTAAATATGAAGAGAATTCAACATCATGTAGAGAATCTATCGCTGGCTATGGAAAGTCTAGATTACACCATGTCAATTGAAAACATGGCACCATGAACATAATCTGTCATCCACATATAGAGGAGCATCCCCAGGAGTGGGAGAGGTAAACAACCTCAAAAAGATGGTTGAAACTAGGCAATCGAAGCACGCTCCTTGTGTAACTCTCGACTCTTTTTTCCACTATGTATTCAAAATGGGCTGTGATTGTGTGTGTGTGTGTGTGTGTGTGTGCCTATGCGTGTGCACATGTATATGTATAATATATTTTTATTTTAATAGCAGGCATCAGAATTTCATTTTTTAATATGTGCCAGTGTGTTCACAGAAAAAAGTGGCAATAAAGGTTATTTCATTTTACCTCATCTCATCTCATCTCATCTTATATCATAACTTATCATCCTATCCCATCCTGTCCCATCCCGTCTCATGTCATGTCATGTCATGTCATATCATATCATATTATCTTATATCATATCTTATCATCCTATCCTATCCCGTCCCGTCCCATCCCATCCCATCCCATCCCATCCCATCCCATCCCATCCCATCCCATCCCATCCCATCCCATCCCATCCCATCTCATCTCATCTCATCTCATCTCATCTCATCTCATCTCATATCATATCATCTCATTTCATCTCATCTCATCTCATCTCATCTCATCTCATATCATCCTATCCCATCCTATCCCATCCCGTCCCATCCCATCCCATCCCATCCCATCCATAGGTGGGTTTCTCCCGGTTCGTACTGGTTCTATAAAACCGGTAGAAAACCGCTGGTGACATCACGGAGCCAATTCTGTCGGTGCCGGTCCGTGGATGCCGCCATCTTGTTTTTGGCTTTTTGTGGGGGGATTTTTTGTGAATTTTTGGCACTGCGCATATGCCCATGTGGCACAGCCACGTGGTGCAGGAGGAAGCAAACCGACAGCGAGGTAAGTTAGAACCCACCCCTGATCCCATCCCATCCCATCCCATCTCATCTCATATCTTATCATCCTATCCCATCCTGTCCTGTCCCATCCCATCTCATTTCATTTCATCTCATCTCATCTTATATCATATCTTATTGTCCTATCCCATCCCATCCCATCCCATCTCATCTCATCTCATCTCATCTTATATCATATCTTATCATCCCATCCCATCCCATCCCATCTCAACTTATCTCATCTCATCTCATCTCATCTCATCTCATCTTGCATTGCATGAATGTGAAAGGGGGGTGGTGCTTCAATCAATTAATTGCATCCACCCTTTTGATGTCATTGGCTCCCTTCTATGGGCAATCTTGTAGTATATACACATCCCCCTTCCAGATGGCCACTTTCACTTTCAAGTGAATTGGACCCCATATCTCTCTGAGAATATTTCTGAAAACTATAGGATTAAATCAGATCAACACGAGAGGAAAAAGCCAAATGAGGTACATATGTATCTGGCCCAATTCATTACTGCTTCTCTTTCAGCTGTGTTTAGAAAGGCCAGAGTTGGCTTCATTTTTTAAAAAATGGGGAAGGACCACAGATGGATGCTGGCAATGCAATAGGCTAGTATAATGGTGTGCTACTTCCAGGTCTCATTAAAATTTACACATGCATGGAACAGAGGGATTAATCTTTACTTAGCTTTATTCTAGTTAATTCTCTAAGACTCTGAAAGGAGACCAGCTTGACAGAACTTCTCTTCTGGTGAACTGTCATCTTTTCTCTTCAGCAAAGAGGTGGGTAAAGAGCAACACATAATTAGTTGTAAGAATTACACTTAAGCTAATTTAATACCAGTAGCAGTTTCTTATTCAGCTTTCACAGTATAGAGACATTCTCTCTGATGAAGGGGTAGGGTGATAAATTCCTTGAAGACTGAATGTAACCAGAACAATTTAAATTTATGGAAATTCTTATTATTTGGAATGCTTAATACATAGGTAGTCCTCGATTTACGACCACAATTGAGCCCCAAATTTAATGCTGCTAAGTGAGAAATATGTTAAGTGAGTTTCGCCCCATTTTATGACTTTTCTTGCCACATTTGTTGGCCGTTAAAGCCAATCTCTTTAACACATTCTTTGGCTCAGTTTTAAACAGCAACAACTCATGTCCAAAATTTCCTAGTCGAACCACAAACAATTACAATGATCTAATACACACCGATTTTACAGAAGACAACGTTGGAAAGGCACTACGCAATCTAAAACCATCTCTATCCATTGGACCAGATGGACTATGTGCCTACTTCTTAAAAAAAATGTCCACTACCCTAGCAGAACCTCTGAGCATAATTTTTGATAAATCTTTCAGGACCAGCTCCCTACCCAGCCTATGGTCACTAGCCACAGTCATCCCTATCTTTAAAAAGGGAGACCCCAATGGAAAATTACAGGCCAATCTCTTTATGTTGTGTCGCCTGCAAAGTCATGGAATCAATCATTAACCAATCCATTACCCTCCACTTAGAGACAAACAACCTACTCTCTCACAAACAATTTGGTTTCAGAAAAAAATCTATCCTGCAATCTGCAACTTCTACACTGTAAAAACATATGGACTACTAAACTCAGCCAGGGCAAAGCAATAGATACAATTTACATAGACTTCTGCAAAGCCTTTGACTCAGTGGTACATGACAAACTACTTCTAAAACTAAAATCTTATGGCATTTCTGGACCCCTGCACAAATGGATAACTGCGTTCCTGTCAAACAGACAAGTGGTCAAAATAGGAAGCGCTTTATCAAACCCTGTACCTGTTAACAGCGGTGTTCCCCAAGGCAGCATTTTAGGACCAATTCTCTTTATTCTTCACATACCGTATTTTTCAGAGTATAAGATGCACCTTTTTGCCCCCCAAAAGAGGGTGGAAATGTCGGTGCATCTTATACACAGAATACAGCCATTTTTGGCCTCCCAAAGCCTCATCCCCATATCCCATTTTTGTGCAAAACGGGCCATTTTTTGCAAAAATGGGGGCGTTTTTGCCTTCCGCCACCCCCTAGGAATGCTCTGCAGGCTTCCCAAACCCTCTGCATGCCCTGTTTTTGGAAAAAAAGGGCAAAAAATGGGCCGTTTTTTGCAAAAATTGGGGCATTTTTGCTTTCCCCCACCCCCTAGGAGTGCTCTGCAGGCTTCCCAAACCCTCTGCATGCCCTGTTTTTGCAAAAAATAGGTGAAAAATGGGCCATTTTTGAAAAAATGGGGGCGTTTTTGCCTTCCCCCACCCCCTTGGAGCGCTCTGCAGGCTTCCCAAACCTCTGCATGCCCCATTTTTGCAAAAGAATGGGCAAAAAATGGGCCATTTTTTGCAAAAACGGGGGTGTTTTTGCCTTCTAATTAACCCATCTAGCATGACTGGAGGAGGAATTCTGGGAGTTGAAGTCCACTAGTCTTAAAGCTGTCAAGTTTGAAGACCTATGGGTTAGGGGTTAGGGGTGCAAGGGTCTTCAAACTTGGCAAGTTTAAGACTTGTGGACTTCAACTCCCATTCTTGAGCTAGCATGACTGGAGGAGGAATTCTGGGAGTTGAAGTCCACTATCTTAAAGCTGTCGAGTTTGAAGTTTGTAAAAAGTGTACATGGTTGTAAAAAGTATACATGGTTGTAAAATGTATACATGGTTGTAAAAAGTATACATGGTTGTAAAAAGTATTCTGCTACACTGGTATTTTATTAAATAATATATTACTACACCATTTGGTTCATAATACTTTTTTCCTCGTTTTCCTCCTCTAAAATCTAGGTGCATCTTATACTTCGAAAAATATGTTAAATGACATTTGTGATAATATAAAAAGCAACTTAGTCCTCTTCGCAGATGATGTAAAACTATTCAACACCACCGACAATACTACTACCCTTCAAAAAGACCTTGACTATGTATCAGAATGGTCAAACAAGTGGCAACTTCAAATCTCAATCAACAAATTCTCAGTCTTACACATTGGCAAAAATAATCAGAACACAAAATACAAATTAGATGATCATGACCTTGTTGACGATCCTCACTCAGTAAAGGATCTTGGAGTACTCATCTCTAATGATCTAAGTGCCAGAGCCCACTGCAACAGCACTGCTAAGAAGGCACTAAGAGTGGTTAACCTAATCTTGCATAGCTTCTTCTCTGGTAATATTGTACTTTTAGCCAGAGCATATAAAACATTTGCTAGACCAATTTTGATTTGTTTTTGATTTGTTATTAGAGTTGGAAGGGACCTTGTAGGTCATCTAGTCCAACCCCCTGCTCAAGCAGGAGTTCCTACACCATTTGAGACAGATGGCAGTCCAGTCTCCTCTTGAAGGTTGCAAGTGTTGGGGCTCTCACAACCTCCGCTGGCAAGCTGTTCCACTGGTTGATCGCTCTCACCATCAGAAAGTTTCTCCTCACTTCCAGGTTGAATCTCTCCTTGGTCAGCTTCCATCCGTTATTCCTTGTTTGGCTTTCTGGTGCTATAGAGAACAGCCTGCTCCCCTCCTCTCTGTGGCATCCCCTCAAGTATTGGAACACTGCTATCATGTCACCCCTGGTCCTTCTCTTTGCCAGACTGGCCAAGCTCAGTTCCTGCAACCGCTCTTTGTATGTTTTATTTTCCAGACCCTTTATCATCCTGGTTGCTCTCTTCTGCACTTTCTCTAGGGTTTCAATGTCTTTTTTGTAGTGTGGTGACCAAAACTGGATGCAGTACTCTAGGTGTGGTCTGACCAAGGCTTTATAGAGTGGTACTAGTACCTCTCTGGTCCTTGATTGTATCCCTCTATTTATGCAGCTCAGGACTGTGTTGGCCTTTTTGGCTGCTGCTGCACACTGCTGGCTCATATTTAGTTGGCTGTCTACCAAGACTCCAAGATCCCTCTCGCAATCGCTGCTATTGAGTGTGGTTTCACCCAGTTTGTATGTGTATTTTTGATTCTTCTTACCTAGGTGTAGAATTTTACTTTTCTCTGTGTTAAATTTCATTTTATTTGTTTGGGCCCAGTGTTCGAGTCTGTCAAGGTCCCTCTGGATTTTGGGTCTGTCCTCTGGGGTGTTTGCTACTCCCGCCAGCTTGGTATCGTCTGCAAATTTGGTTAGTTCTCCTGCTATTCCCTCATCTAGGTCATTTATGAAGATATTAAAGAGTACTGGGCCTAGGACGGAACCTTGTGGTACGCCACTGCTTACTTCTCTCCATGTGGACTTAGAGCCATTGAGGACTACTCGTTGGGTACGGTTGGTCAGCCAGTTGTTAATCCATCTGGTTGTGTAGCTGTCTATCCCACTTTTTTCTAGCTTATGAAGAAGTAGGTTGTGGTCTACTTTGTCAAATGCTTTGCTGAAGTCCAGGTATATGATGTCTACTGCATTTCGCTGGTCTACTAATTTGGTCACAGTGTTGAAAAATGAAATGAGGTTGGTTTGGCATGACTTGTTCTTAACAAATCCGTGTTGGCTGTTGGCTATTACTTGGTTTGTTTCTAGATGATGTGAGATCTGGTTTTTAATTATTTTTTCCAGTATTTTCCCAGGTATTGATGTTAGGCTGATTGGTCTGTAGTTTCCTGGGTCTGTTTTTTTACCTTTTTTGTAGATGGGGACCACATCAGCTCTTTTCCAGTCCTCGGGGAGTTCCCCTGTGTTCCAGGATTTGTGGAAGATGTGGTGCAGTGGTTCCGAAATGACTTCTGCTAGTTCTTTTAGGACTCTGGGGTGTAATCCATCAGGTCCTGGTGCTTTGTATTCATTAAGTTCAGATAGGTGATCTCTTACTGTATTTTTGCTTAGGTTGAGTCTTGCTTCGAATCTGTTTTTTATATTTGTGTTGCTGGGTAGTTGAGCTGCAGTTTCCTTTTGTGTGAAGACTGATGCGAAGAATGTGTTCAGTAGCTCTGCTTTGTCTGTGTTGTCTGTTACTTCTTTGCTGTCTTCTCTCCTTAGTGGACCAACTGTTTCTTTGATTTTTTTCTTGTTGTTTATGTGTTGGAAGAAGCTTTTTTTGTTGTCTTTGACTTTTGTTGCGAGTCTTTGTTCATTCTGGGCCTTTACTGTCCTGATTTTTTCTTTACAGATTCTGGCTGTCTGTTGGTACTCTGCCTTGGTTATGTGCCCATCTTTTGTATTTATCTTTTTTTTCATTCAGTTTATCGGTGAGGTCTTTGTTTAGCCATGCTGGTTTCCTTTTGGATTTCTTGTTTTTCTTCCTCATCGGTATTGTGGTGTTCTGGGCTTTTAAGATCGTGTTTTTTAGGATCTCCCAGGCTTCTTGAGTTGTTTTACCCTTTAGTACTTTCATCCAAGGGAACTTCCCCAAGTTTTCTCTGAGTTTATTGAAGTTGGCTTTTTTGAAGTCTGGGATATAGGTGTTGTTATGTTCAGTTATTTGTGTTTGCTTTATGGTGAATTTTAGTATTACGTGGTCACTCTCGCCAAGTGTTCCTGCAGCTTCAACTCCTTCTATTGTTTCTTCTCTGTTTGTAAGTATTAAATCCAGTATGGCTGCCCCTTCAATTCTCGAATACAGCTCATCTGTCTGGAACCCACACTACATAACGGACATTAATACAATTGAGACTGTCCAGAAATATTTCACGAGAAGAGTACTACACGCCTCTGTTCGCAACAGAATACCTTATGCCACCAGACTTGAAATTTTGGGCCTAGACTACTTCAGCTTCAGCCGCAACAATACACAAGCTCACAATAGATACAAACTTAATGTAAACCACTCTGTGGGTGTGGCTTATTTTGTGGGCATGGCTTGATGGTCATGTGACAGTGGGCATGGCTTTGTGGTCATGTGACCGGATGGGAGTGGTTTGGCAGTCATGTCACTGGGTGGGAGTGGCTTTACGGTCATGTGACTGGGTGGGGGTTGCTGGGTGGTCATGTGGCTGGGTGGTCATGTGGCTGGGTGGGCATGGCCAACTTGACCAAGGGTTAGGGCATGGCCAACTAACGTCAAGGGTTAGGGTTAGGGTGCCTGGCCTCTCCTCGTCTCAACGAGATACAACTTCCCTGTCTATTTACTACTATTGAACATCCAAAATATACTATTTAATCCTACATATATATGCCATATGTGTACATACACATTACACGCAGGCACACAAAAAGATACATTATCTACTATATATAGTCTGTGCAAAGGCAGAGGCATAATGCAGAAAAGTGTGTTTGAAAAAAGTGAGGTCTGACTGTTTTTCACACTTCCAACTGTTGCAGCATCCCCATGGCCATGTGATCAAAATTCGGATGCTTGGCAACCAGTTCACATTTATGATGGTTGCAGTGATCCAGGATCAGGTGATCACTTTTTGCGATCTTCTGACAAGCAAACTCAGTGGAGAAACCAGATTCACTTTACAACTGTGTTACTAACTTAACAACGGAAGTGGTTCACTTAACACCGATGGCAAGAAAGAGCGTAAAATGGGGCAAAACTCACTTGACAACTGTCTCGCTTAACAACAGAAATGTTGGGCTCAATTGTGGTTGTAAGTTGAGAACTACCTGTATGTGAACGTCTCAGCCGACCAAAGCCATGAAGGATGGGAAGGTTTAATATCCAGTGATGACTGTGAAGTATGGAGGATGCAATTTGGAATGTAAGAGTGAGGGACATGAATTATGCAATGAAATTATCCAATTAATTATCCAATTAACCAGTGGAATGCCTTGCCTTCAAAAGTTGTAGACGGGTCAGCCATTGGTCTGAAATGGTATAGGGTCTCCTGCTCAAGCAGGGGGTTGATCTGGAAGACCTCTAAGGTCCCTTCCAATTCTATGTCCTAAATGAAAGAAAAAGCAATTGGTTATGAGTTTCTGAAACTAATCGAAAGACAAAGCATGTAATGGATTTAAGTTGTCTGATTTTTGGGGTGTGAACTTGGTAAATATATGCAGGGATCTGAAGGTATCACTTTAATTATACATAAATGTAGGTCAGAAAGTAAAAAAGAAAAAGGTATTATTTATCTATTGTCAGGCATACTGTCAGCACGCTAGCAGTACTGGTTAGTCCTCTGCAGTCTGCAAGTTTTTTCAACATTAGAAAAACACTTTTTTTTTCTCGCCCACCAAGAATGAATATTCACAATTAATTAAAGCCTATAGCCAGAATCCAAACAACACCCCAGTGGGCTACAGATGAGGTTTTCTTCAACAGAATCTTCCTGTGTTATATAACAAACTGCTTTAGAAATGCAGAGTGTTTTCAATTCTGTTTTGGAACATGCCTGTTGGAGGGGATATCAGTGTGGCAGGGATGGCGTATACTATCCGTAGCCTTTTCCTTTTCAGAATATTGTATTTCCATTTATTGTAACGCTTAAATGTTTGCTTATGGTCTGTTTTAGGGCACTTCAATTGGCACCCCAGGATATGTGTTTTTGCATATTTCAGAATCAGTGACTCTATATTTCCTGCTTCCTGAAATGTTATGATGAGCAGTTTTGACATTTGAAACATGTTTTATTAATGCACTTCCCATAATCTTTATCCCCTGGGATACAGTTCTCTTTTTCTCTTTCTCGAAAATAGTATGTCAGATTGATAAGCTCAACGTGGCTCGGCCTGTGCATCCACACGTTGCCCACCACAAAGTTTTGAGGCAAAACCCAGGACAAATTCCAAAAGAATGTATGGTATAAAAGAAGTAAGGAAAATAATTAATAAGATAGAAAGCTGGGAGATGTCAAATTCATTGAAGCATTTTGTGCTTCCTGCAAAGAAACGTGCAAAAACAAAAACAATGCCGACACTTTTTTTTTCTAAAAAAATGGAAAAATACTTTTGTTGTTTCCCTGAAGAAAGGAGAATTTTCTGGGCATCTTAATAACCCAATTTGCAGCCAAGCCTGCCCATGTCTTTTATCCCATAGCGGTTTTATGCCAAAAGTAAGAAAAAGAATATACAACGTAACTGGCATTTTCAAAAGACAATCTGGGGAGAATTAAAAAAGAATATTCCCTGCTCCTTTCAAAAAGATATCTTAGTTCTATAGCTCCTAAAAGGATGTCCCCAATACCATAAAATGTAACTACTCTTCCCTTCTGCAGGCAGAGAAAAAGAGCTATGAGTAGGGATGTAACCTTAGAAATCTCCATTTGGGGCCCTGAAATTTCTACTTTTTTATCTTTCTGCTGTCAGCATTTTACAGTAATAAATACGGAAATTGGGACTGATTTCCAGTGATGCAGTCATAAAGCACGGACATCATTTCACCTTTTCACTTGGTGACAATCCCGGCAGTCCTCATTGCTGTTGTTAAGTGACAACTTCCTCACAATTTGCAGTCGGCTTCCAACAACCAGTGAGGAAGCCAGAAGGAAGTTGCAAGATCCAGGTGGGGAGAATGCACAAGCGGACAGGGAGGCATGGAGTGAACACAGCAGGCTGGGGAAGACATTTCCATTAGATTTTTTTCTAATAATAAAGATATATAATGGAAAGCAACTGTGTTGCAAAGCCATGTGCCAAATCTCAATCAACCATTATTTCCCAGAATGCCTCGTAGCCCCGTGTAGCCTCAAAGAACATGGTTTAGAAAACAAAACAAAACAAAAGGGCTGGACCCAAACATTTTATTTGGAAATGTGCCCCTCCATTCCCAGAGAATTGGAGTGTGACAGATTGTCCTGGGATGCTAAATAGCTTTATGACTTTGCTTTATAGTAGACAGATATTTTGGGACTATGCATGTCCACCATCCTATGAAATCAGAAACTCTCCCTGTCGTGGCAGCTATTTTATATCCACAAAAGTCTCTTAAAGTTGTATCAGAGGTGGGTTCCTCCCGGTTCGGACCGGTTCGCCCGAACCAGTAGCAAGCTGCTGGTGATGTCACGATGACATCACAGAACTGGTTCTGTGGGGGCCGGTCCATGGACGCCGCCATCTTTTGGGGGGGGATCTTTTTTTGGGATATTTTTTCTTCTGCGCATGTGCAGAAGCTGAGTTTCCAGCACTGCGCATGCGTCACCATCTTGTTTTTGGGTTTTTGGGGATTTTTATTTTATTTTTTCCACAAGGCTCAGCCACGTGGCACGGGAGGAAGCGAACTGGCAGCGAGGTAAGTTAGAACCCACCCCTGAGTTGTATGTGTGTTCAACACAGGTACTCTGACTCAGCTCTACTGAGTAATATCAGTTGTAGGAATGAATGCTAACAGCTTTTTATGCAGTCTTATCAAAGACTTGGTAATTTTTTTAAAAAAATCTTAAAAATATTCAAATCATGCCTCATAATCCCTCCCTTCAAATTTGGCTGCCCTGGTTTGATTTTGTGTGCCATGATTTTTGTTTTGTTATCTTATCGGAGGAGTGGTTGTTGTGTTTTGCTTGAAGAAGAGAAAAAAGAAAAAGAATTTAAAGAGAGAGAGAGAGGGAGGGAGGGAGGGAGGGAGGGAGAGAGAGAGAGAGAGAGAGAGAGAGAGAGAGAGAGAGAGAGAGAGAGAGAGAGAGAGAGAGAGAGAGAGAGAGAGAGAGAGAGAGAGAGAGAGAGAGAGAGAGAGAGAGAAGCAAAGAAAGAAAAACACCACCAAGAGTCCATTATAGTTGGGCAGCTGCAACAAAGTTAAATAAATAAAAGATTCAGGGAAACAATTTATACTATCTAGATCGAAGAAATAATTCAGCGTGAACATCTAAAAAATTGGAAGTGGCCATGTTTTTCTCAGATAGAGGACTTGCCTCTATACACTCTTCCCCTTGTTGATCTAGGAACCCTGCTGATGTTCTTTGTCCCTTTGTCCCCTGGAGTCTAGTGATCTCCTTCCTGACCACAGCTTCCCTTGCCATGAACAGCTGAGAAAAGAGATTGTTGTCCATCCACCTCTGTCTTCTTCCATCAGCAACTGGTGGTTCTGACCCAATGCTTGGCAGGTCAGTACCCTTAGACAGATACTGCTCCCACCAATTGCTTAACAATCCCAATTTCCAGTTTTGACCAGAAAGCTGCAGTAATCAAACAAATGTGCACAAAGAATGCTTATTAAACCCAATTAGCTGCCATAGATATCATTGTTGATTTGGTAGAGTTTTATAAAACGCACAATTCCCAGGAGTTTTGTTCTGTAACATAATTTTGTTCTGGAAGGTCAATCTACTGCTAACTTCCACCCAGTTACCTGGATTGTTTTCTTTTTAGGTTTTGCCAATCCTAGTTTATTTATTTGACTTATTTATTACATTTATTTGCCGTCCATCTTGCCACAAGGCAACTCTGTTCAGGCCTTTGGAGCAGCATGTAAATTAAATTAGTAGGCCATGAGAATAGTCTGACCATGGTTAATGCTAATTTAAATTTATTAGCTTTAACCGTGGTCAGAATGTTCTCATCACCTACTTAGAGCCTCTGTGTAGATATTCACTGTGCAGTGAGCCAGGTTGGTGTAGTGGTTAAAGTGCTACCCTAGAAACCAGGAGACTGTGAGTTCTAGACCTCCCTTAGCCATGAAACCCAGCTGGGTGGCCTTGGGTCAATCATTCTCCCTCAGCCCAACCCACCTCACAGGGTTGTTTTTATGGGGAAAATAGGAGGAGGAAGGAGTATTAGGTATGTTTGCTACCATGAATTATTTGTAAAGTAGTAAAGATGGGTTTAAAAATTTAATCAATCAAGAAAGAAAGAAATCACCCCATTTCTTCTACATATATGTCAGCGGTGGGCTGCTACCGGTACAGTACAGTTCTATGAACCGGTAGCAGTGGCAGTGGGAGGCTGTGCCCACCCACCTTGGATGCTTCTGTGCATGTGCAGAAGAGTCGCAAGCATGCACGCGAACCAGTAGAGATGGGATTTAGAACCCATCACTGATATATGTGTTCTACTTGAGTTCAAGATTCGAAAATCCTTATCTTGGAAATCACCATCACCACTGTCAGCAGAAACATCATTTTGCAGCTGCAGAAAATTCTCTACTCAGTTATATTATATACCTGGTGACATTTTGAAAAGAGTTTCTGTTTTTTCCTTTGATCAATGGAGAACATGATTTCATATACAAAACAAAAGCAACAGGCAAAAGCGAAACAGAGATTGTGTCAATATTGCACTGGAAAAGCACTGATTTTAACAAGCAGGGCAGGGGTGGGTTCCTCCCGGTTCGGACCGGTTCGCCCGAACCGGTAGCAACCCACTGGTGATGTCATGATGATGTCACGGATCTGGTTTGGTCGGTGCCGGTCCGTGGGCGCCGCCATCTTTTTTTTGAATTTACTTCTATTTTTATTTATTTTTTAATTTTTTTTGAATTTTTCTTCTTCTGAGCATGCGCAGAAGCCGAGTTTGCGGTCGCCATCTTGTTTTTGGCTTTTTTTCAGATTTTTCAGCACTGCGCATGCGCGCGCAGTGAAAGGAAACAAACCAGTAGTGAGGTAAGTTAGAACCCACCCCTGAAGCAGGGTGATGGCTTTATGGCATAGGTCAAGTAAAAAAACCTCTTGGAATCAGAAAGAGGGATTTTCCTTCTTAATAACCCTTAACTAAAATAGACATCGAATGGAAATCCGTAATTGCTGGATTGAACCAGCTATAGCTTGTTGGAAAGAAAATCCATCTGGTTCAGTTCCAACCTGGGAGAAAGATGCTGGAAACAACATGGAGGCTGATTGGAAAGATGGTTGAATGATGAATAGAACCAACAGCAGTCCTGGGTCAGCTGACCAATCGGTTTGATGAGTACATGGATCTTTAGAAGTTTCAGAGATGCTGAAATGCACACAGGGGGGCTGTGCAATGTCTGAAATGCACTTAGGAGATTGTGTAATGTAGTGAGCTCTGTGCCTTCTACTGTTGAGACTTTGGAAAAAGAGCAGAGAAAAGCAACAAAGATGATTAGGGGCCTGGAGATTAAAACATGATGAACGGTTGCAGGAATTGTGTATATCTAGTCCAGTGAAAAGAAGGGCCGGGGAGACATGATAGCAGTGTTCTAATATTTGAATGGCTGCCACAAAGAAGTTGGGGTGGGGTGAAACTATTTTCCAAAGCACCCAAAGGCAAGACAAGAAACAACAGATGGAAACTGATTAAAGAGAGATCCAACTTAGAATTAAGTAGAAATTTCCTGGCAGTGAGAACAATCGAACCGTGGAACAGCTTATCTTCAAAAGTTGTGGGTGCTCCATCTTTAAGAAGAGACTGGACAGCCACTTGTCTGAAATGGTACAGGGGCTCCTGCTTAAGCAGGGGGTTAGACTAGAAGACCTCCAAGGTCCCTTCCAACTCAGATATTCTATGTTCTAAATATATGAGGTAAACAACATAGTAACAGCTAATGCATGGGAACACAGAGCCAGCCATATATGTTTACAGTAATGAAATGAGTAACAATCATCCAGGAAAAAGAAAATTAAACCATTATAGAAAACATACCTGCAGCATTTGAAATTCAATTAACCCCTGTGCTTCCCAAATGATTTTGAATATCTTTTTCATTCACATTCCATTGTTTCTTTCATTGATTAAGTTTTAAATCTATGTGTATGCCTTTATATATTAAAAGTAGGCTTCTAGTAATCAAATCGATATGTTTTGAATCTAATTTCATGTTATTAAAATCTCTTTTTGGTGCAGGAACTAATAATAGCTGATTCAATGCAGCCAAAATTAAAAACATTTCTGTTCCTTTGATTTCAGAGGGAAAGATAAGAACAGATTATACTTTATGTTCCTTTAATGATATTGTACTAGGTCTATAATGTTGCTTATGTCTGAATTGCATTTGATGTGTCTTTCTTTTTCTCTGTCTCTGCTTGATGCTGGAAGGTGACATGGGTTGATTAGCTTTGTGTTATCAGTGTCGAACAGTGACATGTAACACTGTTGAACTAACACTGCTAAATATAGATTGGGGCACAACTTTAGAAATGAGTTCTTCTCTTCTGGCATTTTTTTTAAAAGGCAGACTATATTAAAAGATAATGCTGATCTGTTCAATTTATATAGCCGCCCAATCAACTTGAGATTTAGGTCAGCATACAAGATTAAAAACAGCAAATATTAATCAAAATATATTAAAATGTAGCAAAACACAGCGCACCCGAAGCAACTTCAAACAGCCCAGAACAACACAAAACAATTAAGATGGGCATAAAACTTGAGGGGAAAGAACAGATCTTCAGGGCCTTCAAAAAGCAAGGAGGTCAGGGCCATCCACATCTCTGGGAGAATCCTGTTCCATAGGGCAGGCATGATAACAGAGAAGGTACACCTCCTAGGTCCTGCTAGATGATGCCACTTGAATAGAATAGAATAGAATAGAATAGAATAGAATAGAATAGAATAGAATAGAATAGAATAGAATAGAATAGAATAGAATAGAAGCTGGAAGGGACCTTGGAGGTCTTCTAGTCCAGCCCCCTGCTCAAGCAGGAGAACCTATACCATTTCAGATAAGTGACTGTCTGGTTTCTTCTTAAAAACCTCCAGTGATGGAGCACCCACAACTTCTGAAGGCAAGCTGTTCCACTGGTTAATTGTCCTCACTGTTAGGAAGTTTCTCCTTAATACCAGGTTGCTTCTCTCTTTGATTAGTTTCCAACCATTGTTTCTTGTTCTGCTCTCTAGTGCTTTGGAGAAAGATTTGACCCCTCTTCTTTGTGGCAGCCCCTCAAGTAATGGAATACTGCTATCATATCACCACTAATTCTTCTTTTCTTTAGACTAGCCAAACCCAGATCCCTCAGCCGTTCTTCATATGTTTTAGTCTCCAGGCCTTTGATCATCTTAGTTGCTCTTCTCTGAACTTTTTCCAAAGTCTCAACATCATTTTTTGAAGTATGGTGACCAAAATTGGTTGCAGTATTCCAGGTGTGTCATACTAGGGTTTTTATAAAGCGTACTAGTAAAAACTCACTTAAGTGAGAGGACCTGGAACAAGTCCTGTGCCTGTCAGATCAGTGGTGGGTTGCTACGAGTTCGCCCCAGATCAGGCGAACCGATAGCGGTGGCATGAGGCTCTGCCCACCCGCCCAGATGTCATCATGGATGATCTGCGCATACGCAGAAGGTTCTGCACATGTGCAGAAGCACCCTGCACAAGCGAAGCACGCACGCACACATTCACAGTTCTGAACCTGTAGCGAAGGTAAGTGAAACTGTAAATAACATTTGTACTGTGTCAGATGTTATTGGATGGCAGTCATAATTAAAGACTACTGGTCACAAATAATCAGACCCTGAGTCAGGAAGTGTTTTAAAGATAGCAACCAGCAAAAACTATACCTGGAATCCCACCAGCTTACAAAGCAGTGATGTTATTGAGGTGGTTCCATAACTACCAAATGCTGCTGTGCATTGCATTAATCCAAATGAGAGCTGACCAAGGCATGCGAAATCATGTTGGGCCTTTTGATCCAGAAATTCAAACATGAAATTTGTGTGTGTGTGTGTGTGTGTGTGTGTGTGTGTGTGTGTGTGTGTGTGTGTGTGTGTGTACACACACATACATGCACATATATACACTCACCGAGCCATAGCTGTCACCTGTTTTTCAAGCAGGAAACACAAATCCAGGAGCATTCTCTAATTGCGGCCCAAGTCTGTCGGGGTTGGTGTGATGTCATCCACAACCAAAACTGGGAACTCTTCAGAAGCCCTCAAAATCCAGACCCATTCAATCTTGCTAGGATTGAATCTGATTGATCCCTACAATCTTTAAACATTGAGATGGTATCACCTGGCTAGCCAAAGGTTGTGATATATAACTGTGTATCATCAGTATGCTGATGACACTTAACTTCATGCTGACAAATTACTTCACTGGAAACCTCATTTAGATGTTAAGGAGAGGTAAGAAAAGAATCAAGTCCTAAGATAACACACAAAAGAAAGGCTGAAGAGTAAACCCGCCCCTTCTTTTCATCATTGACTGGAATCAATCTCAGAGGAAGAAGAATCATCAAAACATCAGCCCTCCCATTCCTAACCCACTGAACTGATCTAGAAGGATACCATGATTCATGGTATTAAACCCTGATAAGAAATCAAGGAGGGCCAAGATGGTTTTACCATCCTTGTCTAGTCCTGACATAGATCTATGACAAGGATGATCAATTTCATCGTGGTACTCTGCCATGTCTTAAACCAGACTGAAAGAGATTCAGATCATTTCTTTCTTTCAGAACCCTCTGAAGCTACAGCCAGTCATCTTCTCAGCAACTGCCTCTCCAAAGGGGAGATTGGAGGGGGTTAGGGCTGACATGAGGATCGAGCATGACTTCTTCAAGAGGAGTTCCACCTTAAACACAGATATAACCAGTGGTGGGATTCAAATAATTTAACAACCGGTTCTCTGCCCTAATGAAAGGTTGGGTGGGTGTGGCCATGGTGGGCGTGGCCAGGGGTGTGACAGGCAGCACTCGGCCTCCTGCACCCCCTGGGAGAAAAAATGGGCTGTGGGGGGGGACAAGCTGCCCCCCATGCCCCATTTTGGGCTTAGGAGGCCTCCCTGAAGCCTCCTGTGAGCAAAAATGGGCCATGGGGGGCACCACATACCCCGCACCCCATTTTGGGCCTAGGCGGCCTCCCTGCACTTACCTGGGAGCCAAAATGGGGTGTGTGGGGACTCCTGGAAGGGGCGGGGCAGGGCCAGCCAGCAATTTAACTACCGGTTCACCCAAACCGGCCCAAACCGCCTGAATCCCACCAATGGATATAACTACCCCATTGCTCAAGGATGAATCCACCATTGCTTAGATCCACCCACAAATCTCTTCCTGAGAAGCCTTCTCCTGTTGCCGGTAAACTAAATATGTTGAGCATGCTGTATCTCAAGAAAAAAGGAGTAGTACGAATTGGCCTGCATCAACAGATTTCTAGTATGATCAGATCAAGTAGGCGTAGACATTTGGAATGATAAGTTATCTAGATATGAATCATCTTTCTGCCAATAATAACAACACAAAAGTTGGAACTTTGTCTGAAGGAGCAAATCCTAGACCAAACCCTGATGGGGATCCAATCCAGAGAAGCAGAATAATTAAGACAAAGATGGACAAAGGCAACAGAGGATTTTGAAAATGCTAAAAACTTTTGAGGATTTAAAATATGGTGTTTCCATTTTCCTGGCAGAGGAAATCACAATTTAGCTCCCAGCACACAATTTTTTCTCCCTCAACTGCACACCCAATGCTTTTTCCCCTGTTCCATCTAGAATTGCTTCTGCCTTCCACACTGGCTTGAAAGGTATATAGCAGGTTGGCTATCTGACTCTTCTGTCTGCTTCTACAGTATGTTTAGTCTAAATATTTTATAGTTGCAGCTTTTCTCTCTATGGCCTGTTTCTTCTAAACTGTATGCGCATCATGCAAATCTTGCGATACCCTTTTAAATATAATAAGAAAAGTGCTACTGTAAATACATCCTTTGTATCTCACTACCTAAAAATGTAGTAGGTTACTTACAAAGGTGTGAAGATACTGATTTCTGAATAAACAATAAAAACCTTTCCAGCCCTAATATTCTTCCTCCGATTGGAATAAACGGCCACCAGTATTTAGCTTTGTCTGAATTCTTGCTGTCATCTTTTATTACTTGTCTGCCTTCTGAAGCTCTCCAGATATGTCATGAAATAAAATATGATTTGAAGTGTTGGAAATTGACTCATTGGATGCACACAACCAAAGATGTGGGATCATACTGATGCAGAACAAGTAGCACAAAGACGGTAAGAGTGAAAGATGACACAATTGATTGCATTTAGGATGTCTTAAGACAAGACAATGCTTAGGCTTTCCACAGGCCTGTTGGTCTGTCAGTCCCAGAATCCCTTGCCTGTTCCATCACTAAAACTTTGCCCTAAGATAACTAGAATAGGGTGAAATGTTGCTTTTATTTGAAGATCACAGGATCTAACAATTCCTTTTAACTGAATGTGTCAAGAAGATGCAGTGAGTGATCATTGTTCAGTAATTATTCCTTGATGTGAAGCTGAAGCTTTGAGGACAGATTTATTATAGCTGGAATGATGTAGACCAATATATCGTATTACGTTTTCCTTGAGGATAGACTTGAAATTGTATTGGCAAGTAAAACTTAGAGATATATATCTCCCATGATTTTCTGGCCTGGTTCCCTGTTCTCAATTAGAAAATCTTATTAATCCTTAACATTTATAGCTTGTTGTAACAGTAAATTACCTTTACAAAGAATTCTAAAATAGACATTTTTTTCCACGTCATATCCCCCATGTTTGATGACCAGGGGAATGTGATAGACACAGTGTACCTTGACTTCAACACATTGAACAAAGCCTCCCACAAAATATGGGTCGGACTATGCTACCATTACATCGGTACAGAACAAACATTCATCAATAGCTCTAAATGTGAGAAGACATGATAAGAGCCTTCAAACATCTGAAGAATTCATCATCAATGTTAGAACCCTGTTCAAACGATTGGGTGTGTTAATATATGATTAAGCCACAAATCATTGTTATGTGTATATTGCTTTAAATGCATTGTGGATGATTACTATATAAGTAAGCAAGAGAGCATGCTCAATGTGGTTGATGGTTGATGGTTTATGGTTGATGGTTGATGGTGTGTTCCGGTTTGAAGACTCTCTATGCTGATTTACTGATAAGTAGATTACTTTATGGCTGTGTGAAATTGCTGTGAAGAAGAAGAGTTACTATCTGTGATAGTATAGAATTGAGAGATAGCTGTAATCTTTGTTTGTGAGTTAAAACAAAGATAGGCAAGAAGAAGAAACTTCGCATTGACTGAATAACTGTGTATGACTTGGACTTCCTATTTAACTTTGCTACTATTCAAGTAAAAACTATTTTGTATATACTAAAGATATTCTGTTTATTGACTGAATAGCATTCATATCAAACTGCAACACCATTACTACAACACATTTCGCTGTGTATGTGCTTAACAGCACAATAACTCCTTAACAATAATCATCATTCTAGCCATTGTCTATCAACTGCAGGATGAAGGCCTCTTCTGCATGTTTCCAACCAATATGATCCTGGGCTTTTTTCTTTCTCTTTTTTGCCAATTGGGCCCGCAATACTTGCTGCTGTTGTCAATCCATCTTGTTTTAGGTCTCTTTCGTGGATGCTTTTTATCAAGTGGGATCCATTCTATGACTGCCTTGGTCCACCAGTTGCCATTAGTTCTTCTTGCTATATGACCAGCCCATTTCCATTTCAATTCTGTTACTCTTTTTACGGCATCGTATATTTTCTCTTGTTCTATAATCCATGTGCAGGTCTTTCTGTCTTGTCTTGTGATGCCGAGCATGTATCTTTCCATGGCTCTTTGCGCCACTCATAGCTTTTGTATCGATTGTGAAGTTTGTGTCCACATTTCGCTGGCATGTATTAGAACAGGTAGCACACACTGATTGAAAACTTTTCTTTTCAGACATTGGGAGCGGTTGTTCTTGAAAATTACACATAACTTGCCAAATGCCTGCCAACCACATTTAACACGCTGAATAATCTGAAGAATTATCACGTAGAAACGTTGGGAAAACAAGATAAGGTTTTTAAAAAATGCTTTAAATGACCATGAAGTATTTTAGCTGAACATAAGTAACAAATTCTAATGCTGGAAGTGGACTCTCCTTCACCGAGCCAGCTTAAACAGGCTGACTAGCCATCCAACAGGGCTACTGTAGTAGTGGATTCCTGCTCTATGCAGAGTGTTAGATTAGATCAGTGGTTCTCAACCCTAGCAGCTATAAGAATATATAGACTTCAACACCCAGAATTCCCCAGCTAGCAGTGCTCCAAGGATTGTAGGAGTTGATGACCATACATCTTCAGGTTGCCAAGGTTGAGGAAAAATTGGTTTAGATGATTTCCAAAATCTCTGCCAATCCCAACATTCAATGATTCTGTAATACATTTGAGTAAAATCCATGACTTCCACAAAATACCTTGTCCTACCAATGAGAAAAATGAGGTGCAATTATAAGCAAGTGTTTTCAACTCTCCAGGAACACAACATATTATAAATCTACGAATGTGTTTATTTTGAGCCTACCCTCCACACAGCAAGCCAGTGGTGGCATTCAAATTTGAACGGTTCTGTGGGCGTGGCTTGGTGGGCGTGGCTTGGTGGGCATGGCAGGGGAAGGATACTGTAATATCTCCATTCCCACCCCACTCCAGGGGAAGGTTACTGCAAAATCCCCATTTCCTCCCTATCAGCTGGGACTCGGGAGGCAGAGAATAGATGGGGGCGGGGCCAGTCAGAGGTGGTATTTACCGGTTCTCCAAACTACTCAAAATTTCCGCTACCGGTTCTCCAGAACTGGTCAGAACCTGCTGAAACCCACCTCTGCAGCAAGTGCATGTCTTCTTGTCAAGAAAGTGCCCACTGTTATATATTTTCAGCAATATATTTTAACTTGCTAATTTATTTGAGTGAAAATAAGTGAGCTTCCCTCTAACTTCTAAAGCTGCTCTATTTAAGATGATAAAATAAAATCATTTTGAGAGATTAAAGCAGAATAATTTTTTTTAAAAAAATCATTCTAAAACCGTAAAAGGTAAGGAAGACATGCCAATCAAAGTGCAATCATTGTCCATAAGCAAAATGCTGACCAGTACTGGGAAATATTAATTTCCTATTTAACTAATTAAATATGATTTATGTATCTAATTTTTTTTACCTGTAATCAAGACTTTTGACAGGTTTCACACTCAACACTAAACCGTCCACAGAATAATAAGCCTAATAAGGTAGGATCCAATTGGATTTTGTGTGACAGAGAGTATCATAGGATCATCTACAGCAGGGGTGGGGAACTATGGCCCTTTTAGGACTTGTGGACTTCAACTCCCAGAATTCCTGGCTGGCTCAGGAATTCTGGGAGTTGAAGTGCACAAATCCTAAAGGGACCATAGTTCCCTACCTTCACTCCACAGTTTGAAAAGGGTGAGTCAAAACGTAATGCCATTTTCTTTAGGACAGGTATAATTACCAACACAGGAACATGTAGCATACATCAAAATGAAGCTGGTCCTCTATGGATCACATCCCTACTTCTCAACATAGTCACCGTTTCTCTCAATAGCAATGTTCCACCTTTGAATGAGAGCATGTATCCCTGCCTTGTAAAATTTTGTTGACTGTTCTTTGAGCCTCTTCTTCATTGCAGTTTCACTTCCTCATCACTGGAATAATGTTTGCCTCTCAAACCCTCTTTCATGGGGCCGAAATCTAAAGTATTGTCCTCAAACACATTTTGTAATCGTCTGTGAATGTTCACAGGGGTTTCCCACTCAGCAACAAGGAATTCAATCACTGCTCTTTGTTTTTGATGCAACTCTAAGGGGGCAGCCATTTTGAATTGTCCTTGCGAGTCTACCTGAAAAGTAAGAAACAAAATATTTCCGAACGTAAATGATACAATCATTTATAACTGGGAAAAAATTCAAGTATTTTTTATCAAAAATGTCACGTGAAATAAAGAAAATGGCATTACTTTTTGACTCACCCTCGTAGTTTTACATCCAGTCTTCTCTATTTTATCCAGGCCCATCTTCTCTATAGCATTGGTTTCTTAATCTGGTTTGTGCACTACATCTTTAATGAGATATCTATTTTTCTACATATATCACAAGCGTTTTTCAGGCAATATAAATACAAAGGAAGATTGTTTTACCTGAGATGGGGTGGTTTTTTTTACTTCTCTCTCTTTTTTTCTATATAAGAACAAAAGCTTCAATTTATTTATTCAATCATTTATTTATTTATTTATTTATTTATTTATTTATTTATTTATTTATTTATTTATTTATTTATTATTTATTTATTAAATTTTATATGTCACCTATCTATCACCTATCTATCATCTATCGCCTTGTCCAAGGCAACTCTGGGTGGCTCTTTAGGACAGGTATAATTACTAACACAGGAACATGTAGCATACATGTAACACACTTTAACAAACTTTTCCTGGCCTGAAGAGAGTTCTAGCTGATGGACATTCTTTCCTGAGGCTCTTTTAGTCATTCAGTTTTTGGGAGATGAACAGAAATCTGTGAAGCTGTTTAGACCAATCCAGAAATGCGCTATGTATGCATTTGCTGATAATGTATAATGGAACAGTGTCTCGATATACGAGGCGTGCAATCCATTTTAATGTGAAGAGCCGACGCACACCCATGATGGTGATTGTGGTGGCCATGGAGATGGCACACTTCAAGTCTTCAAAGAATTTCACACATATTACCTTGGATATATTTGTAACAATTGCCATTATTCTCTCTCTGCTGCCGAGATGGAAATGAGCAGAATTCCATCCTTAGGTTTGCTAAAGCACTGTTGACAATGTCATGATTGAGATCATACCCAACTATACTTTTCCAGGCTTAAAAGTAAGATTGAGGGAGATTTAATAATAATAATAATAATAATAATAATAATAATAATAATAATAATAATAATAATAATAATAATAATAATAATAAGAAGAAGAAGAAGAAGAAGAAGAAGAAGAAGAAGAAGAAGAAGAAGAAGAAGAAGAAGAAGAAGAAGAAGAAGAAGAAGAAGAAGGCATTTAAATGTCTTCATAAATTGGATAGACAGAACTACAAGCCTACTATATCTTGAGGCCCTCCAAATGAATTTGGATTATCTTTTCTAGCTCTGGGAATGATGGGAGCCGAAGTAAAGCATAACTGAATATATATATAATATATCTAAAGGACATCTATTGGGAAAGCCAATGGAAACCAGAATTGGTTATAAGATGGGCAGCTATATAAATATTACAAACAAACAAACTCCTGAAATGTTTCAGTCTAAAGGTCACGTAAATTGTAAATTATAAATTATAAAGCAGGTTTTTTCCCCCCTGTTGGCATAGACTACGTCTCCACTTGTAATTTATAGCATCCTCGTAGCATTGTTGAAGGAATACAAAAACTCTTGTCATTGCTATTATTTTAATAGAACAACAATTGAATTATTCTAGAAAACAGTGTTAGCTGCTAGCAGCAAAATGGTCATTTTCCAGCCATAGCCATTTACTCAAGAAACCAGTTTAAACCAAACATGGTATGTGAACCCAGTGTGCCTTCGAATCACTACACCTTCAAACTTGTTCAGGACGTTTCATTCAAATTTGTAGCTTTCCTCCCCCACCCCCTGTCAGGTTCAGCTTTAGCTACACTTCATCAAGCTGTAGCAATATGGTTCTCTCCATTCTGAGGAGAGCAGGGAAAAATTCATTCAGTTCATTTAAATAGGAAAAGTGTTTAGCAAAAAAATGCAAATGTTTTATCAACAGGATGAGAAAAGATTAACTTAGAAGAAGAAGATAAAAGGGACTGGACTTCTCACCTGTACATTCTCTTAATCATTGAGTAGGCTCTGATCTCTAATGCCATCAGACCAGACCTTAATACTGGACTGAATATATCCTGCTGTGCCATTTCATGTATTAAAGTCTTGTTTTAGCGTTTCAACTTTTGTAATTTTTTGTGATTAAGTTTTGGACAGTTTTAATGAACCTTCCTTTGGTCTATTTTAAATGGGAAGCAGACTAGATGATGCCACCTGCTGCAGGGCCTGCCTTCTCTATAGAATATAATCTATTAAAGATTGCCTAGCACTGCTTTGAGTCTAAAGTGCGCCCCTATTAAACTAATTTTAGCTTTGATTCACTTATTGAAATGTCACAGCAGTCACAGAAGGGTTGGGGGCTATTTGGACACCATTGTGGGAGTCTTTGCTAAGATTCTGGCTAATGCATCACATTGCTTCTGATCATAGTTGGAATAAAATTGGCAGTTGGATGTGTGTTGATGCATATGCCCCATTAGAAACAAATTTTGAACCATTGGGAAAAAAAGAATTTCGCAGGTTGTTTTAAAGCTTTTAACAACGAGAATCATAGTTTCTTGCCTAATTATGCTCTGATGGCAGTTTGCATACATCAAGAAAAAAATAGCTGCTTGTGGAGCTGATAGAGATTTAAAAAGGGAAGAGAATTTGCTGCTCATTGGCAGTTTTGGGCCTTGTGACTCTTAATCAAAGTCAGTTATTCGTTTTGTTGTCAATGTGCTTCAGTGCTCTTTATCAAATGTTGATGGATGGGCCCAGGCAAACTTTGCTCAGTGACAAAACGCGCTCTGACCTTTAAACGGAAGTCTCATCCACATCCAATTGGATTTGAAAACATTTCTCTCCTCAGAGCAGACGCAAAATTTTAGGAATACAGGTAGTCCTCAACTTATGACCACAGTCGAGCCCAACATTTCTGATGCTAAGCGAGACATTCGTTAAGTGGGTTTTGTCCCATGTAAGGCCTTTCTTGCTTTATTTGTTCATTGAATCGCTGCAGTTCTTCATTTAGTAACCCAGTTGTTAAGTGAATCAGGCTTCCCCATTAACTTTGTGTCAGGCCGAAGCCATATTTTATTAGAGACTTTGGCCTGCCACACTTGATGCTAGAATGTATTCTTGCTGTGGGAATTTGGGAGGGGCTGTTGCATGAGCACTGTAGAGATGTAGCAATTACAAATTCCTTTTAGGCTTTCAAGGTCATCCTATGTTCGGCACCTGGCCAGAAGCTGATTGGAGTAACGCACACATTGGCAGAAGACGAATGGTCAACATGAAGAACTTGTGGGTGTGGGAACAAGGGAATGAACTTTAAACTGGGTGGAGAAACCCTTGTAGCTTTAGATTTGGGTTTCTCCCAGACGTGCCAACATGGCTCGGTTAATAAATTGGAACTTTGAGGAATACTTTGCCTCGGACTCTAATTTAGTTTTAGATGCTATTTGGATAAGGTGACCAGACGTCCCGCTTTTTAATAATTTGTCCCGCGTCCCGCGGCGTTTCAAAAAAGTCCTGCTTTTTGAATTTGAATTTGCCCTGCACACCCCTCTGCCTCCTGCCTCGTCCTGCCTCGTCCTGCCAGGCGGGGAGAGAGGGCAGTGAGAGGGGCAGCAGCGGTCTTGCCTGTTTGTCGCCGCAGAGCCGAAGAAGCTGGTGGCATTCACGGCGCGGGGCTTCCCCCGCCCGCTTTCCCCAGCCACCGGGATGCCACCATTTGCATTCTTTTGCCCTCTGCGCAAGCAGAATGCTTTGCGCATGTGCAGAGGGCAAAAGAACGCAAATGGCAGCATCCCGGCGGCCGGGGAAACTGGGCGGCGGAAGCCTCGCGCCGCGAACGCCACCAGCTTCTGCGGCGATGAACAGGCAAGCCCGCACGGGTAGGAACCCACCCCTGGCTGCGATGAAGGGGGGGGGTGTTTGGGGGGGGGTGCACAAAGCTGCAGGATAAGAGAGATGGACCCCTCCCATCTTGCTCCCCTACAAACCCACCTCCCCATCAATGGTGTCCCGCCTTACAAATATTAAAATCTGGTCACCTTATATTTGGAACCCTGACACTTTGCTTGCCAGAAGGTCGCAAAGGGTGACCTTGGGACACTGCAATCATCATAAATGTGAGTCAGTTGCCAACTGTCTGAATTTTGATCACGTGGCCATGGAGGTGCTGCAAGTGTCATAAGTGTGAAAAACGGTCATAAGTCACTTTTTTTCAGTGCCACAGTAACTCCGAACAGTCACTAAATGTACTATTGTAAGTCAAGGACTACCTGTATCTGATAAATGCTTTTCCTAAAAGTGTGGTAGGAGAACTATAGGAAACAATTAACATTATTCCCTAAATTATCCTAAATAAACAGATAACTCTTAATAAGATTCTTCCACTTTCTCCTGATGCTACTCAGTTGGAAGATTATCTTGTCTCTGTCAATTGCACATGGCCTAAGAGACTGATGGACTTCTCTCTCTCTCTCTCTCTCTCTCTCTCTCTCTCTCTCTCTCTCTCTCTCTCTCTCTCTCTCTCTCTCTCTCTCTCTCTCTCTCTCTTAAAAAAGCATTTTATTATCAGGTGTCCCAGTTGGAGGCTCTTTTAAAAATTTAGGCTGTGTATATTAATTTATATGTTTGATTCCCCATTTACTTTTCCTTAAGTAATCTGATTTAACCATTAATAATTTAGGTGTAGAACAATATGGGCCTGGTTTGATTAGCACTGAGGATTTTAAGTTTCATTGGGGTTTTTTTTTCTTGTTGTTTGCCTTTCCTTCTTTTTCTTTTTCTTTTTCTTTTTCTCCTTTGGAATTGTAATTGAAATTCTAAAAAAAAAATACTGCAGAAACAATTTTTTTACATTAAAATTAATTACAGTTAATAATACTGCAAATGCAAATGAAAGCAGGCATTTCTTAAACGATGAGTGACAAGTGGCTGAGCAAAATCAACTGCTTGTTGGGCACCCTGCCAGTGAGGGCATTGGGGGGGCTACAGGCTTGCCCCTTTGTAACTCCAGTTGCAAAACTGGAAACAAAGCCTTTTTATTCATTCTCCTGTCTGCTGCTTACTGTATTTTATTTATTTTATTTTTTATTTTTTTATTTATTTTTGTCAAGTACATGTTGGTAATATACATAGCTATAACATTGTTTATATACATAAGATGGGTACTGATAATAGGGAATATTAGGACAGGGACGGTAGGCATGCTGGTGCACTTATGCACGCCCCTTACTGACCTCTTAGGAATCGGGTGAGGTCAACAGTGGACAGTCTAAGGGTAAAGTTTTGGGGGTTTGGTGACGAAACCACAGAGTCAGGTAGTGAGTTCCAGGCATTTACCACTCTGTTGCTAAAGTCATATTTTCTACAGTCAAGTTTGGAGCGGTTCACTTTGAGTTTGTATCTGTTATGTGCTCATGTATTGTTGTGGTTGAAGCTGAAGTAGTCATTGACAGGAAGGACGTTGTAGCGGATAATTTTATGAGCTATGCTTAGGTCGTGCCGAAGGCGACGTAGTTCTAAGCTTTCTAAGCCCAGGATTCTTGGATGGATTCTTTCTTTTAAAAAATTGTATGGTTTCTGAAGCATGAACTGGACACACCCACAGTTTATAACACACTAAGGAGAAGAAGATGTAATTGCATCCAAGAAATATTCTTGCCAGATAAAATCAAGTGCAAATAGGTAGGCTCTTTGGAGAGGGTGGGGAGAAACACCCTCTAAGTCTGTGGTGGCGAACCTATGGCACGCGTGCCAGAGGTGGCACGCGGAGCCATAGAAGCCGGCACGCGAGGGTTCCCACCGGCAAACCGGAAGTGCGAAAAAACGCACTTCCGGTTTGCCGGTGTGCTGTTTTTTGCACTCTGGAGGGTTCAGGGAAGCTCCCTGAAGCTCCGGAATGCAAAAAACTACAAAACGGACAAACCGGCAGTGCACTTTTCCGCACTTCCGGTTTGTCCATTTTGTAGTTTTTTGCATTCCGGAGCTTCAGGGAGCTTCCCTGAACCCTCCGGAGTGCAAAAAACAGCATACTGGCAAACCGGAAGTGCGTTTTTTTCGCACTTCCGGTTTGCCGGTTTCGTCGTTCCAGGCTCCGGTAAGCCTTTGTGCGGGGGTGGGGGGTGTGCGCATGCGCAGGGGGCAGCATGGGGGTGTGTTGTGCGCATGCGTGGGGGGGGGAGGGAATGGGTGTGGGCACGCGAGCGCGTGCGAGCGCGCCCCCCCCTTTTTTTGGCACGCGAGCCGAAAAAGGTTCGCCACCACTGCTCTAAGTCCTTTCTAAGGGTTTCCCTCATTTTGCAGTGTTTTTGTTATCAGTTGGGTAACTCTAATGAGATGGAACTGTTCTATTTCTTCAGGGGAAGAAAACAAGCTTAAATGAACTGCCAAAGTATTAAGGTTGAATGTAGTCCAAATTCCGATTTATGCTGAGGGAAGTCAGTAGCCTCCATCCTTTGCACTGAGAAACATGGCTCCTCAAATGTTGTTGAATTCAAATTCTCAGCAGCAAGCATGAGCCGATATGATAGATTGTTCTCCTTATCACCATGTTGCTGGGGTTGGAAGCACCACAGAATCTCCATCTGGTACTCATTTTCTGTCTGGCTGGTCAGCCACAAAAGGGCTTTCTGCTGCCATTCTCCTCCTTCCTTTTGCCTCTTCTTCTTTTTTAAAAAAATCACGATTGGATTATTACAATGTGATCTACATGGGGCTGCCCTTGAAGACCATCCAGAAGCTACAGCTGGTTCAAAATGCAGCAGTGTGAGTAGTAACCGGCAACTCTTGGTATGCCCATGAGAAACCACTGCTGTGCAAGCTGCGTTGGCTGCCACTTGGCTTCTGAGTGCAATTCAAGGTGCTGATGGTTACTTATAAAATCCTGCAGGGGCTGGATATCTGAGAGGCTGTTTATCTCCAATTCTTTCTGCTCACCAAGTATGTTCCAGTTGAGTTGGTGTGCTCCATTAAATATTGAAATTGTAGACTTTCTCTATTGTGTGTGTGCCCCCACTCTCTAGAACAATCACCCACCCCAGCTACAAGGATAGCATTATCCCTCTGGAGATTCTTTGAAGCTTTGAAAACCTGTCTTTGGTCCCAGAGGTTCATGTTTGTTATTTAACGGCCCTTTTTAATTTTGTGGATCTTGTGATTCGAGCATGTTAGTCCAGGCTGTTCATTGACTTGATATTTTTAATTATTTTTAATTCCTGTTTTAGTTTTGCGGACCCACCCAGAATCCGCTGGAATTGGGCACCCAATAAATTTAAGTAAATAAATAATAACAAGCTTTTTACAAAAAGAGATAGGGGGGGAGGAAACCTGCAAAATATACATAAGAAAGAAAGAAACTATATGAAAAATGATAAAGGAGAGAAAAGGGCGAACTATCGATCTATGTCTAATATTCATCAAATGTCAAACAGATTTTTGAGCTTACCCTGGAGGTGAAAAATATTTAATGATTGTCTAACATTACAAAATGTCATAAAATCTATGCCACAGAATAACATATTGAGTAATTTTTTGATTAGTAGATAAAATTGCCTTTTCAAAGATGGGTGTCATGCATCTCTTAAATCCAATCTGCAATATCAGGAATATTACTTATTTTTCCAATTTCTCAAAATAATACTCTTAGCAACCTCCCCAAACCCAATGCTAACCATACAAAACCATAACTCTTCAACAACTATCAACTTCCCTTATTTGTGCAGAAAATACACCTGGTCTTTGCCTTTTCATAATTTGGGGCTGTTTTATTTTCATCACTTTAAGAGTGGAAGCTATACATAATTTTTTCTTCAAGACCCCTCCCGTTCCCAGTTTTAATACATAACTCTTAAGACAAAATGACCCAACCTATTCCATCCTCAGTGACCTTACAGGATTCCCAGAAAACTCTCCTGCAGTCCCCCAGAAAGACTTAGCCAGAAATATATTGCCCTTAAGCAAGTCAAAAGAAGGAATGAATCTAGAATTCCACATTCATTTAGGCAGAACATCTGTCCTAAAAAGTTGCTAATCCTTTATATGAAAATGGATGAAATGCACATATGATGCAGAAAGAAAAGGACAGCCAGCTTGGTAAGTGAATTTTGAAGAAAAAAAAATCAGATCAGAACCACAGAAATTAAATAATAGATGTAGCCTGCCTGCTGCATCATCAAATTTTAATTAGATTCTTTACAACTGCAGGTCTTTGATCTGAGTTAAATAAATCATAGGCGTGTTTTGGGGAGGAATTTCAGGATGATTTACATGTCATGCAAAGCTCATACAAGAAGAAAAGGGAAGATAGTGTGGAGCCAACATTATTATTATCTTGTGCTAAACCAAGGCCCCAAGGTTACCTTACTATTGACATTTATATCATGAAAAATTAATAGCTCTGTTATTCATAAGAGCTACAAGTGTTTCTTCACTTATATCTACTATAGTCCAGTACTATATGTGTTACTATACTATAATGAATTTGGATCTTAGGTGAAACACCAAGAAACACTGCAGGCCATTTCATTACTAGGTTGGGTGACTCTTTGCATACTTGTACATGTTTCCCAGTATCTGCATGAATGAGAGCAGCACAATTCCTGTGCTGCAAATTCTCAGTTCTTCCTTGCTATGATTTCACTCTCATTCAGTGAAGATTCTCCCTCTCATCTTAGAAATGGAGCTATGTGTGAACTTCACAGAGGCATCTTATTAACAGAATAACAGAATTGGAAGGGACCTTGGAGGTCTTCTAGTCCAGCCCCCTGCTCAAGCAGGATATATATAAGAGCTGAGGTGGCGCAGTGGTTAAGTGCAGCACTGCAGGCTACTGCTAGTTCAGCAGTTCAGCTGTTCAAATCTCACCGGCTCAAGGTTGACTCAGCCTTCCATCCTTCTGAAGTCGGTAAAATGAGGACCCAGATTGTTGGGGGCAATATGCTGAACTCTGTAAACCGCTTAGAGAGGGCTGTAAAGCACTATGAAGCGGTATATAAGTCTAAGTGCTATTGCTATTGCTATTGCTATTCTATACCAGCGATGGTGAACTTTTTCAGCACTGAGTGCCCAAACCGGAATGTGCGTGCATGCATGTGCATGGGTGAACACCGGAGCACTGAAAATCCGAAGACCAACTGGCCAGCACGCGCATGCCTGGGTTTTGGCCATTTTCAGGCCTTTTTCAGGCCATTTTTCAGGCCTTTTCAGGCTGTTTTTCAGGCCTTTTCAGGCTGTTTTTGGCCTGGAAAATGGCCCAAAAACAGCCCAGAAAATGGCCCCAAAATGGCCTGAAAATGGCCCCAAAATGGCCTGAAATACGGCTTGAAAATGGTCCAAAAATGGCCTGAAAACGGCCCAAAAAAGGGCCCCAAAAGCTAAGGTGACCAGATTTTCACTTTGGTAAAGCGGGACACCATTGACGGGGGGGCGGGGGGGAGAGATGATCCACGCCTCCCCTTTCCGCGCCAGGACAAAAGACTTCAGGAAGGACGATGAAGGGGGGGTTGGGGGGGTGCACAAAGCTGCAGCCTCTGCTGCGTCTGGCCCTGGAACGCTGCGATATAATTGTATATTCATATATAACTGTGGAGAGGGAAGAACGACTTCTGCAAACCCTAATTAGCAGCAATTTTTGTAGAAAGAGACTGCAAACCAGGGCAGAAGATTCACCTGTTCCGTTTCTTATGCTTTTACTTATCTGCAGAGCCCTGCCGGATACCGGCGAGCTCTTTAAGCCATGCAGTCAAAACAGGGTCCCTGTTCTACTAAGCCGAGCAGGGAAAAGAACCGCCGGCAAAACATCTCTCTCCTACCCAAATTCACCACCATAACATTTTCATGAGGGGAGAAACTCCCAATTCCTCAGCCCCACACGTCTCCTTCCTCTTTCACATTAGGCGCGTGCCGATTGCGTCACCATTCGTGCCGAGGCAGAGACGAAAAAAAGGCTGATATCTATTTGAACCCATGCCATGTGCAAAGAACTGCGGCCTGAGGGAGGGACAGAGAGAATCTGTTTCGCCTTGATTGCTAAGCAACGAAACAGCCTCCATTGTCATCCCCTGCCGCCTCTGTTCCGTTCCGTTCAGGGCTTTGCTGGGGGGAAGGTGGCTGCTCTTCTTTTTTTTTTCCTTCCTCGGCTTTTAATGTTTTGCTTTGCTTTATCACACTGCTTAAATAGCTCCGGGGGACACAGCAAAGACGCGCTAAACCAGGGGTGGCCAAACCGTGGCGCAAATTAAAAAAGCGGGACTTTTTGAAAACGCCGCGGGACGCGGGACAATTTGTTTGAAATCGGGTCTGTCCCGCCAAAAGCGGGACGTCTGGTCACCTTACCAAAAGCCCAAAAATGGCCTGGAAAACAGCCCCAAAATGGTCTGGGTTTTAGCCATTTTTAGGCCATTTTCCGGTACTTCTGGCACCTGCGAAGACCAGCTGGCCGGCATGCATGTGCGCACCAGAAACCAGAAGAGAAGCTGGCGCCGGCGCGCGTGCCCACAGAGAGGGCTCTGCATGCCACCTCTGGCACATGTGCCATAGGTTCACCATCACGGCCCTATACCATTTCAGACAAATGGCTGTCTGTTCTCTTTTTAAAAGCCTCCAGTGTTGGAGCACCCATAACTTCTGAAGACAAACTGTTTCACTGGTTTATTGTTCTCACTGACAGGAAATTTCTCTTTAGTTCTAGGTTGCTTCTCTCTTTGATTAGTTTCCATCCATTGCTTCTTTTCCTACCCTCAGGTGCTTTGGAAAATAAGTTGATACCCCCCTTCTTTATGGCAGCCCCTCAAATATTGGAACACTGCTATCATGTCGCCCCTAGTCCTTCTTTTCACTAGACTAGACATACCCAATTCCTACAACCCTTCTAACATTTATTAAATGTTTATTTATATTTATGTTTATTAACATAAACATAGTTATGTTAGATTCACAGTTATGGAGACTCCAGCATTGATATCTACCCTGTGCATATTTAGTGAAAGATAAGCTTAATTTTGCTCAATCCCACAGGCTTTCCATGGTTTGTTAGCATTTACGTATTATCGTGGTTGGGGCACCCTGGAAAAGGAAATGCTGGAATAGATAAATGTATCAATTTCAGCACAGCTCTTGAAACTCTGAATTCAGGAGAAACCCAGAGGTTTCAAGAAATCAAGGAATGCTTGGTAATAATTTCTTCCTGAACTAAGAAAGTTAGAAAGCTCAAAGCACTTTGAGGCATGGATGGGGAACTTGGGACTCTTCCAATAGGGTTGGCCGCAACTTACATCAGCTCCAGTGAGCATGGCTATTGATCTTCTAGGGTGTTCCCAACTTTGAGGACTGAAGGCTGTCCGCTCTGCTGTAAAGTACCTGAAACATTCTCTTCATATTTCACAAGGAGGAAAAGTGGGTAGCCTGTAGTATCTTGTTGAATTCAAGGCAAAGATGAGGTAAAGGTATCCTATGTCCCAATGAATCATCTTACATCCGAATGATTGGGAAGCTAAAGGCTACATTCTGAAAAGGAGACCAGATCAGTGCAAGAACTAAATTTGTTTTGATTAAGTTATATTCATTTGTATTTAATTACAATTCAAATAATATCATGCAGTTAATATAATGATTTTAATACATTTCTGTCTGTTACTTTAAAATTGCAATCTGGTACAATGTAGCTGGGATTTAGAGGTTGCATTTAAAATTTTGGAGGCCACTAAGTTGTACAACCCCACTTTAGGCATTCAACAGCTCCGTAGCTTTGGATTGTCACCTGATTTGGACAGACCTCCAAACATGGATCATTCATTTCAGCAGAACCATCTGTGGGGGAATTATGACTCTCTAATGTCTTTCAAATACATTCATTTCTTTTCAAATGAGAGACATACGTTCAGTCATCAGCCAGCAAAACAAAGTTTTGAAGAGTAAAATTACAACAATTTCATGATGTAGTAATGTAACATATATCTTGACTAAACGTTTTGGTCATTGAGACAAAATATAAAATCATAATACTGATACAACTAAGATTGTAAATTTGATTTAAACACAAAAGCGAATATAGTGAAAATACATAAATTTGGGTGAAGCTGTAGAATAATGACTTAACGTGGATTCAAATAGCAAGATCATTTATCTAAGCTTCACAATATGCTTTGCACTTTTCCAAATGACTAGTCCATATCTAAGTTTAGTTCTGTTTGTCAAATGGCTATTACATAGGATAGCATGCCTTGTTTTTATGAATCAGTTCTGAGGAGGATGGTGTTTTGGGTCCATGTGTGTGTATATGGTTTTTTTCCCCCAGAAAGAAATTTCCCAGAAGATTGAAAAGAAAGCCAAAGGTTTGCTGAAACTTTTGCTGAAATATGCAACATTGACATATATTTTGAATGAGAAAACTTTGAGAGCAATGATGAGCTTTCAAGTTGAGTGATCTAGTTTTCTTTGCTTTTGACATTTTGCCAGCAGCTGTAGCTGACATCCTCAGAGGCAGGGTAAGCTGGTTTGTGGTATACCTCTTGGCAGTCAACAGGTAACTGGATTGGGCTGACTGAGATCCTGCATTTGTATCTGATTGATATGGACCAATCAGAGATCATCTTGCTCAATTTAAATTCAAGAGAACAAAGATTTCTTTGGTCATACACAATGGGAATTCTGGGAGTTGCACTCTCAGGGTCTCAGAGATGCCAGATTGAAGAAGGCTGCTTTGTGCAATACCACCAATCCAAAGCTTGACCATTTTATGACCTAGTTTACAATGTTTTCACTACAATATGTGCATATACACAGCAGGGTCGGGTTCCTAATTTTTTTACTACCACTCTGTGGGCATGGCTTATTTTGTGGGTGTGGCTTGCCAGCCATGTGACCGGGTGGGCGTGGGCCTTGGGAGCTTGCCAGCAGCCGGAGAAGTGGGGGGGGCATTGCCCACCCGCAACGCAGCCCCCCGCAGCGGGAGCAGCAAGACCGCGGCAGCGGTTCTTCTAGGAGGCTCTGTCCAGCCTGAATGCTTCTCCCCATTCGATGATCCTAGGCTCCTGCCACTCATTCCCCCTCCCCTCAGCAGCTCGAGAAGCCTCGAACGTGCGAAAATGCCTGGGATCATCACTGCGCGTTCGTGGCTTCTCGGACTGCTGAAGGGAGGGAAATGGAAATAGCTCCTGCCGCCCGTTCTTTCAGCGTCTCACGCGCTTCCTCAGCCATCCTCCCCTACTTGGACTCACTGTGGGGTAGGAAGGCAGCGCATGCACAGTGCCAGAAGCTCAGCTTCTGGGCATGCACAGAAGAAAATTTGTAAAAAAAATTAAAAAACATTTTTTTTAATGGCGGCACCCAGGCACCGGCAACCAACCGCACCGGTACTGTGACGTCAGCAGCAGGCCACTACCGGTGCTATAGAGTGAACCGCACCGGTAGGAACCCACCACTGATACACACGTACATGTGATTGAAGTGGGCATTATGAAAGCTTCTTATAAATAAGTCTAAAGGTCTTGAAGTTATTACTAGATGTTGTCCATCACCATCACCTTAATTTTAAACGTTGTCTATCCATTACAGGATGAGAACCTCTTCCCCATGTTTCCAACTAATACCATCCTGAGTTTTCTTTTGCTAATTGGGCCCGCGATACTTGCTGAAGGTGTTATTTATACAAATGTTGGATATTTGGACTTAAAGTCAAGCCAGACTTTATTAGTACAAATCTGCTTGGACTACAGTTCAGTAAGCAAAGAAGCTTTTCACAATCTAGATAAGAAACAAGACTTTAATTCGGGGGTAAAGTATTTGGCTTTTAGTGCAGCAAGTAGGAGAATCAATTCCTGGCATCGCTTGTTAAAATGGAGATCCAGTACCAGGTGAATGTTGATGGGAAAAACAGCCTTGTTAGAAATCCTGCCACTGGCATAGATGAATTCCCTTCCATTAGTGTATTGAATTCTGTTTCTCTATTTCTTTTGTTCTGCTGACACAAGCCAAGCAAACTTTGGATTCTTTGAAGCCTAATATTAGAAGTCACACTCAAGAAGGACAGGATTGTTCCACACACATTCTCTTCTGTTTCACCAATGACCAGTCAATGAAGATGCACCTTGCCTAGAACTGCCATTTGCTATATGCTTCCCCTAAAACTAATTTCATCTTGCATATTTTTCCTTAGGCAAAATGTTTGGGAACTGTGAAGAAGAAGTCAAGTGTATTTCTTCACCACAAGGAAAAAAAAAACATTTTGGAGAAATTTCTCAAGATACAATCGATCAGATTGACCTAGAGAAGAAAGATCAATGGTCTTTATAGTTAGAATAACACAATTAGGGCTTCCATGACCTGTTGCAAGTTCTGTAGAATTAAAGGGAATGTAGAAAGCCATGGGAACCTAACGGCTTCGAAGTATTTGGGCCAGGCAGCCAAATACTACTAAGTAGCTGTCCATCACAATCACTAGGCAACGCAACAGTCAGAGAATGAAGAGGCTGTTGAAAATTGTTCTTGTGGAATGGAATGGAATGGCTCTGAAACATTTTGGCTCTAGAACACAATAGCTACCAACATTTTTGCTGGGGATTAGTGTGGTTTTGAAGTACTTGGAATGTGGGTCACAACAGATGTGCAAAATTGCGGCTGTGGAGTACAAGGGCCAGGGGACATTACAGGAAAAGCACAACATTATAAACTATACTACAAATAGCGATCAAGCCAGGAAAGCAAACTGGTACCATTACCTCATAGGATTTTAGGAATATAATCTGAGGACCAGTGTCTGCATTTGGGATTCAGATAACTACAATACCTATTCTTCCACAACTCACACTCAGATAGAATAGTCGTGGAGTAAAATTGGACTTTTCTATATAGTCACTAAGACTCAAGACGGACTCAAGGAATACTTTTAAAAATAAATTGTGCACCTATCTCAGATCTCCAGTAAACACCAAAAATCCAGGATATCTTGCAGAAAATTACTATTGACTCTAATTTCATGGAATAGTTGCCTTGCTTCCTGATGTTTGTTTGTTTGTTTGTTTGTTTCCTTACCTACCTACCTCTCTCACTCCTTTCTTTCTTTCTTTCTTTCTTTCTTTCTTCCTTCCTTCCTTCCTTCCTTCCTTCCTTCCTTCCTTCCTTCCTTCCTTCCTTCCTTCCTTCCTTTCCAGAATTCAATGAAACCCTGGAGTGACAAAGAACAGAGTCATCTTGTTTTTAAATAAACTGCTGAATAATATGTTTCAAAATCAATAGTTATTGCTCCAAGTGATGGGACATCGCCCATGCTGATGTTTACTATTTCTGTGCTCAAGAGGATATGCTAACAATCCTTTGCTCAAGTGGTGCAACTCCGAACCCTTTGGACCTGAAGAGAAGCCTAAAGGTGTGCTTCTAATGCTTTTTGGACTGACCACAAGTGATGGAAAGAACATTACTATCATCCCTCCAGCACCAACATGCAGGTGATACACTAGCAAGCTGGAGAAAACATTAAATTTTCCCAAGTAAAATAATTTTGTATTTAGAAACTCCCACCTAGTACACCAGGAGAAAGTCAATAGGCAGAGCAAATGGATTCCTTGCTACAAGAGGAAAGGGTGTTTTCAGGAAAGCCACATAAATTCTGCATAGGTAGTTTCATGGCCATTAGACTGCAGATAAGGCTCTCAAGGAATATTGACTAATGCAAACACATAAAGCAAGATCTAACATCAAGATTTCTTCTTTCTGAAATAAAAATCCTTTCCAGAACCTAAAACACACGGAACATTTCCCCTAACAAGTAGCCTTTAGACGGGTCCGCAATTTGGGTGTCCTCCTAGACCCACAGCTAAAATTGGAGCAACATCTTTCAGCTGTGGCTAGGGGGACCTTTGTACAGGTACGTCTGGTGCACCAATTGCGACCCTTCTTGGAGAGGGAGGCTCTACTCACAGTCACCCACAGCTACCCTTGAAGAGTGTCCGGCGACTGCAATTGGTGCAAAATGCAGCTGCGCGAGCTGTGGTGGGTGTACCTAGATACACCCACGTAACACCTATCCTCCGCCAGCTGCATTGGTTGCCCATTAGTCTCCGGATCCAATTTAAGGTGTTGGTTTTAACCTTTAAAGCCCTACATCAGTGGTTCCCAACCTTCCTAATGCCGCGACCCCCGCCCCACCCCCGCGCCCCCACTGTGACCCACCCCGCCGCCGCCATTTGGGTTCTTTTACCCTCTGCGCATGCACAAAGCGTGCTGCGCATGCGCAGACGGTAAAATAACCCAAATGGCGGCAGCGGGGTGGAGCGCGGTGGGGGCGCAGGTTGTGGGGTGCGATATGGCCAGGCTTGTGGCAGTGGGGGGGGGAGCTGAGGATGCCGGGGCGACCCCTGGGAAATGGTCGTTCGACCCCCAAAGGGGTCCCGACCCCCAGGTTGGGAACCGCTGCCCTACATGGTTCAGGGCCAGGTTACCTTTGGGACTGCATCCTGCCGCATACCTCCCTATGACCGGTTAGGGCCCACAGAGTTGGCCTCCTCCAGGTCCCATCGACCAAGCAATGCCGGTTGGCGGGGCCGAGGGGGAGAGCCTTCTCTGTGGGAGCTCCCTCCCTTTGGAACCAGCTTCCTCCAGAGATCAGGACTATCCCCACCCTGCTGGCCTTCCGTAAAGCAATAAAAACTTGGCTCTTCCGGCAGGCGGGGTGAAAGTGAGACCAACCAGACCAGATATGGGTCTCCCCCCTTGGTTATGAATGTGAGATGCTCTTTTTAATTTTTGTAAGTTTTAATTATTGTGTCTTTTTTATATTGTTGAATGGATTTTGACATGTTGTGAGCCGCCCAGAGTCCCCTGGGAGTTGGGCGGCATATAAATCCATTTAAATAAATAAATAAATAAAATAGAAAGCATAAAATTCCTAAGGAAGGGATCTTAAAAATACCTGGAGAGACAAGTCAACCTGATTTTTTTGAATTGTCTGGCACCTGAAGGCCAGACAAGGAATAATGGATGGAAATTGATCAAGGAGAGATTCAACCTGGAAATAAGGAGGAACTTTCTGACAGTGAGAACGATCAACCAGTGGAACAGCTTGCCTTCGGAAGTTGTGGGAGCTTCATCACTTGAGACTTTCAAGAAGAGATTGGACTGCCACTTGTCGGAAATGGTGTAGGGCAGTGGTGGCGAACCTTTTTTGGCTCGGGTGCCAAAAGGGTGCGCGTGTGCATGATAGCGTGCACGTTTGTGCCCACGCCCATAATGCAATGCTCCCCCATGCATGAACACAACCCCTGCACTGCTCCTCCACCCGCGCATGCGCACAGGCCTCACTGAAGCCTCTGGACTTCTGGTAGGCCCATTGGGCTGTTTTCCGCTCTCCCCAGGGTTCAGGAAATTTGCCTGAAGCCTGGGAACGATGAAAAATGGCCCAACAGGCCAACTGGAAGTTCCTGTTGGCCTGTTGGGCCATTTTTCGCCGTCCCCAGGCTTCATGAGGCTTTCCTGAACCCTGGGGACAGCGAAAAACAGGTTTGTTTGTTTCTGAACTTCCCGTTGGGCCATTTTTCGCCATCCCCAGAGTTCAGGAAAGCCTCATGAAGCCTGGGGAGAGCAAAAATGTCTGAAAAAAAGGCCAAAAATCAGCTGGCTAGCGCGCGCATGCGTGCTGGAGCTGACATAGGGAAACACATTGCGTGCCCTCAGATATGGCTCCGCGTGCCACCTGTGGCACTCGTGCAATAGGTTCGTCATCACTGATGTAGGGTCTCCTGTTTGAGCGGAGGGGGGGTTGGACTAGATGACCTACAAGGTCCCTTCCAACTCTGTTAATCTGTAATCTGTAAACCCATCTGAATATATGGTATCCTTTTCCTGTTCCTTCAGGGTGCCAGCTCCTTTCCACAGCCTTCAGGAGGTCTTTCAAGTATCAGTATTCTCCAAGTGTACCTTTGCTTTTTCTATCAGAACTTTCTTTGTTAATCACTGCTGTTTACATGGCATCCTTCATCCAATGATGTGGCAGCAGTTTACAAACAATCCTTATTAATGGGGCTGTGCATCTCACCACTGCTTTGAAGTACATCTCATTAATCATGGACTGACAGGTAAATGGAGGCAGCAGGATGAGACAGAGTGTAAAATGGCTTTCAGATGCCGGGCATTTTGACGGGAGTTGCCTTTTGCTTACTTAGTGTGCCAGCAGTATCTCATCTTGCATTCTACTATGTCCCTCCACTACCTTTCTTCTAGAAAATAGGCCTAGCGAAGTAAACTGTTACTTCTCTATGAATTAAGAGAAAGAAACAGATAATTGGATTACATATTATTTCTCTAAGAGAAGTCATTGAAATACAGGAGGGGAAAATGCATGAGAAGACTCAGATTGGATAAAGATCAGGGCTTTGCTCCAGCCTTGTTTATTCATCTAGGAAAGTTGTATTCATAAGAACAACTCCCCTTCGGACCTCCAGCCTGAATGCATGGGGGATAATGGTGAGCAGCTTCTATAGTCAACAACGTGTCTCAGCCACACTTGAAGTACTGTATTTGCGGTTGCAATGTCCAAGTCAGCAAAGCACTGGAAACTTCTCCTTCCACTTGCAGTGGATAAGGCTTGATTTTCTCTCTTTCCCCTTCAATTGCTTAAGAAGAGTCAAGCCACAACAGCTAGCTTGTGATATTTTATTTACAGATTTTAGCATACACAAGTCAATATTCCTCCTTTCCTTTCTCCTTTCTTTCTTTCTTTCTTTCTTTCTTTCTTTCTTTCTTTCTTTCTTTCTTTCTTTCTTTCTTTCTTTCTTTCTTTCTTTCTTATAACTGTCCATTTCAAATGCATGACTCTGGATGGCTAACAAGCATTAAAAGATAAAAAACAGTATAATAAACTAATAAACAACGTACACCACTGCAACTTACTGGAAAAGAATGGGGACAGATTATTTCTTTGGGAAATCAACTTCAGAGCTTCCATGCTGTAACTGAAAAGCTTCTGTTTTGCCTCTTGAAACTGCACAGATTGTTAGGGTCTAAAACAACAGCCTCTGAATCCTTCCCCACTTTCCATGGGAATGTCTCTGGCAACCTTCTCCAATCAAGGTACACTCCAAATGTGTTGTATCTCAAGTCCCAGAATCCAGGGGTTAATGTTCCAACATCTGGTTGGGGAACACTGATCCATAGTTTTTTAGATAAGTTGACATTTTATGGTGAATAATTTTATTCTTGGTTTAATTCACTTCACCAATGCATTTCAGACAACAATTAGTATGTTTTGTCAAGGTTAGTTTCTGGTGTGCATGTGAGCATTGTTAAAATGTATGAAGAGGGAAATCCAAGAGACAAACACCCTGAAAAATTAACAACTGTGGACAAAGTTCAGTTGCAATGTTCTCTATGAATGATTTAAATCATGGCACACTAGAGAATTTGGAAATTGAGATTCCAAAATCATGGCTGACATTCGGATAGGGAACATTACAGGAGCATCCCTGGGTGTGATGGGGCAGCAAAAATGCAAGTTGAGTTGTAATAAACCCATGTTCTTGCAGGTACAATGTCATACATAATATGATGCATGCTTATAACCTAATTGTTCTGTAGAGCTATATCATTTTGTTTGTGTGACAGTTGTGAAAATCATGCACAAATGTGCAAGTCAGGCCCTATGTACATAATTTATATTTTGACATACCACATTTCTCTTAGCTGAGTGCTGTCTGTCTGTCTGTCTGTCAGTCTGTCCATTGATCCATCCGCCTATCCAGCCAGCCAGCCATCCCAAAGCTGGATACAATAAACCTACATAAGTATTCAGATACTTTTTCTTTCTTTGTTTTCAAGATTGATTTTTGTCCATATTTATGATCATTTTGTATACAGCTTTCACAATTACATGCTGTTTTGTATACTCTTTCCTGCAAGATAAATGCTGTTTTCCCCAAACTTCTGTACAAAAGAATGATGGACAGCAGGAGTTATGTTTGCTTCTACTATTTGTTTCAGATAATCAATATAGCTTATTTTTCTTATTTTTTTCAATTTTTGCTGCTTTCCTCAATCTGTAGTAAATTTCTTTTATATTCCTAACTTGTGCTGATGCTGCATCTCATGGCATCAATTTCTACATAATATTGTAGTGGGGGACATGACCTTGAGACTGATTTCCATAAGATTTATTGTAGATAAACTTTGCTGGTTCTCTTTCTCTACTACTTATGCGGGCGACACTGTGGGACTCTTTTGTTTTGTTCTCGAAACAAAACAAAATAACCAACATTCGTAGGTTGGCAACCAAACAAGGTATTCAGTCCCATTCCTCTGGCAAAGACAAGGTAAAGGTAATTGATTTCCGCTGTTGTCTCTAACGATGGCTATCATGTAGGCTTACATGACAGGAGCTGGAATTAGTAGGCACCAACTTGCAACAGCTGGTTGCAATCAATTGCCTGCTTCCACAGTCAATGTGAGATAGTTAATCAAAGAGAATATTTTAAGCTGTGCTATTTGGCATACTCCTCTTGTTTATTAATATGTCTCCTTGATCTCATTATTTCATTTAAAAGTAGAGGGAGCTATTCTGCATTAAAACCAACAAATTGAATATATATTATGTAGAGATGGAGAAGGGGACCAAATTCCTCCCTTGAGGCTGGAAGGAAAGGTTCAGTAAAGGTTGCCACCATCACATACAATACAGGAGAAAAAACACCCCTGGGGAAAACTTTTGTTTTGTTAAACACTTTTACTCAACATGAAGAGATAGACTTGCCATATATCAACAATATGTTTGCACGCAGATTTTATTAACCTATTAAATCAGCAAGATAGAAAAAACTGCATTGCTCTCTTTAATTTAAAACAATAAAACTAAATAATAAAATTGCAACTTCATAACCTAGCCTTATGTTAAGGGACAGGGGTGTTTCATTCCAATCTAATAATTCCTCCTGGTATTAATGCAATATTGCGTTTATAAGCCCACATTTTAAAATCAGTGCTCTACGTTGAGATTGGTTGTTTGGGCAGGATGCTTTACTTAGCATATTATTAGAAGGCTGTATCCTGGGCCTGACAAAAACAAGAATGCTGCACCATAAAGGGAAAAGCAATAGAAGTGAATGCAAAATTAACAAATATCATTTGGTTAATATGTTTCTGGGAAGGTATTTGATTGAAAGAGTACAAGATGTGATAATGGACAAAAGTTGAGAGACAGAGTGCAATTTTATGCCAGTCTTTTTTTGGGGTGGGCAGGAATACCAGCTTTTTGCTTTTTAGAGGGGATTGAGAAATGTGAGGGGTGGAAACCCTGTTTATTTGGATTAATTAATTTGATTGCTTATGATTAAGAGAAAGCATAAGATAAAATGAATATGCGTGGAGGGTGGAACATTTTGCATGAATATGATGCAGAACTGAAGATTGGTTGGCAAATGCAATAAAAATGCTACATGGCATGAAACAGTCATATAAATAAATGGACTGCTTAGTGGATAGTTCAGCAAAGTTTAAGGAGTAAGCCAAGGAAATGAGATAGCCCTTGTGTAGAGGAGCAGGCCACATGGAAGCACAGTGGCCTAGTGGTTAAGAGGCTAGGCTTGTTGACCAAAAGGTTGGCAGATCGAGACCCAAGCACTGCGCAACGAGTTGAGCTCCCGATTCTTGCCCCAGCTCCTGCCAACCTAGTAGTTCGAAAGCATGCAAATGCAAGTAGATAAATAGGTACCACTTCATTGGGAAGGTAATAGCATTCCATGCACCTTGGTGTATAGTCATGCTGGCTGTTAGCATTCCAAATAACACATCCAAAGAAATCAGAACCCCAAGGCAGGAATGTTCCTCGGAGAACATGTTTATTGGACACATCATATCGGCACAGCCAGTGAAAATCAACTTCAAAATTTTCTCATGGTTACCATGTAATTAAAAGAGCAAAGGTTCCCCCCCCCCGGGGTGTCACAAGTGTCACAGGTCACATTGTCCAATCAAAGTGGTTGGTGGACTCCCTCGATCACTTCTGCCTCCTCCTACTGCCACCTGTTGGGATGACCTTTGTTCCCACAGGAGAGCTCTTTGTTTTGTCTATGAGACGGTCCAGCTACAGTATTTCCCCCTCGTCCTCCCTCCATTGTGTGCAGCAACTATGAAGCAGCACAAGATGGCTTCAGCCAGGTTCGATTCAGAGTTGACACTGGCTACATGACCATGGAAGGGTCTTCAGACAATGCTGACTCCCTTAGCTAGGAAACAGAGATGAGCACCGCCCCCTAGAATCAGACACACCTGGACAGGGGAAACCCTTTCCTTTTAGAGGAGCACCAATATGATTTTGGAAAAAAATATGCAGCAATCTTTATTAAAATATGATCTTAGCCCAGGAAAGCAAGAAAGCACAAAGAAGAAACCATAAATTACCTCACCTTGACATCTTGACTCATTTTGGTATAAGATGAAGGGAAGAGGAAACATTGTCAGGATTTCAAGAGCCTATTCTTATAGCCTATGTCAACGAAGTCGTGTTCTAGTATTCCTTGGGATACCTGACCTGGCGCATTTGAAAGGACTGATACTGTGGATGTTTAATGTATTCATGGATAAATCGACAGAAAACGATTGTTGTGACAATGCTGTTGTCTAGATTGGGGATGTGAGTATGCGTAATTTGTATGCAGATCATGTCATTTGTTGGCTGAGAACTCAAATGATTTGCAATGAATATTGGATGCAACGAGCAATAAGAATTTGAAAGGTAATATGTCAAAGACCCAAGTTTAACAGGGAAAATAGAATGACTAAATGGAAAGTATGTTAAGGTAGCAAAATATTAGAACAGGAGATGAATATATGTACCTTGGTAGAACGTTTACCAAGAAGGGATACATTTTAAAGATGTGGAGATGCTGATAGAAAGATAGTGGGTGATCAGGAATAAGTGAGGATATTGAGAGGAATAAGTGGTTTTCTAACGAAATGGAAATTGCTGTGGATAAAGACATGCTTCCGGCTACTTTGTTACATGGAAAGGAGAATAAGGTATGTCCAGAGAAACTTAAATATAAGTGGAATGCAGTAGGAATGGGTCATTGAAGAAGTGCATGCATAGTAAAACAAAGAGAGATGTGTCACGGTGTGATTATTGTCAGTTGTATGTATATGCAGGGAGCTGCATCCCTATCTATTATAATGGTACTTTCCTACCTGATATAATATTCTTGTACGCAGGTGTGCATTCCTGAATTTCCATTCCTCCCTTCTTGACTTGGCTCTTGACTGAGAGAGTCGCATTTTGTAGCAGAGATGTAAACAATCAGAATTTATTGTTTTTGTACCAAAATAAATATTTTAATTAGACTTTTAAACTTCGGCTTTATTTCTAAATGTTTGAATTCCGGGAGAAAGATCTATTTCGCCTCTGTGAGATTAATTCTCACTTCGTCAAGATGGGTGCAAGAATGAATGTGGGATGAAAGAACATGGATTGGATAGAAAAATTCAATAAGTGACCAGAACAAAAGCAGGACATTGAAGTACTTTGGTTATATATAGAGAATAAATGAAGATTGAATCATAGAATGGAGAGAGTGAAAGATAGAGAGTTTTGAGAGGAAAGGAAAGAGCAAGAGAGTTGTGGATGCATGCAGTGCAGTGGTGGGATTCAGCCGTTCGCACCAGTTCAGCTGAATCAGTAGCTAACTTTTGGTACAGTTTGGCGAACTGGCTGAATAGCATGCCTCGCTACACCTGGTCCCTCACCTCTCCCCTCCCAGCCACTCCTCGCCTGGCCTGAGAAGGTAAGGCCGATGGCAGTGGAGGGAGACCTGTTCCGGGCCTGCCATGCTCGGTCGAAGGGCCACCTCAGGGGAGACATGGCAAGACTCAGCTGCCTTTTGGGCCTGGCTCTCGGCTTCCATGGGCCTCCGGGCAGGAAGCCCAAGAGAAAGTGCCTGGTCCGGGCACACAGCCCTCCACGACAGAGCCCTCCCCGGGGAGCAAAGCCTTGGATGACCAGACCTGTCCCGAAGGCCTTAAGGGGCTCCATAGTTTCCATGTGCCTCAGCCGGCCCGAGCACCCTTCCCTTCAGATCCCAATGTGACCAGTGCCCAGTGGCGGTGCTCCTGGTGGGTGGGCGGGCAGATGTCCTGGGGCTGCACATGTGCACCTCATCACACCACAGTGGACTCAGCACCAATGTGATGCTCTCCCCCGAGAGCCACCTACTCACTCCCCTGTCAACTGGGCTGGCCCAGAAGTGGTGCATCCCCCGTTGTGGGCTGGGTGTGGGACCCGAGGCGGAGGGGAGGGCGAGTGGGTGACAGCCGCCTGGAGGCTCCCTGGAAGCCAAGAGCCAGGCCTGAAAGGTGGTAGAGCCTCACCATCCCACCTGAGGTGGCCAGCACCCTTTGCAGGAGTGTGGCAGGCCCGGAGCAGGTCTGCCTCCCCTGCAGTTGGCCTTGCCTTCATGGGCAGCCATGGTGAGCGGGTCTCCCTCCCCTCTGCCTCAGGTCCCGCATCCAGCCCGTGATGGGGGAATGCACCACTTCCAGGCCAGCCCAGTCAGCAGGTGGGCAAGCAAGTGGCCTTGGGGGGAGAAAAAGGGACTTTGGAGGTCTTCTGGTCCAACCCCCTGCTTAGGCAGGAAAACTGAGGGTGCCAAAATCTGAGTGGGGGGCCTGGGAAAGGTGTCAGAAGAACAGAATAACACTTAGAAAGGACCTTGGGGGGGGGGCTATACCATTTCAGAGAAATGGCTGTCCAGTCTTTTCTTAAAAACCTCCACTGATTGAGCACCCAGAACTTCTGGAGACAAGCAGTTCTACTGGTTAATTTTTCTCACTGTCAGGAAGTTTCTCCTTAGTTTTAAGTTGTTTCTCTCTTTGTTCAGCTTCCATCCATTACTTCTTGTTTTGCCTTCTGCTACTATGGAAAATACATTGCCCCCCCTTTTTTGTGGCAGCCTCTCAAAAGTCTGTTCTGTGACCTACCTATCACACTCTTGGGCAAAGCATGTGACCCATTTCCTCATTTTAGTAGTCCATGAAAGTACATCTATAGTATGTAGATCAGAGGTGAGTTGCTTCCGGTTCAGACCGGTTCTTAGAACCGGTAGCGCCGGCAGCAGAAGGCTCCACCCACCCACCCACCCACCCAGGATGCTTCTGCGCATGCGCAGAAGTGCCCCACGCACATGCAAGCACGCACATGAACTGGTAGCAAAAATATTTACAACCCACCACTGATGTAGATGCAGATAATAAAGTTGAAAAAATATGAACAACATTTTTGCTGAACTATAGATACGTTGAGGCCTTTGAGCAGCCGGGAGGTGAGGCCAAGTGTGACAAGGAGTGGCTGGGAGGGGCAAGATGGGGCCGGGCGTGACAAGGAGAGGCCAGGCGAGGCGCCCCTCGATGTGAGTGACATCAAGTTGGCCATGCCCAACCAGTCACATGACCACCCAGCCACACCTACCCAGCCAGTCATTAGGGAAGAGAACCAGTTGTTAAATTATTTGAATCCCACCACTGAATTGTAATGGATATAGAAAAGAGCTGATATGTTTAAAGAAAAAAAAACAATGTTTAAAGTGATGAAAGAACATGATGGAAGCAAAGTTGGTAGACAAGGACAGAAACCTAAGGAGAGGCACAGTGAATGTTGAAACAAGGTAAAATGATTTAATTAGATATCCTTCTCATTTTTCTTATATCCTCCCTTTATTTCCTTTTGTTTACTACTAAATATTTTTTCTGCTCTTTGCACAACACTGCTTAACCCAGAAGGGAATAACACAATGGCTATGTATATGAATTCAATCTCCCTTATTCCTCAACATGAAAATCAATGGGGAAAAACTCAAAACATAATTGCAATTAGTAAGAAAAGTAAGATACAATGCAAGGTGCTTTTCAAATGAAGCATACGGAGTAATTAAGATCTCCCTAGAAATGGGCAGATTTATTTGTGCTGGTTTGTTGTTACAAAGTGTACAGACATGATAAAGACTCATCTTTGTGTATTTTCTTCCTTGAGACTTAGAATGGTAGTGGCCAATTTCTCATTGAGAAAGGTGAGAATTTACTGAGTGCTTTGCTAATCGAAACACAAATGCAGAATGTTGAAAAGGTCACAATGCGTATAGTACAAAATTATCTTTCTGCACTGCATTACACATTTCATTTCAAAGCCGGAAATTTTAATTAAATTGACATATAGCAAAAGGTTTTGCTTTTAAAAGGCCGGGGGTGTGGAAGAGGAGGAAAAAGATGAGAGAAGACAGACTGTAGCAAAAATAAAATAATAATAATAAAAAATAACACGCAACTTATTTTAAAATCAGGAATGTGAGGATCAGAACTGACCACAGTTGTTGAAAATTAGCATCATTATAGCATATAGAGTTAACATTTATTTTAAAAGAAGTCAGGAAATACCCAATTCCCACCAAAAATCTCCTGAGAAAATAAAATATGTTATTTTCCACCATGTCTATTAGATGTCTCTGGTAATCTTTCTCCCTAAAATTTTAAGGGTGATCCCCTGGTTTGGCATAATGTCTTACACTGGGATCAAAATCACTCAGAGTTACTATAAACGCAAATGATCCTAGAGGTTAGGGCTTAGCAAGGTGACAAATTCGCTTCTTATTAAAATAATAATTTCAAAAAAGTGGGGCAAGAAAATACATCCTGATGATGGGATCGAAAGGAACTTTGGTACCCCTAATTTCTGCTCTGCTAGAGTTCTGCTTCATGGTAAGAAAAAAACCATTTTTGTGTGTGCAGGAATGAATTTGCCATGAAAGCAGGAACTGCTAACTTCATGTGCTTCCAAATAAATTTGTTTCATGCAATTGCTCCCCTTCACTCACAGAATTGTATAGAAGTTTCAGAAGATGTTTTTAATCATTTCTAACTGCAGCGCCCCATGTTTTTCCATTCCTCTCCCTCCTCCTCCTTGGAATATATGAAATAGTTTGAGGATTTTTTTTTATTGATAGTGCAAAGAGTTCTTTATCTGGGAGCATCACACCATCGCTCTGGATCCTGTATGGTCTTTCCTGGAGTGGAAGCATGGGGACATAGTAGACAGTTTAAAAAAGAAGTTGGGTTTTGCTAATTTCCAATACCTGAAATTTGAAACATTGCCATTTGGCTTTTGTGTCAAAATGTTGAGCTCCGATTTTGACATTATAATTGTGGAATGTCATAAATGAAAGCTGCTTGTTTAGTAGTAGTTAATAATAGAAAAGTTAATAAGGGGGTTCTTTTTCAAATGTCATTCTATCAGATTGCAGAGCAGAGTGAGAAAGGATTCGCACAATACAGCTATATTTTGTTTATCCTCAGCTATATATCCTGTTTGAAAACCAGATGATTAGATTAGATTAGATTAGATTAGATTAGATTAGATTATTGTTAGAGTTGAAAGGGACCCTGTAGGTCATCTAGTCCAACCCCTCGCTCAAGCAGGAGTCCCTACATCATTTCAGATAAATGGCAGTCCAATCTCCTTTTGAAAGTCTCAAGTGTTGGAGCTCTAACAACCTCCGCAGGCAAGCTGTTCCACTGGTTGATCGCTCTTACCGTCAGAAAAATTCTCCTTATTTCCAGGTTGAATCTCTCTTTGGTCAGTTTCCATCCATTATTCCTTGTCTGGCCTTCTGGTGCTTTGGAAAACAGCCTAATCTCCTCCTCTCTGTGGCAGCCCCTCAAGTATTGGAACACTGTTATCATGCCACCCCTGGTCCTTCTCTTCACCAGACTGGCCAAGCTCAGTTCCTGCAACCGCTCTTTGTATGTTTTAGTTTCCAGTCCCCTTATCATCTTTGTTGCTCTCCTCTGCACTTTCTCTAGAGCTTCAATGTCTTTTTTATAGTGTGGTGACCAGAACTGGATGCAGTACTCTGGTTGTAGTCTAACTAATGCTTTATAGAGTGGTATTAGTACCTCCCTAGTTCTAGATTGTATCCCTCTGTTAATGCAACTCAGGACTGCATTGGCTTTTTTGGCTGCCACTGCACATTGCTGGCTCATATCTAGTTGGTTGTCCACCAAGACTCCTAGATCCCTCTCGCAGTTGCTGCTATTGAATGTGGTTTTACCCAGTTTATATGTGTGTCTTTGGTTTTTCTTACCTAGGTGTAGGATTTTACTTTTCTCTGCATTGAATTTTATTTTGTTTGATTGAGCCCAGTGTTCAAGTCTGTCGAGATCCATCTGGATCCTGAGCCTGTCCTCTGGGGCATTCAGAAGTACACCAGTAAAATGGCACCCAAAGATGAGCTGCTAATGTCTGCCGTCATCTAACTGACATATAGGTGGTGCCTGAGGCAGCAGTAGACATGAGAGGAAGATCAAGCACAGGAAGTGCCATGACAAGATAAAATCTTGCATGGGAAGTACCATCGACAGACAGCTGAGATAGCAGACATTGGGGAAATCCTACTAGTGGCTGGACTAAAAGTGAACACTGTTCATAGCATCACAAGAACAGGCACTAAGCACCAGATCCATAGGTGCAAGTCCTATGAGAGCAATCAACCAATGGAACAGCTTGCCTTTAGAAGTTGTGGGAGCTTCACCACTGGAAGCTTTCAAGAAGAGACTGGACTGCCATCTGTCAGAAATGTTGTAGGGTCCCTTGCTTGGGAGGGGGCTTGAACTAGATGACCTACAAGGTCCCTTTCAACTCTGTTAATCTGTTATAAGGACTTAAGGTGTAGACTATGCAGAGGCTTCAGAGACAGTCCAACACATGGTGGCAGGGTATGAGATGCAGATAGGAACAGCGTACATTCAGTAGCACAACCAAGGAGCTGTGCACACGAACTTCTGCACAGAATATGGGCTACACTTTCCCAAGTCCAGATGGGAGATTCCACAGAAGGTCATGGAAAATAAGAAAGCTAAGATCCTGTGGGACTTTCCAGATCCAGACAGGCAGGCAGGCACTAGCCAATCAACCAGAAATTGTGGTGATAGACCAGAAAACAGCGGTGGAACCAGATGTAATGGCTCCAAGCGACAACAACATCAGCTGAGAAGCAGAAGTACCAGGGCCTAAAGGAGGAACTGGAGAGGATGTGGAAAGTAAAGGCCAAAGTGGTCCCAGTGATAATAGGAGCACTCGAGGCTGTGACTCCTAAACTGGGAGAGTGACTCCAACAAATCCCAGGAACAACATCACAGCTCTCTGTCCAGAAAAGTACAGTATTAAGAACAACTAAGACACTATGCAGAATCCTCAAACTCCCAGGCCTCTGGTAGAGTATCAGAGTTTGAGGAAAACACAGACCACCTGTAAAGATGAGAAGGGAATTTTAAAAAATAGAGACTTTTTTTTTGCCTGAGTTTTTTTCTTCCCTCTCCTATCCTTTTCCTTTTTATCTTGTCGCTTTTTTTTTTACTAGAGTAGGGGCTGTAGAGCTTATCTATCTCCATCTCTATCATTGCCATTTCTTTCCACCACCACCACCAACCCTTCCTCTTAAATATAAAATCACATTGCACTGACAGGACAAATACACCGAGGTGTTGAGCAATCTATATTAAAATGTCTTCGCTGAATTCCATTGCATTTTGAGCAGCTCAGGATTTTGTGGGCAATTACTAGCCACCTGCTTTCCAATAGGAATATCTGCATTTTCGCAATAATATATATCAGGTTTTTGAAAGATCAGATTTGACTTTCTTCCTTCTCTTTTTTTAACAACAATTCCATCTATTTCCACATCAACATGTGACTTTTTTAAAAATCCACACGGGCCCTCATGCAATTTTTAATATGCATTTCTCCAAAAGTACAAATCTTCATCTGCATGTTTACAAGTGTATACCTTTTGTTAGAAAAATATTCTCTAATGTAATAAATACAATTTTGTGCACATTTTCCCTTAATGCATAGATGTTGGGAGTTCTTTGAGTTCTGAATCATACCAGACTATTTTTTACAAAAAATGTGCAGAAGCTTGTATTCTGGCTTGCAAGTTGGTTCAGGAAGTGTAATTTATTTGTGTTAAAATGACTTTTCTCATTTTATGACTTAATAAGAGAAATATATGGAGGGAATGATTTCATTCTCTCTCCCACTTTTCTTTTGCACTTATGGGATTATTGTCAAAGAAATGCAGGAGTTTATCTCTTTCTGGAAATCCCATGAGTGAAAGATGCCAATTCTTCCCCTCAAGTGGTAATTTAGGAGCATAAAAAATCAAATATCTAAGTCACTCACACATTCACACATCTAATTTGTGATGTTACCATCTGTTCCCATGTAATGCTAAAATCTATGGATGCTTTTGTTGTTAGCTGTTTCTGAAGCAGGATTATTTTCACATAAGTGATGGCTTGCATTAAATTTCATGGCCTGTCAAATAAAAAAACACTCCCTGCCTCAAATTTTCTATCTTCCCTCTCTCCAATTCTTGCATTCTGTCCTTGCCAGTCAGGAAAAACAAGACTTTGATGAAAAGTTGAATATGAGGGTAGTGGTGATAGTGGTAGGGAAGGATAGCCAAGGACAGAAAGGTAGTAGGAGATTTTAAATGAAGTGGAGAAATCAAGAAAGTGGTATTTTAGGTGAAGAGTAAAGCAATTTGTATACATTAGTAGATTGTTTTTATTATTAGATTATTATTGTTAGCTTTTTAACCCACTTTAGATCTCTCTCTCTCTCTCTCTCTCTCTCTCTCTCTCTCTCTCTCTCTCTCTCTCTCTCTCTCTCTCTCTCTCTCTCCTATCTATCTATCATCTATCTATTTATCTATCTATCTCAAAGTGGCAAATATGCTGAATTCTCCCATCTCCTCTTTTTCCCACAACAATAATCCTTTGAGGTGAGTTGGGCTGTAAAAGAGGGTCTAGGCCAAAGTCATCCAGCCAGCCTTCATGTTGAAGACAGTACTAGAACTCACCATTTCCTGGTTTCTAAGGCAGCACCTTAACCACTACACCACAGTGACTCCATACGTGCCACGGATCCAAATATGTTTTGATTTCAAGTCAGTTTTTGAACCCTGGCATTTGCTTGGATGAGTCCAGAGCTGAGAGAAAATGACTGGCCCAAGTTACCCATCTGGTTTGGTGCCTAAGGAGGGCTACAACTGATGGTCTCCCATGATCTCGCCTGATGCCTTAACTACTATCCCAAATTGGCTCTTACTCAAGTTCAAAGCAAAAATTTAAATAACTTGTGATAAAACTGGGAAAACCTTTTCTCTGAAACTGGAGAGCTAGCTAAACCAATTATTATTTATTATTTATTTAGCATATGCTGATGTTATAATAGCCAGGTGACTACAATGATAACACAGAGTAGTTATTTGGCTGCCTAAGACTACTAGCCCATTCGATTCACAGTCGCGCACTATCCATGGTGCACCAAAAGGGGTGAGCTAGCTCCACACTAGAAAGAAAGACGAACGGCAATAGCAATAGCACTTTACTTATATATCGCTTCATAGTGCTTTACAGCCCTCTCTAAGCGGTTTACAGAGTTCAGCATATTGCCCCCAACAATCTGGGTCCTCATTTTACCGACCTCGGAAGGATGGAAGGCTGAGTCAACCTTGAGCCTAGTGAGATTTGAACAGCTGAACTGCTGAACTAGCAGTCAGCCTGCAGTCGCAGCATTTAACCACTGCACCACTTCAGCTCTTGCAACCTGCATCATCATCCGGGGGCTTTCTTCCTCCACCGAGGTTGCCTTGCAAATGGGTGTTGTATCTGGGAAGGTCGAGAGCTGACAGGGTTCTGACTGCCTGCACAAAGCACCAGCTCATCTTCTCATTGATGTGGTCCCTATTTATCTACTTGCATAGAACATGCTTTCGAACTGCTAGGGGGGCAGAAGTTGAGGCAAGTGATGGGTGCTCACCCCGCTATGCAGTGCTAGGACTCGAACTGCCAGAACAAAGTCCATCTCCAGTGTCATTAAGCCACTTAGCCACCATGTCACTGCTAAAACCAATGATCTGATTTGCTATGGGCAACTTGTGATTACAGCTATAATATTTCCAGATGATAGTAGAATATTAATCAATTGGAATCGATTCAACAGAGAGATGAAAGTGCTTATGCAGACATATTATTAACTTCATTACTACAGCATAAAGGGTTGTAACCATTGAGTTTATAGAGCTACCTTGAAACAGTTCTTTGAATTCCTCAGCAAATCTCCTGGAGGAGAAAGTGGGTGAATTGTTTCTCCAAGGAAAGGAAACATTCCCTCACAGTTTCTCAAAAATAGGCTTTCCCCATACTACTGTGAACCTTGAAACTGGCCTGACTGAGGCCATTTTGAGACTTCAGTGCTGACACACTGGAGAAGAGGGATAGGGAGGGGGGAATAGAGTGTAGTTGGAGTGTTGTAGTCTCTTGGGAACCAAGGACATTCCTGCAGGTGCTCGGAAGGAGGGGACTGGAGTCACCTAGCAACTGGACAGTATCCTGATTGGACCATGTGACTGATTGTTTTGAGAGAGTGACAAACTTTTACTTTTAATTAGGTGAAAACCACGGGAATACTCAAAGTTGTTTTCACCAGCCTGTGCCAATATGATGTATCCAATAAACCTACTCTTTGAGGAAATTGCCTGCCTCAGAGTTTTGTTTGCTATGGGTATGTTACTTGGAACCAGTGGTGGGTTCCACTTACCTTTGCTACCGGTTCGGGAACAGGAGTGCATGGACGCGCACGCTTCGCACATGCACAATGCATCTGCGCATGAGCATTTTTCTGCAGAGCATTTTTTAATGACGTCTGGGCAGGTGGGCTGATCTGTTGCTACCGGTTCGCTGAACCAGTAGCAACCCACCACTGCTTGGAACCCTGACAACTGCTGCTACTGAAAAAGCTGTACTCCAAGAGTTCCTTCACCCATGCTGTCTTGAGATGCTGCTAAAATGTAGCGAGCCAAGCAAGGCTGCAGGCCATGGGAGGGTTGATGGTCCAATGAAAGACAGGATAAAGTGCCATGCACAGTCAGTTTCTTCATAACGAAACAAGAACAAAAGCCCACCTCTCTGCACACGAGAGTTTTTGCAAATTTCTCATAATCATTTGAAGATTTTCCAATCCAATGAAATTTTCTGTCATCAGATTGAATGAGAAATGGTTTGAGGGAGTGCTGCAGATTTTGGCTCCTCCCCCCCCCTTCCATTCAACCAAGTCTGATTCTTCGGGGCTGCTTGAACAAGTCCTTGCAGTTTTCTTGGCCGGTTATTTTTTTTTCCAGAAGTGGATTGCCATTGCCTCCTTTCTAGAGCTGAGAGGGAGTGATTGGCTCAAGTTGGCTTTATGCCTAAGGTGAAACCAGAACTCATGGCTTCCTGGTTTCTGATGCCTTACTCCAGGGGTGGGTTCCACTTACCTTCGCCTCCAGTTTGCATCGCGACATTGCGCACGCATGCACTCACTCCACTCGTGCGATTTGGCTTCCGCGCATGCTCAGAAGCAGGAATTAGCCCGAAACACAACTGAGGAGCTCATCAGATGTGCTTCGGACAAAGAAATAAAGGTCAGAATTCACCTGCGGGCGTGCAGGAGGGCCCTTTTTCAAGCTGTGGAAGGGGAAAAATTCACAAAAAATAAAAAAAACAAAAAAGATGGCGGCATCCATGGAACAGCACCGTCAGAAGCGGATTGCTACCAGTTCAGGCGATCCAGTCCGAACCGGGAGGAACCCACCCCTGCCTTACTCATTACATCAAACTGCATAAGTCCAAATGCTGAGACATTTGCTCTGTATTATTTAAGCAAAAGAACACATTCCTCACCTTTTGTAGAATTTAGGTTTAATAGACGAGAATATTGGTAGCTCAGGGTTGAACTGTGGAGTCTTTACTGCTCTCTGAGCTTGGCTGTTTACTTGCAGACTTTTTATTACCCAACTAGGTAACATCATCAGTGCTCATATGCTCAACATCAGTGATGATGTTACCTAGTTGAGTAATGAAAAGTCTGCAAGCAAACAACCAAGCTCACAGATCACACAATTTAGGTTTATGACACAATGATAAGCTAATCTGAATCCTCAGGAGTAGAATGAAATGTGTGGCTGCTGGATTTCAGTAATATGGCTGTTGGCCATCCCTTGACTGTAGGATATATGCAGTATCCTATCATCAAGGGAAATGGGTTAAGTGGGCCTCAGCTTATTTCAAGCAGAGGTGCAATTATTCTAAAATGTGTTGGAATCCATGCAGCTTTAAGGCAGTGGTGAAACTGGGTCTTGAGCTCAGGTAGAAAGGATTAGTTTTAGTCTGAATATCAATTATTCCTATATATATAGATTTGAAAATTATAATGTTCTTAATTTGGTATTGGTAATGCAATTTTAGTTATCTCATATATTTTAGAGCTTAAACTGCTTCTGTGCAGTTGTAGGTTTTTTTTAAAAAATGTTCTCTTATACATCTATTAATATTTATCAAGACCTTGCATTTTATGTTGCATCTTTCTTCTGTGCAATATTAAAATTGAATAGCATTAGACATTGGTGATAGTAATGCTAATATTTTAGTCATTCTTTACACTTTATTGATGAAGTTACCAGCTGTAAATTTTGCTGGCTGTAAGGTTTATGGTTCTGTATTACCTTGTGCTGCTCTGTGATTGAAAATAAAGGAAGTCTTATTTATTATTAACAACCTGCATATATTGGGACACCCAACTAAGTAGCATCAGTCCTGGAGAGAAGACTTCTAGGGAATCCCAGGGCTTTAGTTTAAATTGGGAAGGCAAAAAAAAAATAAAAATCAGACGAAGGAAGTGGCAAACATTTTTTGTACTGTTGCCAAGAAAGCTACATGGCCATCTCTATGTAGCTGGGACTGATTCGAAGGAGATTTTACCTTACAATTGTAATGTCATGAATTCACCTTCTAATGCAAAGTCCTTTTAATATTTAATACAAAAGAAAAAGCTTGTATTAGATAAATCAAGCATGATGCGTAGAAGGGAGCCAATGTCCTATAATGGTTCAGATGCTGGCGATGGACCAAGGGAAACTAAATGCACAACCCCCCCTCGATTATGGAGCTCATTGGTTGACTTTGGGCCAATAGCTCTCTCAAAACAATCTATCTTCACGGGGTTGTAATTATGAGGATAAAATTAGGGAGGCTCCTCCCAAGTAAGTTGCCTTCAAAGAAGAAGAGATGGGCTGTAAACGCAACAAATAAATAAGTAGATAAATTTTAAAAGGCAATCCTTTGAAATTATAAATATATAAGTATGTGTTTGTGTATCTCTCTTTCTTCTTTCTTAATCGGATCACGTACCACTTTACAGGGAATGTTGATACGTTTTCTGGCATGCTATTTCACTGGTTCCCTGGGAAGAGCCACCTTTAATTATGTTAAGAAACAAACAAAAATGTTTTGATTAAGGGTTGAACCCATTGAGGCTGGGAATTATGCATGGTATACTTTCTTGTCTAATATGAAGGAAGAGGTTGTGCTTCCATCTCAGGTCCTATGCAGAACATTTCATCCTGCCATACTGCTCAACAATGCAGAGGGTTGCAAATATTGTGAAGTTTTTTTTTCCAATGAGACCACTGTGCTCTTCCAACATGATAGTGATTTGAGATCTCGGTTTCCCTGGGTTAAAAAAAATAACCCTTTTCAGATTCACCTGTGAATATCTGCACAGTCAAAGAGAAGATCCTTGCAATTCTTTGGATGCAAGATGACGTCTGGGTAGAATGAGACAAAAGAATGAAGGTCTGAAATAATTGTGTGCCACATAAATCTTAAAAATATCAGGAAAGAAAACCTTGTACAGCTATTGTGGCATTCCATGACAGTTGAGATTCTTTTAATGTTTAGACCTGAATTGTGTAAAACATAAAAATATTTATGATACAATCAGTGGTGGGTTCCTACCGGTGCGGTCCACTCTATAGCACCGGTAGCGGCCTGCTGGTGATGTCACAGTACCAGTTCGGTCGATTGCTGGTGCCTGGGCACCGCCATTAAAAAAAAAAATTAAATATTTCTTCTGCGCATGCCCAGAAGCCGAGCTTCCTGCACTGCGCATGTGCTGCCTTCCTACCCCACAGTGAGTCCAAGCAGGGGAGGATGGATGAGGGAGCGCGTGAGATGCTGAAAGAACGGGCGGCAGCAGCTATCTCCATTCCCCTCCCTTCAGCAGTCCGAGAAGCCACGAACATGCGGTGATGATCCCAGGCATTTTCGCACGTTCGAGGCTTCTCGAGCTGCTGAGGGGAGGGGGAACGGGTGGCAGGAGCCTAGGATCATTGAATGGGGAGAAGCATTCAGGCCAGACGGAGCCTCCTAGAAGAACCGCTGCTGCGGTCTTGCTGTTCCCGCTGCGGGGGGCTGCATTGCGGGTGGGCAATGCTCCCCCACTTCTCCGGCCTCTGCCAAGCTCCCGAGGCCCACGTCCACCCGGTCACATGGCTGGCAAGCCACACCCACAAAATAAGCCACACCCACAGAGTGGCAGTAAAAAAATTAGGAACCCGCCCCTGGATACAATGGTACATTAGTCTTTTCTCAACCTGGTGTTTTGAGATTCATCTCTCATTTTGTCTGACCCTTGGTCATGTTGGCTTAAACTGATGGGATCTGAGTTACAAATGACTGGAGAACACCATGCTAAAGCAATCTTCAATACTCTTTCTAAAACAATAAATTGTGTCCTAGCTATTGCTTTTTCTCATATATGCAAGAACATTTCTCACTTTCTTACATTCATACCAGAGGTGGGTTCCTCCCAGTTCGGACTGGTTTGCCTGAACCAGTAGCAAGCTGCTGGTGACATCATCATGATGTCACGGAACCAGTTCTGTCGGTGCCAGTCTGTGGACACCACCATCTCTTTTTTTGGAATTTTTTTGGGAAAATTGTTTTTGAATTTTTTTTGGAAAAAATTTTCGGGGTTTTTTCCTTCTGCACATGCACAGAAGCTGAGTTTCTGGTACTGTGCATGCATCGCCATCTTGTTTTTGGCTTTTTAAAAATCTTTGTTATTTTTTGGCACTGTGCATGTGCACGCACGCAAAGCATGCGTGCGCCCACGAGGTACGCCCACACGGCGCGGGAGGAAGCAAACCGGCAGTGAGGTAAGTTAGAACCCACTCCTGGTTCATACATCCCATTTTTTCCACAATAGAAATCACAGCAATAGATAGGGTGCTCCTCTGTAATCTCCTTTTCAAACATTGTGGAGACCTAGAACTTTATAACTTCAGCAAGTCTGCTGTTTCATGTGCTTTTACACCATTTACATTTTATTTGCTTCCAAAACTCTTGCAACCAAACCAAGAAAAAAATTAGTGGCTATACAGTGGCTTGTTATTTCCAGGCTCTTGGATAAACCTGTAAAATTAATCAGGTGGCAAAGTTTCACTGTAGGAGTTCTACTAAACAAGAGAATTCATCACATTTCAGTGGGAAATGTCAAAAATATAGATACGTCTATTTATTTCTGGAGAGAGAGACAAAAAGAGCAAGAGTATTAATGGAAATCCTTCAAAACATTTTGGCATTGTAATTAAAAAAATTGTGTTTTTTTAAAAGATACTCTTCCAATACATTAATATTTGATGTAGCAATGGATGTATCAAATTGATTGGAACAGTAAGATTGCTGGAAAATATCTTGAGGGCACTGTTTGAGTGGTCAGGTGGTTTTCCTTTACTGTAAAATGGTAACATGTAAAAAACAAAACAAAAAAACCAAAACAAAACCCCAACAAACCAGAAATAGTTTCAAAGAAGGAAGGAATGCTAGAAATGTCTGGGAATTTTGGAGTGCACTGTGATCAGGAGTGGGGCTGGGCTGGGCTGGGCTGGGCTGGGCTGGACTGGGAGGGGAGGGGAGGGAGGGGAGGGGAAGTGGAGAGGAGAGGAGAGGAGAGGAGAGGAGAGGAGAGGAGGAGAAAGCTTATATTGCCAAATGAGTAGAGATGAAAATGCTGGACTAGAGTTTTGGATATTCAGGTTGAATCCACTCTCAACTACGAAAATCCTCTCAGTGACCTTGGTCATGTCATTATCTCCCATCTTAATTTATACAATGCAAGTCTCTGGGAACAGGCTCTGAGGGTAAAATTATAGGGAGAATTGCTATGGAAACTTCTTTTGGAAACTTCTTTATCTAACAAATAGATAAATAAATAAAAACCCTGACTAATTTTTTAAATAAAATAAATTAACCCTCTAAGACTGGGAAACTTCTTCCCTCCCCTTACAGCTACAGTATATCAAGGTTTCATGTCCATCAACCTTTATGCCCCCAGTTCTTTCAGTCCTGTGCTGACATTAATTAGTTTAACATTATATTTGAAATATAGGAAGCAGTTCATGCAAAACGCCACTATGCTGAATAAAAACTTTCATGTGCCTCATCTTCATGTCGTGTATTACTTGTATTAATGTTATGTTTCTTTTGCAAAAGTCAGTTAAGTGCAACACTTCTTCTGCTATAATACTATGTGTCTTACATCTTTTTGAAGTCAGGTAACAGTGACTAAATACATCAGATATATCTGATCTCCATGCTCCTCAAACAATAAGGAGATGGTTATTTAGTTATTTATTGAGGGAAATTTTCTGGATCATAGATTAAGACAGAGCTTACATATAAAATGGGGAAGAAGAATCAGTGACTTAAAGCTAAGACACATAAAATATGTCGCAACACATCCAAGCTCTTTTTTAAAAAGTGGATTATAAACTTAGGCAGCTCAAAGGGTTACCATACAAATTAGCTCTGAATTTCAAGATATGAAAGGCAAGGGCAAGTCAAAATTGTGAATTCCTGGAGCCATAAAAGTTGATATCTGCAGCATACATACTAGTTAAGATAGTGACCTAATAATTTCTCCAGGTAATTTCTCCATTTGACTTTCTGCAAATAAAGATATGAGGAGGAAAACTGGGTTTTCTAAATCTTATGAGGAGGACTGCTACTCAGACAACTACATGAAGGTTGCTGAGATTTTTAAAGCAAGAATTCTGAAAATGTGGGGGAGAGATCCATTTGGATAAATATGAAACAATTGGCTTTATATTCCATCCATCATGCAATGCATAGATCTGACTAACTGGCTTGCTTGTAAAGATTTCACCCAATATACAAACAATAAAAAACAGTAACATCCCCCCACTCCCAAAAACAATCAGTCAATCCATAAACCAGTCAATAGAGCCGAGGTGGCGCAGCGGTTAGAGGCAGTACTTCAGGCCACTTTAGCTGACTGTGATCCGCAGGTCAGCGGTTCAAATCTCACCGGCTCAAGGTTGACTCAGCCTTCCATCCTTCCGAGGTAGGTAAAATGAGGACCCAGATTGTTGGGGGCAATATAAATACACATTGCTTACTGGTGTAAACCACTTAGAGAGTGCTTGCACTGTGAGGCGGTATATAAATCTCACAAATAAATAAAATAAATAAATTGGCTCCATCCCAGGCCAATTGGCAAACCATGTCTTCAGGGCCTTGCGAAAGAGTATCAAAGTGTGGGCCAATCTCTCTCTCTCTCTCTCTCTCTCTCTCTCTCTCTCTCTCTCTCTCTCTCTCTCTCTCTCTCTCTCTCTCTCTCTCTCTCTCTCTCTCTCTCTCTCTCCCTCCCTCCCTCCCTCCCTCCCTCCCTCTCTCTCTCTCTCTCTCTCTCTCTCTCTCTCTCTCTTGATGATGGCTGAAATGAAGTACATTTTTAGTCATTTTAACAGGCAGGGAAATGCTGATGGAAGTTTAATCAATACCTGCATTTCTGTTCAATCCTTTGGGCCCCCACAGTTTCTTTCACATTGTTAATTAGGCTGATCAGAGCAAGCTGTTTGCTGAATGCAACAAAACCTTTTTTTAGTTTGTTGAGAAGGGAAGGGATGTTGGTACTCACCTGTGAGACGTCCTTTCTCGTAGGGCAGAGCTAGCCTCCAAGAATGGGTTAAATCTGCCCCCTAGCCAATAGAACCGAGTCTTAAAAAAGGTATATATAGTGCCCTCTCAGATTGGCACTCCCTCTTTTAATCGAGGGATCAAGTCAGACTCGATGTGCTTTTTCCAAAACAAACATACAATTTATTAACTATGTACAGACTGATCGGAGAGAGTAGGAATTATGTACATGAGACACAGCTCAGAATAAGTAACTATATACACACCCTTAGCAGAGAAAAAACAGAACTATATACAGGTGAATCATTGCATACAAGAGAAGAACTATATACACCAGATAGCCGTAGAGCGCCCAGCCAGCCCCAATGGGAGGGACTTGGAGGCTAGCTCCGCCCTACGAGAAAGGACGTCTCACAGGTGAGTACCAACGTCCCTTCTCCATAGTGGGCGGAGCTAGCCTCCAAGAATGGGACATACCAAAGCTGGCGTCCCTAGGGCGGGATCAATCGTCCTGGCTGGGAAGAGAGCTCAATGTCACCCCTGTCTCCAGCACCCGCCTGCCAAAATCCGCCTCCTCCGAAGCATAAACGTCTAGTTTGTAATGGAGGATGAAGGGAGTAAGGGAGTACCAGGTGGCCGCCCTACAGACCTCGAGGATGGGGACCCTAGCATTCCACGCTGCAGAGGTCGCTGCGCTGCGGGTGGAGTGTGCCGTGAGACCCGAGGGCTTAGGTAGCGCCATGTGTTTATAGGCCAAGGAGATGGCCGCCCGGATCCATCGGCCAATTGTCGCTGAAGACGCCTTGCGACCCTGAGTAGAGGGGCGAAAGGTCACAAATAAGGTCTCAGTTCGCCGCAAAGGAAGCGTCCGACAGAGATAAATGTTAAGTGCTCGCTTAACGTCCAGCATGTGCCAAGCGCGCTCAGAGTCCATGGACGGATTTTGAAAAAAGGCCGGTAAGATGACCTCCTGCGCCCTATGAAACGGCGTGTTCACCTTGGGCGTGAAGGCCGGGTCCAATCGAAGAACGACCCTGTCGCTGTGGAAGGTACACAGGTCCGCGCGCACAGACAAGGCTGCGAGTTCAGATATCCTGCGCGCTGAGGTGATTGCGACGAGGAACGCTACCTTGAAGGAAAGGTGTGTCCAATGGTTCAAAAGGGGCAACCGTTAAGGCCGAGAGAACCTTGGAAAGGTCCCACGTAGGGACCACTGGTGGGCACAGGTTAGTGACCCCCTTAAGGAACTGCTTCAAGAGAGGGTGAGCAGCCAGCGAGTCCAGGTGTGGGCAGGACAACACTGTTGAAAGCGCCGCAACCTGCCTGCGCAAGGTGTTGGGAGACAGGCCCTTGGCGAGCCCCTGCCGCAGAAACTGGATGATGTTAATGATTGAGAGATCAAGAGGGGAATAACCCACCTGCGCGCACCAGGCACAAAATGTGCGCCAGGTAACCGAATAAATCCGCTCCGTTGACGGCTGTCTGGAGGCCAACATGATTTCAGAGAGGTCGTCCGGAACTAGGCGGTGTTGCAGAGTGAGCCGCTCAAGCGCCAGGCGGTCAGTTGTAGCCAGTGCAGCTCTGGATGCTGCACTGACCCCTGGGCAAGCGACCACTCTGTCGGCGGGATCCGCCAGGGAGGTGATGCGGACAGGGACATAAGGTCCGCGAACCAGGTCCGCCGGGGCCAGTGTGGGGCCAGGAGGATGACTTCTGCTTTCAGCCTCAGGAACCTCCGGATGACCTGCGGGATCAGCGGAAGGGGGGGAAAGGCATACAGCAACTCCTGTGGCCATTGACAACGAAGAGCGTCCGTGTCCTCCGCGCCCGGAGTTCGGAACCTGGTCACGAACCTGGGAAGTTTGGCGTTTTCCGGGGTGGCGAACAGATCCACGGCTGGTAGTCCAAAGCGGTCCACTATTTGATGGAAAATGTCCGGGTGCAGGGACCACTCTGCCGGGTCGATGGCATTGCGGCTGAGCCAGTCCGCCGTGGTGTTGCTCACCCCGGAGATGTGCTCCGCAGTGATGGATCAGAGATGCCGCTCTGCCCAGAGCCCCAGGATCATCGCTTCGGACATGAGGGCCCTGGAGAAGGTCCCCCCCTGCCGATTTATGTGGGCTTTCGTAGTTACGTTGTCCGTTAAGACTAAGATGTGACGGCCCACCAGGTGAGGTTGAAAATGCGCAAGGGCCAACCTGACCGCCCTGAGCTCTAGCAAATTGATCGGAAGGGAGCGCTCTGCCCTGGACCAGGTGCCCTGGGCAACGAGGGATTCGGTGTGGGCCCCCCAGCCCGTGGTGCTGGCGTTGGTCGTCAACGTGAGCCTCTGTGGCTCCATGAAGTCGGAGCCCTCGCTCAGGGCGGGCGAAGTCCACCACCGGAGTGATTTCCTCGCCGACACTGGCATCCTGACCCTCGCGGGGGAGTGGCTGCGATTCGCCCGCTGAAAGGGGAGAAGAAACCATTGAAGGTCTCTGGAGTGCAGGTGAGCCCACGGAACGATGTGTATCGCAGAAATCATTTTTCCCAGGAGGGAAGACAGCTGGTTCAAGGGAATCCTTGTTTGAGCCAGAACATGCTGGACTAATTCCAATATGCTGTCTCTCCGGTCCTGGGACAGGTAGACCCTGCACTCCAGAGAGTCAATGATGGCCCCCAGGTGGGTGACCCTGGTAGAGGGGGACAGTTGGCTCTTTCCCAAATTAACGAGAAACCCGTGGTGCTCAAGTGTGTTGAGGGTAACCTGGACATCCTGCTGAGCCTGGGAAAGGGAAGAGGACTGGATGAGAATGTCGTCCAGGTAACACTGAACACGCACGGGAAGAGCCCTAAGGTGGGCGGCCAAGGCGGCCAAAACCTTGGTGAATACCCTTGGCGCTGAAGACAGGCCGAAGGGTAGCGCCTGGTATTCATAATGCACCCCTGCATAGCAAAATCTGAGGAACTGGCGGTGAGAAGGATGAATAGGAATGTGGAGGTAGGCCTCCGTGAGGTCAATTGAGGCGAGAAAATCGCCACGCCTAATTCCTGCCAAAATTGATTGCAGGGTGTGCATTTTGAATTTTCTGTACCTCACATATCTGTTCAGGCGTTTCAGATCGAGAATTGCTCTCCACCCACCCAAGGATTTCAGAACCACAAACAAGATGGAATAAAAGCCTTGCCCCTGCTGGTCCTCAGGCACTCGCTGGATGGCTCTAATATCCAGTAGGTGCTGGATGGCCTGATCTACGAGGACCCGTTTGGAAATGTTTGAAGACAAGGGGCAGCGTAAGAAAAACCTCGGAGGGGTGGAAATAAATTCCAGGTACAGTCCTGTCGACAGGGTTTGCAAAACCCATGCGTCATTGGTGATTTCCTCCCACCGACTGGCAAAGGCTGCCAGTCGACCCCCAATGGGAGGGATCGAATCGGGTCTACTTATACCGGCGGTAAGGGCGACCACCGGCTCCTCTAAAGGGCCGTTTTGATTGCCCGCCCCGGTATGGCCTGTCAGCAGCCGAGCGCTGCCGCGGGGCATAGGAACCCTGGGAAGCCCCATATTGCCCTTGGGGTGCCCCGTACTGCCCTTGCCCAGAAGAGTAGGATCCCTGGTACCTATTGTACGGGGTATCTGCTGGCCTGGAGCCTCGCCGGTAGGGAGGGGCCTTATTTTGGGACTTTTTACTGTAAGAGGGGAGGATTTTCCTCTTATCTTTGGTTTCCGTAGTGATCCGGTCTAGGGCCGGACCAAACAGGGACTGACCAGAAATCGGAGCCGCGGCCAGTTTCCACTTATGCCGCAAATCGGCTGACCAGCCGCGGAGCCAGTGCATGCGTCTGGCCACCACCGCTGTTCCCATTGCCCTGGCAGCAAAACGACCGGCCTGGAGTGCGGAGTCAGAAGTGAATTGGGCAGCAGCAATTAATTTCTGAATATCCTGGTGAGCCCTCGTGTCGGCCTGCGGGATATGGTCCTGTAGACCATGTAACCACTTCAAAGAAGTGCGACAAAAAAATGACGTTGTAGTCGAGGCTCTAACCGCCCAGGCCGCCGCCTGGTGGGTTTTCTGTAGAACGGATTCCGTCCAACGTTCCTCCGGACGAAGAAGGTCATCTGGCTCCCCGGGAACTGGAGCATTCGAATAGAGCGCCAACACGGGAGGGTCGACAGCCGGAACTGGAAGATGCTGCGCCAGGTGAGACGAGATGTTGAAATACCTCTTGTCTTGAGCGTTAGGCGCGGGCCCCGAGGCAGGCGTATGCCACTGCTTTGTAATGGCATCAACAAAGAGGTTAGGCGTCGGGATTACCTTGGTGGAAGAGGTTGAGGCTTCACCGAATATGGGGTCACCCTGAACCGCGGAAGTTTGAGGGTCAGCGGCCGATGGCGGGATGTTGGCCGTTGCCCTGGCCTTATGGAGCAGGGAACGAAAAAGGCTGGGGTGGAAGAGGGAAGTAGATGTCGAGGGTTCGGGAGCCAGGTCCTCGTCCTCTGACAGCTGTGGGTGGGGAGGATCACAACCTCCCTGGCCCTCGTCAATTTCCCCTTCCTCCTTGTCCAGGTCTCCAGCCGGGATGGGGGAGCTGTGTACGGAGTAATCATCGTCCTCCATGTCCTCAATGGATGCAGGTTCCAGGACGGGCGGAGGTGAGACCGCTCTGGGGGGAGGACGGCTCTGGGAGGAGTGAGCCATGGCCTTGACCGCAGCCTCAATCCCTCGCTTAATGGCGTCATCCATTCGTTGTTGGACCGCAGGATCGTCCAGTGGGTCCTTGTAGACTGCTGATGTGACCCTGCGGTGGGAGGAGCGACCCTGAGAGGAGTGAGCACCCCAAACGTCCCCCTCCTGAAGATGGACGCTCGGATTGTCCAGGGAGACATCTTCAGGTGAGCAAGGCTGCCCCACCCTGTGTGTCAGATGTTGAGGTGCCACGTCCCCATGGCCATGGGCTGGTGACATGGGGGTGGTGGGACCTGCAGGTGTGCCCCCTGACGCAGGCTTAGATGAGCCTTTATGCCCCTCCCCCTTAGAAGCCGTTTTTGAAGGCTTCTTAGCCTTTGGGGGGGTGAATTGAGGGGGGATCTGTCCCTGTGTTCATTGGTGGCTCGTGGCAGGGACGAATCTTCCTGTGAGCCTTTGGGAGGGCAAGGCCTGGATGATTTGGACTTGGCCTTGCCCTGCCTGTGAGCCCCCTCAGCCATGATTGTTGTATTTTTTAGTTTTAGGCTTTATTAAACAGCTTCTGGAGCGATTTCCTCCCTCTCCGAGCTTCGTCTGGTCTGCCCGGCAACTGATGATGAGGAGCGACAGCCAATCAGGAGAGCCGAATCGCCCGGGCCCGCAATTGATCACCTAATCTGCCTGGCAACTGATGACAAGGAGCGACAGCCAATCAGGAAAGCCGAATCGCCCGGGCCCGCAATTGATCACCTAATCTGCCCGGCAACTGATGATGAGGGGCGACAGCCAATCAGGAGAGCCGAATTGGAGATTCCAAAATGGCCGCCGTGACGTCAGCGTTGGAGTCGCAACGGCTGTTCCCGCCAAGTCAGAGAGGCTCCAGCGACGGTTTAAGGCCTGCCGATTTGACGGCTGAGGCCACCGAAGGGAGAGGTAGGCCTGGCAGAGGAGGGCTCTGCTTGGGGCGGCCAGAGTCAGCGCGGTGCTTGCAAAACGGCTGTGGAAGGATCGGCCTCCAGCCGAAGGGAGGAAAGCCGGTGGCCGCCCAAGCGCGGCTTCTGCGGCTACAAAAAACGCGCTCTTCTGCTTTTCCCCCAGAAGGTTAGGAAGGAGGGAGCAGGTGAAGAAATAGGCCTCCCTCTAATTCGCCCTGTGGCCCTGGATGGATCTAAGGGCCGCAGTATGCGGCTGGGCAGCTGCCCACGCCGCGCTCAACCCACAGATGACAGCTGTCAGTTAGGGGAGACTTTAGATCATGGAGAAATGTCACTCACGATAGAAGAATCAATCAGGAAATATAGGAGTAGCAACGGTGGAACTAGCCTCCAAGCACAGGAAAAAGCACAATGCCCTTTGGCTACGGACCGAGATTAAAAGAGGGAGTGCCAATCTGAGAGGGCACTATTTATACCTTTTTTAAGACTCGGTCCTATTGGCTAGGGGGCAGATTTAACCCATTCTTGGAGGCTAGCTCCGCCCACTATGGAGAAGGAACCAACCAAAGGAAGTGATGCATATTAACAAGTTTATTTTAGACCATTTTTGTTTCCTCTGATCCACTGGCACTTGGAAGACTAATTGAAGAATTAGTCTTCATAAGTAAGCATCTTCTTAGGGTTTGCGGGATGTGGCTTTCTAATGTCAAAAAAACCTGGAAAAAGTCATTCCCGTCTGTTGTGAATGAATGCATCTTGATCTTTGGATAAGAAAGGTTGTACAGCTTGTACACCCTGGGTAAAAAAATTGCTCTTAATTCACTTCTGTGTGAACTCTGGGACTTGAAGCCCACACATCTTAAAGTTGCCAAGGTTGGGAAACATTGATATCAATGCATTAAAACAGGACTAAGGACGGTTCAAGACAATTTTTTTTGCCTGAAGCAAAGAAAATGTCCCCCCATTTCATGTGCAAAAGCTGATCGAATCTTTCTGTAGAATCTTTCTGCAATGGTGAGATGGAACACAGGGTCCTCTTCTACGCCTAAAGACATCAGGATAATATGGAAGGCATAAAGCAAGACATGTGGCATGCTTGCTTGATTACAGGTTGATTATATGCTGCCATAAGCAGTTCAATACTTGCTGGTTTCAATGAAACAAAAAATAATTTATTTGTGAGATTTTATTTATTTATTTATTTGTGAGATTTATATACCGCCTCACAGTGCAAGCACTCTCTAAGCGGTTTACACCAGTAAGCAATGTATATTTACATTGCCCCCAACAATCTGGGTCCTCATTTTACCTACCTCGGAAGGATGGAAGGCTGAGTCAACCTTGAGCTGGTGAGATTTGAACCGCTGACCTGCGGATCAGTGTCAGCTAAAGTGGTCTGCAGTACCTGCCTCTAACCGCTGCGCCACCTCGGCTCTATTTAAAATATTTAAATAGAGCTCTATTTAAAATAATAATTTTAAAACATCCCCAGTAAGCATAAAAAGGTAAAAAGAGATGAAAGTGTGAGCAGCAAATCTAAACAAACAAACAAAGAATCCAAATAATAAAATAAAAGATATCCAGTCTCATTAGAATGTCTTTGTAAAAGCTCAGCCTTCAGCATGTAATCAGGGAGGGAAGATGCCAATTTGAATGTCACTGGGACAGTTTTGCAGAAAAATTCCATGGCTGTCAAAAAGCAACATCCCTGAGCCTCACCTCCTTTTACTGAGAACTAGGAGTAGCAGTCCCTGGATTAAGAATGCACTCCACTCCTAACTCTGTCTTTAACCCAAATTTGTATGTAAGTTGGAACCTGTACTTACAAACGGACCGCCTCTTACTAAAAATGGTTGCCCTTCCTCGGGCCGATGAACTGCTGAAGCCACACAAGGCTTTCAGGAACTGCTGAAAACCGGTGAAAAACAGGCTGTATATTAAAAATGTGCGGCTTCAGCGGTTCCTGAAAGTATTGCGTGGCTTCAGCAGTTTGTTGGCTTGAGGAAGGAGAACGCCATCCATCATTTTTAATAATCGACAGCCCGTTCACATCTAGGAGCTGTCCTTAAGCCGGATGTTCTTAACCCGGAGACAGCCTGTAACTAAGGTGATACAGTAGGTGGATCAGGTCTGAGTAGAGAAAGCAGCCTTGTATGGACTTTATCAGTCAAAACCAACACTGTAAATTACATGGGTAGCAATTGTGGCATAGATAACAATAGCATTTGGCAACAGCATTTAGGCCTTACCAAACTCTCTGGGTGGTTTATAATGTAAGCATTAGTTGCATACTGCCCCCAACAATCTGGCTCCTCATTTTACCGACCTCAGAAGGATGGAAGGCTGAGTTAACCTTGAGCCGGTGAGATTTGAACCGCTGACCTGTGGATCACAGTCAGCTAAAGTGGCCGGTCAGGATCGAACTCCTGGCTGTGGCCAGAGTTAGCCTGCAATATTGCAGTTAAACCGTTGTACCACCAGGGCTAAATATAGTACTCTCCCACCAATTCTGGACTAGCTGTAACTTCCGAGGCATCCTTAAAGCAGCTCCATGTAAAAGTGCATTGAAGTAGTCCAACCAGATAGTCATGAGGGTATAAGTTACTATTGTGAGATCCATGGTTCTCTTCTTCTTCCTGCTGTGAGACAAATAGGTCTCACTTCCATTCTTCACCCATTCTACCTCTATATCTATTGCCTGAAGTGATTGCCTCCTTCTGCTTGGTAAAGGGCTGGTAAAGACTTTAAGAAATCTATACAGTCTTCTTCGGGTTGCACGTTTGATGAAAAATAGAAGCCTCCAGTAGAAATTTTGAAAATAATTCTTTTAAGTGGATAGTTTTCAACTGTGAGCCACTTAACAATAACTCCTGGCTTTTGAAACAGGACATTTGAAACAGGAATCCAGTATCACATCTCGGTCTCCTGAGCCAACTGGTCAATTTGATGGATTTACTTGCAGGCTTCCCAGAAATTAAGTATATTCACTAGAGATGGGAAGAAAACAATCAAAGCGGCTTCTCTGTTTTCTTCCCCACCCTAAGGGCAAAAGCATTGTGTAGCTTCATTCTCTTTGATAAAGGGAAACATTTGGTTAATATTGACAAATATTTCTCAGTCATTACAATAATAATAATAATAATAATAATAATAATAATAATAATAATAATAATAATAATAATAATAATAATAATAATAATAATAATAATAATAATAATAATAATAATAATAGCAGCAGCAGCAGCAGCAGCAGCGGCAGCACAAGCACTTCCTCTAAACCAGTGTTTCCCAACCTTGGCAACTTGAAGATATCTGGACTTCAACTCCCAGAATTCCCCAGCCAGCATTTGCTGGCTGGGGAATTCTGGGAGTTGAAGTCCAGATAGCTTCAAGTTGCCAAGGTTGGGAAGCACTGCTCTAAACAATTTGCAAAGCATTAACAGTGGAAGACATTCTGCAGAAAAGAAAAATCTGCTTTGGCAAAAATGACAGAAAATTTTCAGAGGCTATTTCAGTTTGTAATTTTGGGCACATGACTATAAAGATCAAAGAGAATTTCAAGAGAGATGCAGCTTGCCTTGTTCCAAGGTCACTCATCCTTTGCTAATTTGTCCCATGGCAGAGAGTGCAGTACCTTTAGAAACATCTTAAACAGATTAAAATTGTATTTTGGAATGAGTTCATCTTGAGCTTTATGAGCTGCAAAAATGCAAGTTAATTGGAAGTGTACTATTAACTGGAGACATAAAGAAAGAAGCTGAGTGAAAAGGCAGAAAAAAGCGAGAACTTTAAGCACCAATTTATATACAATGTAATCACTTTTCTCTTTGATTCACTACATATGTTGTTTTTTGATCAGCAACATCAATAAATAGTGGGGATCACACACACCTCCCTGCTCCTTGCATACATTTTGTCATAAAGTGTTCAAGCAACCTGATACGAGTTGAGCATCTGCAATTAAGTTTTAACATTTCTGCAAATTTTAACAAAACAAAGTTTATTTTGAAACTAAGACAAGGTAGTATTACACTTTCAATTGGTGGGATATGTGCAGGGGTGAAATTCAGCAGGTTCTGACAGGTTCTGGAGAACCAGTAGCGGAAATTTTGAGTAATTTGGAGAACCAACAAATACCACCGCTGGCTGGCCCCAGAGTGGGGTGGGAATGGAGATTCTGCAGTATCCTTCCCCTGCCATGCCCACCAAGCCACACCCACAGAACCGGTAGGGGGAAATTTTGAATTTCACCCCTGGGTATGTGTGAGTGTCAAGAAAAAGGTAATGTCAAGAAAGAGGCATCATGGAACAGCAAGGCAACAATGCTATGACTTAAATCAGTTACCCTAAATGGGATTTATTAAGTCAATACATGGCATGCTGTCAACCAGTCAATCTGTTGTCTAGATCACAGCCATTAAACCATTAAGTTCAACACTGTCCAACATTACTATTAATGGCTTAAGAGTAGTTGATGGTTTCTTCTTGGGTTATGTGAGAAATTACAATTTGGTGATAATCTTTTGGAGGGGACTTCAGACACCACATCTCAATCTACTTTGATAGCTTTCCCTTTCTGGAGCCTCAGGTTGTTCACACCAGAGGGAGTTTGTTTGTTACTTTGCAGAATATTGACCACCTTCATCCCAAGGGTGGCCTGGCACATTTGTAGGCAAATGAAAGGAAGACTTTTTTTAAGGGTTTCTCTTGTACAAACTATTTACAGTTGTTGATTAAGATGAGATATTTAGCTGCTTAGAAATCCGCATGTTCAATGCTGGGACCCTTTATTTCTAGTATAAGTAGCAGTTTTCCTACATTGGTATACAGCACTTGGTTTGCCACTAAGTCAATGAACAACCCTTTATTAGTATCATGATGCATGGTGATTCTTCCAAGCTGAGTTCTTGTTTCACACCTATAAACAAAAATTTGCCAGACTGACTGAGGTCTTTACTATCTGCATCTAAAATATACTCTGGGAACTATTAGGGAGAGGCTGTTTTCTTCCTCTTTCTCTCACAGATAATATCTGGACTGAGTTGCCTCTTACTCCTCTGGAATGAACAGGAATGGGACAACTTGCCACAGCCAACTTGCTGTGGCAAACTCGCTACGGTCAAATTGCCATGGCCAACTCTCGCCACAGCCAACTCGCCACAGCCAACTCGCCACAGCCAACTCACAGCCAACTTGCAGCGAGCGAACACGCCACGGCCAACTCATTGCAGGACAATTTAATAAGTCTATTTAATTAAAATAAATAAAAATTATTTTAATTTTTGCCATTCATATTTCATGTTGTCCTTCCTTTTGCATCCTTTCTTTAATGATTCTATTCCACCATGTCTTTGATATTAGGGTAACTCTTGTCCTGCAGCGACTTGTCCTGTGGCGAGATGGCCGTGGTAAGTTGGCTGTGGCAGGTTGGTCATGGCCAGCTGGCTGCGGTGAATTGTTATAGACCCGGAATGAACCCCTCCCCTTCCTGGGGATCCACCTCCTCACTGCATTCCATGTTATTCCATAATTCTCAGTGAGAATAATGAAATGAAATGACTGCAAAGATGTTAGAGCAGATGAACCGTCAAGAAAGACAGTTGAGAGAAATGAGCACCCACAAGGAAGTTGTCTCATGAGCAGAATCTCCAGCCAGGATTTCACAAAGATGACTTGATCTGAACATATGATGTGCTTGCATTTATATGTACGCTAAGAACATATAAATGAAGACCTGATCTAACTGGCTGTTTTCTTCTCTGTTATCATGCTTCAGCCCTTTCTCCCATGACTTTCTAGCCCCCAAATATCAGCTGGAGGGCAAATTCCAGAAGACCTTTGATTTCAAGCAGTCATTCTTCTTTCATTGGTTATGAGCAATGAGCTAAGTGACCCCAAGGTACTTTTTCAAGAGGCAACTGGACAACTGGTTTCCCCACCATCAAGCCAGAGCTGAAGAAGCTTCTTGGAGGAGAAGCAAAATGTTTAAAAAAAAACCCCAAAAAGTCCAGTTGCCTCTTGAAAAAGCACCTTTGGGACAACCATGATCTGGATGACTGAGAATCTCCATTGACATTTAGCTAAGTGACCATTTTGAAAGCACATTTGTCCTGTTACAGCTGATGGAAGGCAGAGAAACTTTTTTTCATACAGATAGTCCTTGACTTCTGACCAGAATTGAGCCCCAAATTTGTGTTGCTAAATGAGACAATTGTTATGTGAGTTTTGCCCCCATTTTAGGACCTTTCTTGTCACAGTTGTTAAGTGAATCACTGCAGTTGTTAAGTGAATCTGGCTTCCCCATTGACTTTGTCAGAGGTTCCCAAAAGGTGATCACATGACCCTGGGACACTGAAACTGTCATAAATATGAACCAATTGCCAAGCACCCAAATTTTGATCACATGATGGCAATGGTTGTAAATGTAAAAACCGGTGATAGGTCACTTTTTTCAGTGCTGTTATAATTTTGAACGGTTCACTAAATGAATGGTTATAACTTGAAGACTTCCTGTATGTAGAAACGATATTGTTGGGCTTGGGGCGAGAGGAGGAGGAGGAGGAGGAGGAGGAGGAGGAGGAAGAAGAAGAAGAAGAGAGGGCTGTTTTCTTTTCTTGTCCAGAGATTTTGAATGGAACAATAAATTGTTAACATTACTGTAAGCAGAGTTATAAATATTTTGTGGTAATTAGGTGAAGTTTGTCTGCTGCAGCTGCTTTTTTTTTCCCAGCATGAAAGATTTATGAATCATCTCTATTTCCTACCATAAACTAGTTGGGCTCCTTATGGACTTTCGAAATGGTTGAGACGAACTTTACAGAGCAGTGCCAAAATTGCCCCAGATTATATGTTGCTGAAAATACCATTTTCTTCCTTGAGATTATTAGTAGCTACACAATGTTCTAACTCTCCCCTTCTGTTTACTAATGATACAGTTTGATTCCTAGACAAGATGGAATCAATAGTGGGAAAGGCTTCTCAAGCAGACTCCAAGAGGTGAAAACAATCTCACTTTTCACATGTAGTAAACTAAAGAATGTTATTTGTTACTTGGAGACAACTATTCAGTTGCCAATAATATGGGAATAGCTCAGGGGTGAAATGCTCCCGGTTCAGGTGGGCCGGTCGGTCGTCGTAGAGCCGATAGAGCCGATAGCTATCGCAGCGCGAGGCTTCCCCCACCCGCTTCCCCCACCCGCCTGGACGCCGCCATTTGGGTTCTTTTACCCTCTGTGCATGCACATAACGCTTTGTGCATGTGCAGAGGGTAAAAGAACCCAAATAGCGGCATGCAGGCGGGTGGGGGAAGCGGGTGGGGGAAGCCTCGTGCTGCGATCGCTATCGGCTCTATCAGCTCTACAATGACTGACCGGCCCGCCCGAACCGGAAGCATTTCACCCCGGAACAGCTTAATTTTTAATCTGAACTAATGACCTATCAGGAATAAATTCAGGTAGTCCTTGATGTACAACAGTTTGTTTTAGTGACCGTTCAAAGTTACAACGGCACTGAAAAAAGTGACTTATGACCATTTTTCACACTTATGACCCATGGTCATGTGATCAAAATTTGGACGTTTGTCAATTGACTCATATTTATGACGGTTGCAGTGTCCTGAGGTCATGTGAACAGCTTTTGGGACCTTCTGACAAACAAAGCCAATGGGGAAGCCAGATTCACTTAACAGCCGTATTACTAAGTTAACAACTGCAATGATTCACTTAACAACTCTGGCTAGAAAGGTCGTGAAATGGGGCAAAACTCACTTAACAAATGTTTCACTTAACAGCATAAATTTTGGGCTCAATTGTGGTCCTCAGTTGAGGGACTACCTGCAATCTTTAGGCAGCTGGATGCTCACGCATACATCTGAATATGTGATGAGATGATTAAACAGGGTAAAAAACCAGGAGACTGAGTTCTAATCCTAACCATAGGTAGAAATCCAGTTGGCTGACTTTGGGCCAATCATTTTTTCTCAGCCCTAGTATGAAAACATAAGGATATATAGTTTCTTTTTCTCCTATTTCCTGGTATTTCCCAGCACTCCCTCTATTTTTGTTACTTGGCAAAACAACTCTTAGGGCTGTGATGGCGAACCCACCGGCCAGCTGATTTTTGGGTCTCTGCAGCGTGTTATTTAATCAAAATGCAGTTAAAACACTATACAAGCCATCGAGAATATCCAACAGGAACAGGAAGTGCCTCACAGGAACAGATAGAGGTAAATCCTAGAGAGGCAGGAAATGCATCACTGAGCAATGGAGATGAATGCTAGAGAGAAATAAAGCTGCATATAAGGCCAACATGATACATATAACAGAGTAGGCATGCGCGGCACGGGGGGAGCACGGGAGGAGGGTGCGGCGCCCCCCGTGCCCCTTTTTTTGTCCCAGGAGGCTTCAGGGAGGCCTGCTAGGCCTAAAATGGGGCGCGAGGGGGGGCACATGTACATGTGCAGGGGGCAGGGCGCGCATTGTGTTATGGGTGTGGGCACACACACACACACACAAAAGGTTCACCATCATTGTCTGAGGGCCTGGCTTAAGATATGGAGGGTAAGAAAGATTTAACTGCACATAGTAAGGCTTCTTTTCTCTCTGAATTACTCAGTCCTAATGGACTGCAGAAAATCCTACTGTGGCAAAAGCAGCCTCCTCCTTTTCATTAACTCCTACAGCCAATCTCATCCCTCCAGTGAGACAATGCATTAATTGTATTTAACCGCAACTCTTTGTCCCCTTTCTTTCTTTCTTTCTTTCTTTCTTTCTTTCTTTCTTTCTTTCTTTCTTTCTTTCTTTCTTTCTTTCTTTCTTTCTTTCTTTCCATTCTTTCCTGTTTCCCTTGCTGAAAGAAACACCTTTTCTCCTTTACATTACTCAGCAAGAGAAGATATAATTATAAATCAATTATAAATCAATGGCTAACTGAAAATAGCAAAACAACCTGATTGTCACTGAGAAAAGAGAACAGAACACAATCGCAGCAACAAACATCCAGTCCTGGGGGTGAAAAAAAGATAAAATGGGCTGCTTTTTCCCAGCAGTTTATGAAATAAACAAAGAATGGGAAGCTTTCTCAATTGCCACAACTTTGAAGTTCTTTATTTACAGCAGTGAAATTGGATTACAAAAGCAGAGCGATAGTTTGGGGTTGTTTTTTTTTCAGAAGTAAGGTGGTGTGAGCTCTCAAGTTGTTTTCACTCTCAAGGAAGACTTTAGGTAGAAAGCAGCAAACAAAGCCTATCAGCTGGGGAACAATTCAGCCAAGCAATTAACCATGAGCCTACTCAATTTCACCAGCCCATTGACTGCTGCAATTAAGGACAAGGAAAACAGAGTGAAGGATCTCCTGCCTCTACCCAATTACCAGTGTTCATGCAGCTATCAAACTATCAGTGCCAGATTACCCACCATTAAAAGGAACATTGTTCCCAGAAAATATCTCTGCAAAACCCAGAGGCCCTTTCAGACCTTTATCTGCTCAGGAGAACAGGTAATATGAGTCAAGTATTATATTTATAATGGGCCTTCAATGGGGTTACAGCTCGCTGCCTGCATTTACACATCTCATTGAGCCATGGACCATTGTTTTGGAACTGCTGTCATGATGGGAGTTTCCCATAACGCTCAGCCGGATGCAAACACATCTCATACAGCTTGATGCAACCCAATGTCCTTCAGTAGTATTGGAGTACAAAAACTCATTGACACCTGTTTTTCATATTGTTAGTTTGACTTAGGTAGGGATTTGGGGAGGTGCAGTATAATGTATTTGGAGGATCCCAGGCTTAGTGTGATGTATGAAACCAATCATCAAACTAGTCACTAGAAATTTGCTGACAGAGCAATCAACCAGGGAAATGACTTACCTTCAGAAGTTGTGGGTGTTCCAACACTGGAGGCTTTTAAGAAGAAGTTGGACAACCATTTGTCTGAAATTGTACAGGGTCTCATGCCTGAGCAGGGGGTTGGACTAGAAGACCTCCAATGTCCCTTCCAACATTGATGATGATCATCATGATCTCCTCTCAATGTAGAATCATTATGATGATCCTAAATACAGACAATATAAACTTACAGATCTTGGAAGTTAAGTTACACCAGGTTTCATAGGACTTGTTTTCATCACGAACATAGAATTGGAGTCTAAATCAAACTTTCACTATGAGAGAGTTGGAGCAATTGACAGAACAATTAATCAGTGGTATAACTTGCCTCCAGAAGTTATGGGTGCTCCAACACTGGAGATTTTAAGAAGAGATTGAACAACCATTTGTCTGAAATGGTATAGATCTCATGCCTGAGTAGGGGGTTGGACTAGAAGACTTCCAAATCCCTTCCAACACATGATGGAAGGGTTGACTCAGCCTTCCATCCTTCCGAGGTAGGTAAAATGAGGACCCAGATTGTTGGGGGCAATGTAAATATACATTGCTTAAAGGTGTAAACCGCTTAGAGAGTGCTTGCACTATGAGGCGGTATATAAATCTCACAAATAAATAAATAAATAAATAAATAAATAAATAAATAAATAAATAATGATATCCTCTCAATGTCAATAAATTCAATTCAAACCTTTATGGTCAGAGTACAACATGTGTACAGTGAGATTGGCAGAGCCAATGTAGGATTATTATGATTATCCTAAATTCCAATCTAGGAAGGAGGATCTGCAAATGAAAAATGATGGCTTGCTTAAAGTGATATAGATGGGGAACTCATCAAATTTGCAGATGACACCAAACTGGCAGGAATAGCCAACTCTCCAGAAGATAGGTTCAAGATTCAGAAGGATCTTGACAGACTTGAACATTGGGCGCTATCAAACAAAATGAAATTCAATGGTGAAAAAAGTAAGGTTCTACATTTAGGCAAGCAAAACAAAATGCACAGGTACAGCATATGTGGTACCTTGCTCAACAGTAGTAACTGTGAGAGGGATCTTGGAGTCCTAGTGGACAACCGTTTAAATATGAGCCAGCAGTGTGCAGCAGCTGCCAAAAAAGCCAACACAGTTCTAGGCTGCATTAACAGAGGGATAGAATCAAGATCACGTGAAGTGTTAATACCACTTTATAATGCTTTGGTAAGGCTACACTTTGAATACTGCATCCAGTTTTGGTCGCCACGATGTAAAGAAGATGTGGAGACTCTAGAAAGAGTGCAGAGAAGAGCAATAAAGATGATTAGGGGATTGGAGGCTAAAACATATGAAGAATGGTTGCAGGAACTGGGATGTCTAGTTTAATGAAAAGAAGGGCCAAGGTTGACATGATAGCAGGAGGACAGAGGTCGGCCCCTAGGCCCCTGGCTTGCGGGGTGCCACAGGGCTCGGTCCTCTCACCCATCCTGTTTAACATTTACATGAAACCGCTGGGTGAGATCATCCGACGACACGGGGTGAGGTATCAGCAGTATGCTGACGATACCCAGTTGTACATCTCCACCCCGTGTCAGTTCAGTGAAGCAGTTGATGTAATGTGCCGCTGCCTGGACGATGTGAGGGTCTGGATGGGAGTGAATAGACTCAGGCTCAACCCAGACAAGACTGAATGGCTTTGGATATTGCCCCCCAAGGACTATGTCGACTGTCCCTCCTTGGTTCTCGGGGGAGAAAAATTGACTCCCTCGGAACAGGTCCGCAATTTGGGTGTCCTCCTAGATCCACAGCTAAAATTGGAGCAACATCTTTCAGCTGTGGCTAGGGGGACCTTTGCACAAATCCGTCTTGTGCACCAATTGCGACCCTACTTGGAGAGGGAGGCTTTGCTCACAGTCACTCATGCCCTTGTCACCTCACGGCTAGACTACTGTAACGCGCTCTACATGGGGCTACCCTCAAAGAGCATCCGGAGACTCCAACTGGTACAGAATGCAACTGTGCGAGCTGTAATGGGTGTACCGAGATACACCCACGTAACACCTATCCTTCGCCAGCTGCATTGGTTGCCAATAAGTCTCCGGTCGCAATTTAAGGTGTTGGTTTTGACCTTTAAAGCCCTACATGGCTCAGGGCCAGGTTACCTTCGGGACCGCATCCTACCACATACCTCCCTACGACCGGTTAGGTCCCATAGAGAGGGCCTTCTCCGGGTCCCATCGGCCAAACAATGTCGGTTGGCGGGGCCACGGGGGAGAGCCTTCTCTGTGGGAGCCCCGTCCCTCTGGAACCAACTCCCACCAGAGATCCGGACTATCCCCACCCTGCTGGCCTTCCGTAAAGCCATAAAAACTTGGCTCTTCCGGCAGGCGGGGTGAATAGGAAGATCAGTTCCCCCCATGAATGTTGTTTTATAATGTTTTAACTATGCTTTTTAATTTTAAACTGTGATAATTGTTTTTATTGTACGTTTCTTATCCTGTTGTACGCCGCCCTGAGTCCTACGGGATTGGGCGGCCTATAAGAACGTTTATTAAATTAAATTTATTAAATTAAATAGCAGTGTTCCAATATCTCAGGGGTTGCCACAAAGAAGAGAGAGCCAAGCTATTCTCCAAGGCACCTGAGGGTAGGACAAGAAGCAATGGGTGGAAACTAAACAAGGAGAGAAGCAACTTAGAACTAAGGAGAAATTTCCTGACAGTTAGAACAATTAATCAGTGGAACAGCTTGCCTCCAGAAGTTGTGAATGCTCCAACACTGGACGTTTTTAAGAAGATGTTGGATAACCATTTGTCTGAAGTAGTGTAGGGTTTCCTGCCTAAGCAGGGGGTTGGACTAGAAGACCTCCAAGGTCCCTTCCAACTCTGTTGTTGTTGTTGTTGTTGTTGTTGTTGTTATTGTTATTATTATTATTATTATTATTATTATTATTATTATTATTATTATTATTATTATTATTATTATTATTATTATTATTATTATTATTATTATTCAAAATATATCCAGATATATTGAGAGCAAGGCTTCTAAGGCTTTGTCTGATGGTGACTGACAGCAGGCTGTGCAAATCTACTTTGGGCTCCAGAAAGACATCCAAACATTTCATTTATATTTCCAGCTTCCAGAATGCTCCTTCTGGAAGTTCACGCCCTCTTCCTCATCCCATTGGCTGATTTCACTGACCAGCAACATCAAAGAAGAAGTGACACCTTTCACTTCACAGACTCCGGTTGGCAAGAGATGAGAAGAGAGCCAACATCAATATACACAGCTATGTGTTTTATTTTTAAAAAGCACATGAAACCGCAGCACCCACTTTGGAGGCTATGTCTGACATACACTTTTTGATTTGGAGAATGAGGTCACTTTTCAGAGATTTTAAAGCATACCCCCAATAAATAAAGCTTAAGATAAATATTATCCTCTAACAGAAAACCATGCAAACATTTTTTTGTTCTGAAACTTAAAAGCTGATGGGCCTTGAAATTCACCCCTAAATGACAGAAATATTCATGTTGGTAATTTGCACTTGTGTGCTAAATTTAGATTCCCTCCGTTATGGCCTAGATTTTCTTGGTTTATCAACTTCCCAGCCTATGAAGAATTCACTACTTACCTGTGAATATCATCACAGATACTCAGGAAGGCTGAAGGGCCTAGATAATTTGGTAAACATCTGCACACAGGGAAACCTAGACAGATAATATTCAGCATTTGCATGAAATGATCCAGAAGAACGCATGTCGGACAATCCTCTTATCAAACATTCAGAGGAAGAGGAACAGCTGCAGCATTAACAACCAGGTTCTTTTGCTTGTTTGTTTGTGTGTGTGTGTGTGTGTGTGTGTGTGTGTGTGTGTGTGTGTGTGTGTGTGTGTGTGTTTCCAAACTTGCAGATCTCCCCTCTCAGGGGCTCATAAAGTGAAACTGGGATGAACGTATCAAAAATCCATCTACCAAATAGTCCCTCCACCACTGCTATTTGCACTGTTGTGTATTTAACTTTTTCATGGAGGAAGCCTGCCCATCATGAGCCTAATTAACTCCATACATAATTGGTTGGAGACAGGTGTTTGATGTGAGTATCTGCTTTTCTTTCCAATGAGGAGTGATAATGCATCTCAGTCTCCCTCCATCAGTGTGTGTGTGTGTGTGTGTAACATTTTTGCTGATAAATGAATATATGTGTGTGTGTGTGTGTAGATAGATAGATATAGATCTCTCTCTCTCTCTCTCTCTCTCTCTCTCTCTCTCTCTCTCTCTCTCTCTCTCTCTCTCTCTCTCTCTCTCTCTCTCTGTGTGTGTGTGTGTGTGTGTGTGTGTGTATGTAGGATTTTTTGCTGATAAATGAAAATAAAGGGAGACTATTATAGATCTATTTCGAGCTTATTTTGCTCTCGTCAGATAGCCATACCCCTTACTGGGATTTGAACCCAGGCCGGCTGCCTATCTCTCTCTCTCTCTATCTATCTATATCTATATCTATATATCTATATCTATCTATCTATCTATCTATCATCTATCTATCTATCTATCTATCTATCTATCTATCTATCTATCTATCTATCTATCTATCTATCTATCTATCTATCTATCTATCTCTATATCTCTATATCTGTCTGTCTGTCTGTCTGTCTGTCTGTCTGTCTGTCTGTCTGTCTGTCTGTCTATCTATCTCTATCTCTATCTCTATCTCTATATCATCTATATCTATATCTCTATCTCTATCTCTATATCATCTATATATCCATATCTATCTATCTATCTATCTATCTATCTATCTATCTATCTATCTATCTATCTATCTATCTATCTATCTATCTATCTATCTATCTATCTATCTATCTATCTATGTATTCTCTTGGCCAACTAGGTAACAATGCAGGGTAAGTTCTTTGGAAAATCCAAATGTTTTCAGGATATATATATATATATATATATATATATATATATATATATATATATATATATATATATATATATATATATATATATATATATATATACAGCAGCTAAGGAAGAAAGGAAGGAGAAGATCTGAGTTTAAAGTAGGATACATGTCAGTAAGTTAAAGGGAGGTGGATGGGGAGAAATGCACCTGATGCAGCTGACAGGAAAGAAAAAAAATGACTTTAATAATGCTCGCCTCCTGAAAGCAAACTAGAACAGGAATAGTAGAGTCAACAGACACATTATTCACTGCCTGGATCTCCTTCAACTAACTTAGTTTTTGCATTGTGAGGTTTTTTTTCCCCAACCAAAAGCAAAATATGGGCAAGCAAACCAGGGAATACGCCTGCAATTAACTGCATACATCAATATACACAGCTATGTGTTTTATTGAAAATGAATTCTAGTCTAAGGATTGCAAAAAGTTAGCAAAGCAATGGGATTGAATTGAGAGGAGGGAAGATGAATTCAGTGAAAACTGGACCTGATAGGCCATTTTCTCTACTTTAGCAATTATTGGTAGTCCTCAACTTATGACCACAGTTGGGACAGGAACTTTTGTCACCAAGCAATGCAGTCATAGTGTGATTCACATCCAACTGTACAAACTTTTTGCCATGTTGTTAAGTAAATCACATGGTTATTAAGCAAATCTGGCATCTCCCCATTGACTTGACTTACTTGAAAGCCCCCTGAGAAGGTGGTAAATGTCAATCACATGACCACAGAACTTTGCAACTGTCGTAAATGCATGCCAATCAGCAACGACACAACCTGGATCCCATGTGACTTCATGGATGCTGCGACAGTCATAAGTGCAAGGACTGGTCATAAGTCCCTTTTTTCAGTGCCATTGTAACTCTGAATGGTTGTAAGTCAAGGACTACTTGTGTACATGATTCTAGCTTCAGTGAAGCCGTCTGAACACAGCACAACAGCCAACGGGACCGAGGCCTCTCCTTTCAGCTACCTCTGTCCACAGCATCCAGGAATCAGGAACCTGAGTGAAGCTTCTCCAAGGCAAACGTTTGACATGGGGAAGCAAGCAGAAGACACAGCGTGCAGATTGAAGACTTTGCATTGCTGATGGGTTTTGTTGACCCTAGGTTAAAATGCCATAGACTAGAGCAGGAGTCAGCAACCCGCGGCTCTGGAGCCGCATGTGGCTCTTTCATCCCTCTGCTGCAGCTCCCTGTCGCTGGTTGGCACCACAGTTTTGAGAGGAGCTTCTGGTTGGGGGGGGGGAAGCATGGTGTGCCAGGAGGAGACTCTATGGCAAGGGGCAGGTTTTCCGGTCGGCTCCACCATTGATAGGGCTTTTGGTTAGGACAGGTAGAGGAAAAAGGACACCGCACTAGGAGGATACTCTATGGTGGGGGAACCGGACTTCCGGTTGGCTACAGAATTGAACGGGGGGCTTCCGGTTAGGACCTTTGTGGCTCTTTGAGGGTTTAAGGTTGCCAACCCCTGGACTAGAGACTGGCTGACTCAGAAAGTGTTGATCTGCAGCTTCCTGGATAGTTAGTTTGCTTTTTCCTCATTATTGACCATAGCAGGAGACTTGATGTTTTAGGAACGTGTGAAGGTCTATATATTGAACACCTCTGCTGTAAGCCAACCATCCCCTGCTCTCCCTAATTTACAGACTTCTGGATTTAAAATCCCACCCAGAACTCCACCGTATTGCCTCATCATCCAGGCAGTTCCATTTTTACCATCTGAAAAGCATTTCCTGCCGGCCCTTTGCTACTACATGTATCCTGGGCTCTTAGATGACTGTGTTTTAGTGAGCTCTTTTCTGGCAAGCTCTACTCTGGAACCATTTGATAGCCCTTTCAGATATTAGGAGGTTTCTTCATGACTGTAAGGAAAACTTACCAGGAGAACCTATTCAGGGAACATAAATAATTATGAAACTCAGCTCAGACCTGGCGTAGGAGAATCCTTTGTTTTCTTTAAGAAGCCATTTTTTAAAAATGAAACTATAGTAATATGGTTTTATTTATTTATTTATTTTATTTTATTGGTGAGATTTATATACTGCCTCACAGTGCAAGCACTCTCTAAGCGGTTTACACCAGTAAGCAATATATATTTATATTGCCCTCAACAATCTGGGTCCTCATTTTACCTACCTCGGAAGGATGGAAGGCTGAGTCAATCTTGAGCCGGTGAGATTTGAACCACTAACCTGCCGATCACAGTCAGCTAAAGTGGCCTGCAGTACTGCACTCTAACCGCTGCGCCACCTCGGCTCATAATAATCGGTTTAAAAAGGACTATATCAGATGAAGTGCAACATCTATTTTTTTGGATCCTCTTGTGTCTATGTAAAGGCCCAGCTAGGTAGCAATATCCAGCTGATCTTAACTGATCTCAAAAATCTCAGCAGATGAGATAAATATGCAGGATGAAAGGCCTCCAGGAATTCCCAGATCATAGGCTCTTTCATGGGAAATTTCAAAAAGAAGCATTCTGAAACAAAGCAATGGCAAAACCTTTCTCTACAGTTGCCATGAAAATGACATGGATGAATCCCCAAAGTTACCAGGAGCTGAAATCAAATTGAAGGAGTCTTTACCTTTTACCTGGACAAAGATATCTTGGCAGTGAGAAATAAACAAGGAAAAAGCTCTTGCAAGCGACAACTTGGCAACTTTAAGACCTGTGGACTTCAATTCCCAGAATTCCCCAGCCAGCCATACATTTTAAAGTTGCCAAGGTTGCACATCCCTGCTCTAGTCTATTCTAGGATTGCTTTTTTAAAGTTCCAGGTACAATAGTTGTTCCTATTCCTGCAGGGAACAATTCATTCTGTGCATATTACCTAGCAGTGTTGTAATCCATTTTACTTCCTCAGGATTCAAACATCTTATTCACATCAGTGACTCGATGCAAAAGAGCTTATTCCAAACATCTATCATCAAATTAGGAATCATTGCCAATTTCTAGACCAGACTCTGCTTCTGACTTGGGCAAATTTTCAAAAATGTGAAATCTCCAGTACAATAATAAACTTTCTCCATTTCTGTACCTGGGCACAATACCTCCATTTTCTTGTTTCTGCACTGAATTGCTTATCCTCCCTGTTTCCAAGAGCAAGAGGCAAAAGGAATCCTGGTTTTGCTGACAAAAATTAATTTATATTGAATGGTTGCTTGAAAATATAATGATGTTGAATCATGCTAATTTGGGTAAGATGACTTCACGGATCTAAAGAGTAATTTCAAACAGTAACTCTCTGAAAACTGGCATTTCAAAGCTAAGGATGCCTTCAAGCATTAGCTTCCCGAAAGCCACATTTATGGAAATGGCATTAACAGAAAATTGTTACAGACAATGCTTGGAAGTGTTGCCAAGCTGAGACCACAGGTTCTGGGAATCAGCTTCATTTTTCCCAAGCCAATCCCTCCCCGTCCCCCCCCAAAAATTCACTGGGGTGAAGGAGTAAAAATGAAAATGGGAGCAATCTCAAGTACCTACACATAGTTCTCTACCATCAGACCTGGTCCAGTTTGGTCCTTCAGAAAGAAAGACTCTCGACTTCATTTGTAGCGAAAAGGTTACTTTTACTAAAAGTAAAAAGCCAGAACTAAGGGTTAGCTCACAAAGATTCCCTAGTTTCACTTTTGTGTCCCACCCCACCATCACGGATCCACTGTTAGACCCCCCCCCTGCAATTTGCATACCGAGCAAACAGATCAACAGATGATGCTGTTAATATGGCTCTGCACTACATCCTACAACATCTTGAATCTCCAAAGACCTACGCAAGGGTCCTCTTTGTAGACTATAGTTCAGCATTCAATACCATCATTCCAGATGCTCTTCTAACTAAGCTAAACCAGCTAGTGGTACCTGAACACACTTGTAAGTGGATCATAAGCTTCCTAACAAACAGGAAGCAGCAGGTGAAGCTAAGCAGAATCACATCAGATACCTGTACAATTAGCACAGCCCCCCCCCCAAGGCTGTGTACTCTCACCACTTCTCTTCTCTTTATATACCAATGACTGCACCTCAAATGATCCAGCTGTTAAACTACTGAAATTCGCAGATGACACAACAGTGATTGGTCTCATTCTAGACAATGATGAAACTGCATACAGATGGGAGGTTGAACAACTAGCCTCGTGGTGTGACCAGAACAATCTGAAACTGAACACACTCAAAACCATAGAAATGGTGGTAGACTTTAGGAGAAACCCTCCCATTCTACCACCTCTTACAATACTAGACAACACAGTATCAACAGCAGAGACCTTCAAATTTCTAGGTTCTATCATATCACCTAACATCAAAAACGTCATCAAAAAAAGCACAACAAAGTGTTCTTTCTGAGCCCACTCAGGAAGCTCAAACTGCCCAAGGAGCTGCTGATACAGTTCTACAGAGGAATTATTGAGTCTGTCATCTGCACCTCTATAACTTTCTGGTTTGGTTCTGCAACCCAACAAGACAGACACAGATTTCAGAGGATAATTAGAACTGCAGAAAAAACAATTGCTACCAACCTGCCTTCCATTGAGGACCTATATACTGCACGAGTCAAAAAGAGGACCGTGAAAATATTTACAGACACCTCACATTCTGGACACAAACTGCTCCTACCTTCAAAACGATGCTATAGAGCACTCCACACCAGAATAACTAGACACAAGAACAGTTTTTCCCTGACTGCCATTACTCTGCTAAACAAATAATTCCCCCAACACTGTCAAACTATTTACTAAGTCTGCACTACTATTAATCTTCTCATCGTTCCCATCACCCATCTCCTCCCACAAATGACTGTATGACTGTAACTTTGCTGCTTGTATCCTTACAGTTTATATTGACTGGTTCCTAATATGATTTGATTGCTTATTTGTACCCGGACTATCATTAAGTGTTGTACCTTATGATTCTTGATGAATTTATCTTTTCTTTTATGTACACTGAGAGCATATGCACCAAGACAAATTTCTTGTGTGTCCAATCACACTTGGCCAATAAAATTCTATTCTATTCTATTCTATTCTATTCTATTCTATTCTATTCTATTCTATTCTATTCTATTCTATTCCATTCCATTCCATTCCATTCCATTCCATTCCATTCCATTCCATTCCATTCCATTCCATTACATTACATTACATTACATTACATTCTCACCCCATTGTCCAGTCATTTTAGAAGAAGATGTTTTGGTAACTGACCTTGAGACGGTCGGTTGGATAGATGGATGAAGACAATGGATGCCCCAGCCCTGCCCAGGCCAGCCAGCACAGGCGCCCCCGACATGAGTGACATCAAGCTCACAATGTGCACCCCGGCCATGCCCACCGAGTTGGCTGTGACCACCCAGCCACACCCACCTGCCCCCCCCCCCAAGGTCAACCACAACCCTGATGCAGCCCTCAATGAAATTGAATTTGACACCCCTGGCATAGTCTGTATTCATGGATGCCTGCACTGTAGGTAAGGAAGGGCTCATTGTGGCCATTCCTGTGCTATTTCCTCATTCTCATGATACCTGAGTATGTCTGTTTGGCAAAGAGATGGACCAGCTTTGAAGATTAGTCTGCAAAACTGAAACCTAGGTTTCTGGCATGTTATCTGCGGACTTCAATCTATGCTTGGGTTACTTCCCTAGATATACCGGTATGAAGGGCTCCGTGACCTCCTGTTTCTTTGAAAATCCCTTTCTTCAAAAAATGTCGTGCTACAGAACAAAGTCCAGTCTTGAATAGATCTCCATTTCTAATAATGTTTCAGGAACCCATACATTCCTTGAAGGGGCTCACAGAAAATAAGAAAATGATAGGGATGGGAAGCCCAGAAAAAAAGGAGGTAAGCTGAGTTAGTAGAGAGTGTTGCAGACATCTGGGAGGGGAGCAAATCCACCCACCCCCATTAACTTTCGGTTAAATAGGTGATTTGTCATTGGCCGTATCTATCACGGTAGCTATCTTGTGCGAGTTGTTCTAGCCTACTCTCAAAATTCCAAATGTGTTCACCGGCCCAACACATCTAGAGATCTATAGACGAGATAGATAGCATCCATTAAAGCAGCTTTGCCCAGCATTTCTGAAAATACCTCAGATCTCTTGCCTATTAGAGAGCCTCCTCAAGTCTAGACAGCAGAACGGTTAGGAAGTGCCTCGGTTTTTAGATTAATGTTGTTTAGATGTTAGCATCAATGGTCCCTCCCTGGCTATTTTTCTTGCCCCCTTTTTGAATTAGTTGCTTTCATTTGCATTTCCAGTGTGACAGACGTGCAGCTTGCACTCCTATTTTGTGCCTAGCTTCTTGACATGTGCACACTCATTAATTCCTTCACTCTGGGTTCCATTCCAATGGTTTTCTCATTTTTGACCAAGCTCTATAGTATGTCATATCGTTTTTCGGAGTGCTGTGATTTCAGTCTTCCATTGCAGTTTATTCTTCTCAAGCCACAGGCCACAGCAACAAAAAGCCTCCTGAACACAGGGAAAGCCACAAGCCTCTGGAAATCTGTTTAAAAGCAGGGTTTTAAGTCAAAACAATCCTTCCTCCTTCAAAAGCGTGAGAATCCAACCTCCACTGTTGTTTGCAGCAACTTGCTGGTTTTGCTGCCAAAGCAAAGTTGGATTATAGCTCAGTGGGAATATAGAGGCAGAAAATCCATCTTTGAATCCATCCTTTCCTTTCAAAGATTTAAGTAGGTGAGGCAAAAGGCATTTTTTTCCCTGAAATCTTAGAAAACTGCAGTCATCCTATGCACCTGAAAAATGCTAGGTTTGTGGGAGGTTGCCAGTAAGTAAGTATATGGAGTGGCATTAGGGATGGTTAGCCTCCATTCACTAGAAGGGCGCACCAAGCTTCGCTGACATATTGAGGACAGCACTCCAAATGTGGGCAAAGCCAGCATTTTTTTCTTGGTGCATCTTCGGCATTTAAAAAAATAGAAATTCATGATTTACGTCTTCGAAAGATATAAGACGTCCATTTTGTCTTTTAACCTAGCCTCAAGATTTTTTTAAAAAAATGCAAAAGGGGAAAAAAGAGGAGGAGGGCTACACTTTTGGTCCCATCCCCTTTGGAGGCTCTAAGGACCCCAGAAATGATGCTGGAATAGAGTTGCACGTAGCACTTTTTTTTTTTTTTTTTTGCATTTGAAATACATTTTTTGCACCATGGATTATTTTGATGCATATTCTAGTACAAGGGAGCTTTATGTATTTCTAGATTGATCCTCGTGGTGTTTACTTTCAAGACATTTCCCTTAATATAGCTGGTAATGAGGAATGGAATTGCCCTTCATCACAGGACCAATCACCATCCTATCTGCCTTTGTCATAATGTTTGAAACACCTCCAATACACAAATGCCTGTACATAGACACTTTCAGGCAACATGTTACCAACGTCATGTAATAATGGGTCTAATGTAATGGTCCCATTTCTCCCCATCACTTTGCATCACAGCATTAGGAGAAGAGTCTAAAACATTTTTTTGATAAGTGATTAGAAATCCCATCTTTTGTGAGGATGACAACAGAGGCACTGAAATTTGAAATTTTCCAATGAAGGAGCCCAAACTGTGGAGACCTTGGTGCTCTCTGAGCTTGTTTGTTTGTTTGTAGATGTTTTATTCCCCGATTAGGTAACATCATCAGTTTTAGGAGTGTGGTGTTTGCTCCCTATTTATACAGTTTGCTCTGTCAGTTTTGGTGGGAATATGTCCCCCCCCCTTGGTAGTTCCTTGATTAGGGCATTGTTTTCTGACTGGTTGTTTGTCAGGTGTTAATCACTGCTTATCTGGGTATAATATGCTAAAGAAGATGTATTCTACCGTAATCCATAGCCCCACTGCCGGAGCAAGCTATTGTATAGAAATGGGAAGCAAACCCCACACTCACCAGCACTGATTATGTTAACCTAGTCAGATAATGAAACATCTGCAAGAAAACCATCAAGCTCAGAAAGCACCAAGGACTCCACATTTCAAACCTACTACAATAACTACATATATTTTCTTCTCTTAGAGCCCGATCTGTTTCTGAACTGTGACCACAGCAAATAAAGTACCTTCTATTAACAAGGCGGTTGCAACTATATTTGTTTCAATATTATAAAAGTTATTTGCTGAAATGTAAGCTATGGGAAAATTATCATTCAAACCAACGTACATCAATTAAATATGTGCCAGACCATCTTGAAAAGTTATCACTATGTACCAGAGTGCTGTTTTCGTTATTAGTTACTAAGAGGCAGCCGTTCTGAATTTGTACCTCTTTTAGTTCAGTTTTAAATCCCAATTTAGTAACAGCCTATTATCTAAAAAGTAACCTGTGCAGGAAAAATATATGCTTAGAGAAGATTATTTTCTGGTACCTGTTTGGGTCTTGGAGGAATATAATTGCTATGTTTGAAATTATAATCCTTGAGAATCAATTTGATATGTGAATAAAGTGATAAACAAGCATATGCAATAGCCTTTTATTCTAAATTGGAATCCATGGAAGTAATTTTTGGCCAGATGTGGCAAACAGCTGTTCACAATCATGAGAGTTTATTGTGGAATTTCCAGAGAGAAAATATTGTGCCCTGGAAATGGGTTGCAAAAGTGGCCTGGGGTGACCCGCTGGTTTAAGCAGCAATTCTGCAACCTTACTTCCTTGGGGAGAACATCAGTAGTTAATAAGGCTTTGTAGGAGAATAGCAAGCAGAGTTGGGTGGATGGAGTTAAATGCTTCATCAGCTTAGAGTCCTTATGTTGTCACAAAGTCCAAACTCTCTTGAATTCCCTTAATTTGAGATGATGATGATGATGATGATGATGATGATGATGATGATGATGATGATGATGATGATATCCATCCTGTCCATCTCTTGGTGATTCTATGGGCCAGGTTTCTCTACATCTTCCAATCCTGCACTACTTCTCTGAGTTGTTCTATGCTCTGGTTGGTGTCAGATTTGATGGTGTTCAGTCACTGTTTTCTTTGGTGGCCTGGTTTCCTTTTATCACTAACTCTTCCATAACATAAAACTGCTTTCTCTGGCATGGCATAGCCAAAATAAGTGAGACATAGTTTGTGATTTTGCCTTCCAGTGACTTGCCTGCTGTTATGTGCTTCACTACTTGCTTGTTAGTCACCTTTGCTGTCCAAGGAATGAGCAGGAGCCTTCTCTAGCACCATAGCTCAAATGAATCGATTTTCTTTCTGTCTTGTTTTTTAATTTAGTATTGAACTTTAGTTGACTAGATTCTTGTGTATACACTTGAATAAATCTTTTGTACTGCAGCCTTATGAATGGTCTCGATCCTCTGCACCTGACAGGCTGCTGGTTTATCACGAACACAGGATAACACAGTTGGAAGGGACCTTGGAGGTCTTCTAGTCCAACCCCCTGCTCAAGTAGGAAATCCTATACCATTTCAGACCAATGGTTGTTCAATCTCTTCACATTCAAAGCTTGGGAAGGATGAAAGGGTCAGAGCAATACGGATATTTCTTCTATGGTGCAACATCCATAAATCAATATGCTTGGTTCTGTGATGAGGTGCCCATTGCAACTGGTCTCCGTGCCTCCAATTCAGCACTTCAGCATTTCCAAAGACCCACCCAGACTTTCTAGGCAATCTCATTCAATGTCTGAGGATAAAATCTTTAAAAACACCCAGAGGGCAGCCTACATGGTCTTCCTTTGGAGATATGGAGGATTTATTCTTCCTGATTTGCATGTTTATGTGAAAGCATCAACTCTGATTGAAAGAATAGAAATAGGAATAGGAATAGGAATAGGAATAGAATAGAATAGAATAGAATAGAATAGAATAGAATAGAATAGAATAGAATAGAATAGAATAGAATAGGAATAGGAATAGGAATAGGAATAGGAATAGGAATAGAATAGAATAGAATAGAATAGAATAGAATAGAATAGAATAGAATAGAATAGAATAGAATAGAATAGAATAGAATAGGAATAGGAATAGGAATAGGAATAGGAATAGAATAGAATAGAATAGAATAGAATAGAATAGAATAGAATAGAATAGAATAGAATAGAATAGAATAGAATAGAATAGAATAGAATAGTTGGAAGGGACCTTGGAGGTCTTCTAGTCCAACCCCCTGCTTAGACAGGAAACCCTACATCATGTCAGACTAATTGTTATCCAATCTCTTCTTAAAAATTTCCAGTGTTGGAGCATTCACAACATCTGGAGGCAAGTTGTTCCACTGATTAATTGTTCTGTCAGGAAATTTCTCCTTAGTTCTAAGTTGCTTCTCTCCTTGATTAGTTTCCACCCATTGCAATTGCAAAGAATTGCAAAGAATGGAACTGGAACTATTTTCATGGGCTTCATGGGACTGCACCTACCAGAGTGGATGTAACACATAAGGCAAAACTAAGTACATACCTGAATGCATGCTTAAGGAAACACAAATCCTTCTCTCCCTTCCCCCCTCCACATGTACACATGCATACATGAATTTCTGATTGTATATGCTAGCCAACTCATAAAATATTAAATTTATGCTTGAGGTTAGTTTTGAGAGATTTAAGGGAAAATAGACTAATTATGGAGGATATGCTTCACTATTAGCATGTTCCTGAGGCTATTCTTGTGATAGGCAGAGCTACTTCCTCAAAGGGTTGGGATGGAGGGAGTAGCATTGTCTCCAACAACTTCTTCCATGGGAGTATTTACCAAACTGTCCTAATCAATTATTTCTTTCTATGGTGTCTAGGACCTACTCTTTCTAGTTTGAGTTGGTGGGTTGTTGTTGTTGTTGTTGTTGTTGTTGTTGTCTTGTGGGACAGAGCAAGACACGTCATATTCCTAATCCATCACAGTATTCTAAATTCAGTTGGAAGCATTTTATTACTCATAGTGCTGTTTATACTGGAATGCTTCCAGACAAATGATAAAAACATCAAGTATCATGCAACAGTACAAGGTGCACAGATATAAATTAAATTCCAGAACGGTTTCAACAGTTGGTTTTTATCCTCATCACTGCAAAATCAGTTCTCCAATTCTCAAAATACTAGATGCCATTATACTCTTAGCCAAAATAGACTCAGCTATCTCTTTTACTGATGTGAATCAGAAAATTGAGTCGGCAAATATCAGCAAAATTTGATCTGTTCAATATTTAGTTCCAGATAAATGCTGTGCTAATCACTCCAGGAAGTTAAAGAAGAAAAAAGAGGAACATCAGAGGTCAACATTTTTTCAAACAGTGACTACCAATTTTGTGAGGGGGGGGAGAGGCAAATCTTAATTTTCGCAATGAATGTGTGTAATATTGGCAATTTATGCCTGAATCCACAATATTTTAGCATTCATGTCTGAATGCCTGCAAACTTTCAACCTCTCATATGACGTCTCTTGAGATTTCTACATTCTCAGGCAAGATTTTGTGAGATTTTTTAACAGTGCTAATTCACAAGACCGTCTCATGAGAATGTAATAACTTTTACACTTTTAAAAATGAAGTGTGTTTGGTTTTGGTTTATGGTATCTAAATGTATAGATGCTTAGGCTGCCATGTATATTATATCTATGCTGTAAGCAACCTGTTGCTGTTTTCCAGCAAGGAAGAAAACTAAGCCACAATAAGGTCTTCAAAAGTAACATTATTGTGAATAACAAAACACTTCACCTTTTACTTTATCAATACCCCCCTTTACCTCTTCACTGATTTGAAAATTAAGTCTAAACTAAACTATTTTGATCCTAGAGTCCTAAGCCAAAGAAATGCCTTGAATTTATACTTAACAACAACAACAAATCTTAAAGAGACAGCGACAGTTCTTTTCATAATTCTGACAAAAAAAACTGCACTGAACTCGACATGAAAAACATATTTATTTTTTCTTTATTGTACTGTTAAATTACATGAAGCAGTTCTGGAACCAATATTTTTATATGCAACAGATGATAAAGTTAGCACCATGGACAGCTACCACTTCTCATATGTATATACAGATGCAGTGTATATATCCCAATTCTAGAAACAGTTGTCTAATTCTAGAAAGTATTTGATTATTTAAAATAGTCCATTAAAATAAGCCAATGGTTTAAAGCATGCTACTTAAGTTGAGACAGATGTTTGATGCCTCTATAATTCCTCTACTAGTGGTTCAGCTATATTAACATTACCGATGGTAAAGAAGGTCCTAAACTCTTTTTTTCCACCTATGGGAATTAGTTGTTATGCTTTATAGTGTACGTTATGGCAAGGAGTCAAATTATACTGACACCATCATGGGATCATATTAAACAAGATACACTCTGGAATCAATCTGCTCACATATTAGCTGTGCTTAACTGAGACGCTCAATCAAGTCAGGTAAAAACCTAACAGATGAATTTGTACAATGCTAAATTTGGCTAACTAATGCAGTGTGATCCAAGCCTACTTGGTTAATCTGGGGTCAATGAATTGAGTGAACCCAGTTACTGAATTAATTCATAATCAGTGAAGTGTTGGGTGGATCCAGAAGATGATAAGAGTACAGATAGTCCTCGACTTACAACAGTTCATTTAGTGACTGTTCAAAGTTATAACAGCATTGAAAAAAGTGACTTATGACCATTTTTCAGAGTTACAACCTTTGTGTCACCCCCACGATCACGTGTTCAAAATTCAAATGCTTGGCAACTGACTCACATTTATGATGGTTGCAGTATCGCAGGGTCATGTGATCCCCTTTTTGTGACCTTCTGACAAGCCAAGTCAATGGGGAAGCCAGATTCACTTAACAACCATGTTATTAGCTTATCAACCACAGTGATTCACTTAGTGACAGTGGCAAGAAAAGTCATAAAATGGGGCAAAGCTCACTTAACAAATGTCACACTTAACAACAGAAACGTTGTGCTCCGTTGTGGTCATAAGTTGAGGACTACTTGTACCCTTTCCTCACTCAATTAACACACTTGCTCCTAACATGTAGGCTTGCCATTACAGGGCACAATTGTGCATGATCTGTAACATTTATTGTACAGGGCTTATAAGCTGCTACCGTCAGTCCCCAAAATGCTTTACATTAAGTGTAATAGATGCAAGAACAGTGTAATTTCATGTAATTGAGTGTGCATGTGTATAGGAGTGAATATATTGGTGTATTTTAATGGCATTAAAACCCTAAATCTTCAGAAGCGAATGTTTTCCTCATCGCTGCTTCTAGCTTGTAATGCAATTTTTAAGCTTTGATTTAAGAAGCAAGAGGCAGTAAGCATTTTTTTTTTTGGCAATGACAGTACAAAAGAAAATGAAAGGATACCATCCTAATGCTGCTCCTAAAGCTGCTTCATGTAATTTTCTTTGGTCTTGTAAGCTAGGTAATTGTAAACGCTAGACCTAATGATTTTACTTGGCTTTTCTGCTGTAGAAAAGAAGGAATTATTTTATAAGCACCATTAATAAAATGGGCACTATAATTATGAACGTGACCCATCCAGCCAAGAAAGACTACGGGAGCATCTTAAATGGGGACCTATCCTCTCCATATAGACCCAACTACTGATGTTGAGCTTTGGCCATCACCATTCTCTTTGTTCTTTAGATGACCACTTGAAGCCCTTCACGGCTGGAGAATCTTGGACTTTGGCCTGGAGTTCAGCTTTTGAAGTTCCACTCAATCTAAAACGGCACAGCACTCCATATGTAGGGTGCATCTAACAGATATAACTGGTGAACTCACTCAGAAGTGTTTTATGGAACAGGCTAGCATTCAAGATTCAGAAGCTCTCGTCACTCTTCGTTTTTAGGAAAGACTATCCTTCTCCACTGGGTTTTGCTTTCATACCAGTTTCCCCCCGCTGATTTTAGCTGTTTTAATTAATGATATAGCTGTGTTATTTATTTTATGACTTTTTTATGGTTATTTTTAGATTATCATAAGCTGCCTAGTATTTATACATTCTGCAAGGCAGAAATGATGAAATAAATAGATGAATATTTCATCACAACAAGCAACGTCTTCCTAGCAAAATCGGTCTTAAATTAGGGCTTTGTATTCCTTTGAAGGCTAACCAAGGTTTTGTTGCCCTGAAGGGCAGAAAACTTTGAGCAATTAATCCCACCATTTGGAGCCTAGAACTCTATTTTCTTTCAGTCTTTTCTCATTGCAAGAATTCTTCTCCTAGTGGGAAAAGCCTGGGAGAAGGCAAGTGGCTTGTCTAAAACAGGGGTCTCCAACCTTGGCAACTTTAAGCCTAGAGGACTTCAACTCCCACAATTCCCCAGCCAGCTGGGGAATTCTGGGAGTTGAAGTCCTTCAGGCTTAAAGTTGCCAAGGCTGGAGACCCCTGGTCTAAAAGACTCTAGTTGCTCAGAGGGCTCCAGATGGAATAGCCCAACTTGATCAACATCTAGGTTGGAACTCAAAACTTCAAGCCTTATGCCAGGGCTCTTCAAACTTGGCAACTTTAAGACTTGTGGACTTCAACTCCCAGCATAGCTGGCTGGAGAATTCTGGGAGTTGAAGTCCACAAGTTTTAAAGTTGCCAAGTTTGAAGACCTCTGCCTTATGCCATTTGTCTTTCTGATCCAGATCATTCCCTCTTCTTCTTGCCTATATTATTATTTTGATACTATAGTTGGGCCCACCCATAGATCTGTTTACATATCACAGGCTTGGTAGTCGTTGAGGTACCTATGCTACAGCTTAGCCATCTATTAGATTGTTATTATTTATTATCTATGGGCTTTTTCCTGAAACTTTGTGTTTGATACTATAGTTTCATGTTTTGGTGGGGGAGGATATGTATGTTTGTGGGTGGATGGGTAAAAGAACATGAAATAATGTCAAAATCAACACAAAATATATATTCTAGGTATGAGAAAACATGTAATTACTTTTACCTTCCTTCCCCCCCCCCCAATATGTACAAAGCAGCTTATGTCTTTCATCCTGGCTTGCTGGTATGATATGTGAAACATGCATCTTTGCTTTCTCAACTTAACATAATAAAGAAAGAAATCAAGAAATGTAAAACCACTCAATTCTGCTGAGTGCAAAATATGGAACTACAGTACATCGCTCTCTTTTCTGTCACATCATATATGAACTGGGAGCTGAAAGCTTTTAATTAAAACCTCATTCAAACCTTGTCCAATTTCTGTCTCCACTTCCCCTGTGCTCATCCTCCCGATGCCTTTAATTAAGACAAATCTGCCAAAACTACAATTGCTGAAGGGAAGGTCTGGCAAGTGTCACTAGGTGCTGTAATAATTTTTGAACTACCACAAGCTGTTTATAACTGATTTCCACACCATGGAAGGAGTCCTAGGAATCCCAATAAACTAGCAAATGGGTGGAAGACGTAAATGCTTTGCAATATCAGCATTGGGCAGGACAAGAAGGAATGGATGGAAACTAATCAAGGAGAGAAGCAACCTAGAACTAAGAAGAAATTTCCTGACAGTGAGAACAATTAATCAGTGGAACGACTTGCCTCCAGACGTTGTGGGTGCTCCAACAGTGGAGGCTTTTAAGAAGATGTTGGATAACCATTTGTCTGAAATGGTATAGAGTTTCCTGCCTGAGAAGAGGGTTGGACTAGAAGATCTCCAAGGTCCCTTCCAACTCTGTTATTCTATTCTATTCTATTCTATTCTATTCTATTCTATTCTATTCTATTCTATTCTATTCTATTCTATTCTATTCTATTCTATTCTATTGTCATAAGAACTGTAGTGTCTTTCTTGGACTTCTAATTAGTTTGCAAGGTTAGTTGGTTTTCTTTCTAAGATCAAATCAATTGCCACAAGAAGTTGTGTCTAAACATGATTTTGGATTAAAACATCACAGATTTGACATTTGGGTGTGCAATGATAGGTCATAAGGATATACACCTTCCTTTCATTTCCTTCTTTTCATTTCATTTCTTGAAAAAAAAAACAAGCCATAGTGCTGCTGTGGTTAGAATCACCTCCTGCCAGGAGTTCGATCCTGACTCAGCCTTCCATCCTTCCAAGGTTGGTAAAATGAGGACCCAGATTGTTGGGGACAATATGCTGACTCTGTAAACTGCTCAGAGAGGGCTGTGAAGCACTCTGAAGCGGTACATAAGTCTAAGTGCTATTGCTAAGTGCTATTGCTATTTCATTGAAGTTCCTGAAGCAGTCCTTCCTGAGATGCCTAGCTCTGATTGAAACGTCCAAGTAATCAGCAGTGATTTTAAATTAAGTCCTCAACTTGATATTTAATGCCAGGATCATCAGTGAATTACACACTTTGTTTACAAATATGCTGCTTGGGTGCATTATTGAGAAAGCCACTAATTGTAAATGAGTAGAATGCAGTCAAAGGTGATTTGCCCGTGGAGACGTATTCATGGCTGTCAGATCCATTGGGGCATAAACATACCTATTAATCTGTGGGAAAGAATCTGATTCCAAGTTAATTCCTTCCTTTATAATGTAAAGAAGCATGAATTCTATCAATGAAGACTGAGGGCCAGGTTTTAGGACATGCTAGGTTAGAACCACGTTTTAGGATATTATGTCTTGAAGATTCAAAACTAGCCAAGCGTTGCACTTTTTTTTTTGCACAAATACAGCTTCTGAATCTTTGACCCCATTTAGTGTGTTTTATAAACACAAGCAGTACGTTGTCAAAATATGAGGTAAGAAGTCATTCGCTTTCCTATGTTTCAATGATTAAGTGGCAATATCTAAATGTAAATGTAGCATTTTAGAACAGATTGATGCAAGGGGATTTGCCATGCCACACACCGAAGGAAAAGTTTTGTTTCCTTTGCAAAAAAAAAAAAGAATTTTTACGTAAATCTCACAGCATATTTTTTCCTCTCTTTTTCAAAAGAGTTCTTTAAAAGCAAAAAACAACATTTTCCATACATAATAATGATTCTGTTACATAAAATTCTACAGGTTTGGACATTTGAGAATTAAAGCAGAGGGAAGAATTTGTCTTCCACTCTCATGGCTTATCAAATATAACTAATTGGCAGCAGAATCAAAGTTCACAGATTAATGTACAGCCTTGGTCAGTCCCCCCAGCCTCATGTAGGCACGCACATTGACTGAATTTGTGGCAAAACTGGGAACAATTTGTATAGATGGCATCCAAATCCATCACCTAAGGACTCCTTCTTAGAATGCTTTCCACATATCAATAAAGGAGGAGGAACAATATCATTTTACACATCTACTCACAGTCTGCAGCCTGGAAGACTGAGCCTATGAGAGAGAGATAAAGTAAAAGGAAAGGAATCTGTGACCTCTTAGCAATTTGCAGCAGATCAGCAAAGATACCAGATTCAATTATCTAACAATAAAATATTCAATTTTGACAACAGCACGAGCGCGCGCGCACACACACACACACACACACACACTCCTGAAATATAGAATGCCCGGCATGGATTTTTGTCTTGAGGAACTCTGTAGACTTTTAAACAGTTCCCAGAGATCTTTTTTTTTCATTTCAAATATCGCAAAGTCTTCAGTTGGTGGATTTCAGAAGTCTAATAAAACAAATGCGGTCTTGCAAGTGGGAAGGCAATTCTTGCTACAACACAAACACAAAAAAGATGTGCCTCTTTTTCTGTCCCATGATGGTATCTTCTAACTTCAACCACAACTAATAATTGTCCTGCTTTCCGAGCAGTAGTCATATTTTACCAAACTAATGCAGACCAAGACCAGCTGTCAAGCTCCTTTGCTGGCCTATTACTTTGTAGCCTGTGAGCCCCCACCACAACCGTCGCAAGCAGTGCACAATTCACCAAACAGAATCAATAATATTGACTGCTGAGCTATGATCAGCATCAGCAATCAGTCCGAAGGAGCCCAGATACTTCTCAGCGCCAAGTCCAGAAGCAGGCTTGTTAAGATTGGGCTAAATATTAGCAGCAGGTATAGATGAGTTAGCTGGAACAAAAATAACAATAGCAACCGTCCTAAAGTGGAGGGTAGTTGTGGTAGAAAAGGAAACGCACTGGAGAAGTGTGTTGACATGATGAACCGAAATCTACTTCCCACTGTTTAAAATCCTACCCAGCAGGATGTGACCAAAACCATGGGAATGCTTCTGTATAGGACTGCAGCTAGCAAACAGTAAACAGAGAGAAAGAGAGAAATGGATCTATTTTTAGTTCAATTTAATCAATGCTGTACCCAAACTCTTTGTAAAAACTAAAATAACATGCCTCCCATTCCAGTTCTAAAGACTACTGAATGATGCCAGCTATCAGAAGGCAGCCCCTAACTGATCTTGGCTAGTCTCAAACCTAACCTGGGTTGGCTCTGGGTATTACTTGGATAGACAAAATGTCAGGGCTGCAGCTACACTGGGAAGCTTTTTAAAACTCTCAGGAAAAAAAAGTAATTCGGGTAGTTCTCAATTAACGATAACAATTGAGCTCCAAATTTATGTTGCCAAGCAAAACAGTTATTAAGGTTTGCCCCATTTTATAACCTTTCTTGTCGCAGTTGTTAAGTGCAATCACTGTATTAAGTTAGTAACATGGCTGTTGGGTGCATCTGGCTTCCCCATTGGCTCTGCTTGCCAGAAGGTTGCAAAAGGTGATTATATGACTCTGGAACACTGCAACTGTCATAAATACACACCAGTTGCCAAGCATCCAAATTTCGATCGCATGCTGCAATAGTCATCATGTGAAAAAGTCACTTTCTAAAGTAACTTTGAATAGTCACTAAATCCAAATCTAAGAACCGTGATGGCACAGTGGTTAGAGTGCAGGCTAATTCTGCCAACTGCCAGCAGTTCGATCCTGACCGGCTCAAGGTTGACTCAGCCTTCCATCCTTCCGAAGTTGGTAAAATGAGGAACCAGATTGTTGGAGACAATATGCTGACTCTGTAAACCGCTTAGAGAGGGCTGGAAAGCACGGTAAAGTGGTATGTAAGTCTAAATGCTATTGCTAAATGAATGGTTGTAAGTCAAGGACGACTTGCACTGTACTAAAAGATTTCCATAATGGTACCAAGATAACATTGGAGCACTTGTTTTGAGCCTGCATTCAGCAGACTTGACAGAACGGATGGTGCATCGACACAGAATATGGGGAACATCTTGTGTTGTGCTTAACAACAGAGTGCAGAACTGTTTGCACCATAGATGCTTCCACAACACTTTGCTGTCCCCTTTTAATATTAGCTGCTCAGTTGTAGGTCTCATTCTGTCTAGTGGTAGGATTGAGCCTCCTATCCCTTTTGCTTTTTTAGGAAGAATTAGAAGAATGTCTGTGAATCAGAAGCAAATACATAAATTTTCCTTAAGGCAGAGATGGGCAACTTGTTTGCCCATAGTGCTACATGACTGTTAAATAGTAGTTTGGGTACCATACTCACATAGATGATAGATGGATGATAGATAGATGGATGATAAATGGATGATTGATGAGAGATAGCGAGATAGATGTACACATATATGTGTGTAGAGAGAGGGAGAGAGAGAGATTTGCTTCTCTCCATTTAATTTTAAAATAACTGGAAATTGCTAGAGAAGACAGAAAAAGGGGCAGATAAATGAAGAACATGATGAGGTATGTGCTTGTTGTATAGTATATATTCCTGAAGTCAGAAATTCAAAATGTTTGATAAGTTGTGGTCCAATTAGCAAATTCGTCTCTGAAAGATAAATTAGATACATTTGCTTAAAATTCTCCAATATCCTTATCAGTTGCCTGTGTTCTCCTCAAGAATATTATAGTCTCTAAAAGTAGAAGCAGGAAAATTCCCCTTTGCTCATCCTTCCAGTCCAAACTTCACCTGTTTTCTTCAACTATGACCCCAAATTACATGATGATTTCATTAGTGCACTTCAGTGGAATTTTTTGGGGGGGAGGAGACACTTTTATTTGGGATACTTCAAACCAGCGATGAAATCTACTTACCTTCCCTACCAGTTTGGAAGCGCGCATTTTGCGCACACCACTGTCTCACACACAATTTTTCACCCTCTCCGCATGTACAGAAGGCTTCGCTCATGCACAGATGGTAAAAAAAAAAGAAAGTGGCAACGTCCGGGTGGGTGGGTGCCTCTGTTACCAGTTCTCTGAACCACCAGTGGCCGCTGCTACCGGTATGCCTGAACCGGGCCGAATGGTAGCATTTCACCCTTGCTTCAAACTGTCCCATATCCTCAGGGATCCCCCAAAAATGTTGATACTGGCTTTGTTACATCGTCCCTTGTTCAGGTTATCAAACTAGGAAATAAATAATAGTGGGCTGAACTTAGACATACATAAAACTATGGATTTTTGCTGATGGTGAAGTCAAACTGCTTTCAAAGATCCTATTCCAAATTTGACTTGCATTCAGCCAATGGTTTCTGAAGAAAGGAGGCTGGCTTATGGGGCCCTGGCAAGGGTAGGCTTCAAAATTTTTAGCAAGGGGTTCTCTGCCCAGTTGCTGGGTGGGCGTGGCCCAGTGGTGGGTTCCTACAGGTGTGGTCCACTCTATAGCACCAGCAGCAGCCCGCTGGTGATGTCACAGTACCGGTGCGGTCGGTTGCCGGTGCCTGGGCGCCGCCATTTAAAAAAAATTTTTTTTTAATTTTTTTAAAATTTTCTTCTGTGCATGCCCAGAAGCCGAGCTTCCAGCACTGCGCATGCGCTGCCTTCCTACCCCACAGTGAGTCCAAGCAGGGGAGGATGGCTGAGGGAGCGTGTGAGATGCTGAAAGAACGGGCGGCAGGAGCTATCTCCATTCCCCTCCCATTCCCCAGCAGTCCGAGAAGCCACAAACACGCAGTGATGATCCTAGGCATTTTTGCACGTTCGAGGCTTCTCGAGCTGCTGAGGGGAGGGGGAATGGGCGGAAAGACCTATCTCAGTTCCCCTCCCTTCAGCAGTCTGAGAAGCCACGCCCACCTGGTCACATGGCCGGCAAACCACACCCACAAAATAAGCCACACCCACAAAATAAGCCACGCCCACAGAGTGGCAGTAAAAAAAATTAGGAACCCGCCCCTGGCGTGGCCATGGTGGGCATGGCCTAGTCGGCTTCCTGCACCACTGCGGGGGGGGCATTGTTGCCCTCCCCGGGCTCCGGAGGCTTTCCTCAAGCCTCTGGGAGGGTGAAAACAGCCTCTCCAGGCTCTAGAGGCCTTTGTGAACTTCCGGTAGGCCCGTTTTTCACCCTCCCCGAGCCTCCACCTGCACCCTGCACTTACCTGCATCCAAAACGGGCTGTGTGGGGACTCCTGGGAGGGGCGGGCTGGGCAGGGCTGGGTGGGGCCAGCCATGAGTGGGATTTGGGGGTTCTCTGAACTGCACAGAATCTTAGCTAGAGGTTCTCCCAAACACCTGTGAACCCCCAGCAGCCCACCCTGGTAAATGATAGAACACACAGCTCTTTCTTCCAACACTTCTCCTCTCCAATTTTGGGGGAAAGATGCCCTATAAGCATTTGCTTCCAAACACTTCATAGAGGCCTATGTACAAAAGAAAAGAGATTCTGCCTTCAGTTTTTCTTTTGCTCTTATTTGATATCTCCTCATTCTTAATTTGATAACAAGGGAGTGTGGCTATTGGGATTAGGCTGCTTTTGATCACAGCTTTTTGCTGATACTTCTTACATCCTTGCAGACATCCAAATCAAACAGTCAGCACTTGTGTGGCTGCTAAGGAACCAAGAGCAGGGTGTTAGTTTAGATTCTCACAGGTAAGCTAGAAAAAGAGGGACTGCAGGTGGGCTGGTATCAATATCAAATCCTATACAGGCACTGGAGATGGAGTTTAAATGCCTTCAGGATTTGAGGAAGAGGAAACAAGGGAACGGCAGTGATGGCTGGTAACTAAGATGGAAGTAGACTGCAACCAGCCCAATTGGACTACTGCAATGCGCTCTACATGGGGTTACCCTTGAAGAGTATTTGGAGACTTCAACTGGTGCAAAATGTGGCTGCGCGTGCTGTGGTGAGTGTGTCAAGGTTCACCCACATAACACCCATACTCCGCCAGCTGCATTGGCTGCCCATTGGTCTCCGGGTACAATTCAAGGTGTTGATCATCATCTTTAAAGCCCTACATGGCTTAGGATCAGGTTACCTCCGGGACCGCATCCTACCTCATACTTCCCTTTGACCAGTTAGGTCCCACAGAGGGGGTCTCCTCCAGGTCCTGTCAACCAAACAATGTTGCTGGCGGGTCCTAGGGGGAGGGCCTTCTCTGTTGGGGCCCCTGCTCTCTGGAACCAACTCCCCCCAGAGATGCGAATTGTCCCCACCTTGCTGGCCTTTCGAAAATCCGTGAAGACATGGCTCTTCCTACAGGCGGGGTGTTGAGTTGATTTTCATTCTGGTCCCCCCCCCCACGCATGTATGCCTTGTTTGTTCCTTTTAAATGTATTTTAAATTGTTTTAAAGTATGTTGTTTAGCTGTTCTTTAAAATGTTGTATGCCGCCCTGAGTCCCCAGGGAGTAGGGCGGCATAGAAGAGCACTAAATAAATAAAATAAATAAATAAATTGAAGTTACTATGTCAGGTAGAAATCAATGTGGTCTGGTAACGCTGAGTTATTTCAGGGGTCCCCAAACTTGGCAACTTTAAGACTTGTGGACTTCAACTTCCAGAATTCTCCAGCCAGCTTATGCTGGCTAGAGAATTCTGGGAGTTGAAGTCCACAAGTCTTAAAGTTGCCAAGTTTGAAGACCTCTGGATTAGTTCATGGGCAAGTGAGAAGATTGCCAAAAGGAACTGTTTGATGACCATCCAAAGAAGCATGCTGAACAATAAGAGGCCTCTGAAGAGTGTTCTTCTCAATGTAAAAACTCTTAGTGGATCTGAAAGCAATGGAAGAGAAGATCAAAGATTTACAATATTTGCCAAGGGGAAAAAAGCCAGCAGATGGCAGGCTGCTAATCAGATTGATGAAGGGATGCTTGTCAGTATAACTTTAAGCCCTTTCTTAATTCCGGATAAACGCAGGTTGAATCTTTAGCAAGATAGAGGGCTGCATGTATGCCGGGTGCAAACACACCTCCTTTCGTAACTAAAATATGTTTAATGAAAGTTAGAGTGAAGAAAGAAAAATGCTTATTTCTGGTGCTTTTATACAGAAGCCTGGAGGGCAGAGAAAGAACTGCTTACAAAATAATACAAAGCTTCAGGCCAGGAAAGTCAAACTGTTCTTGTAGAAGCTTAGCTCGTGCTATTTCTGTATTGTCATTGGGTGAATAAAAGAAGGGGAAAGAAATAGGACTTTCTATTTTGCACTACCAGCAGTTAACTGCACTCAGTGACAGCTGTCCATTACAGAAATGAGGGTTTCCATGAACCCTTTAAAGTTCATATAATTAAATGCATGTCAGTGTGGAAGGAACAGGCTTCGTACCTGCCCTTTGGAGGAGTCTCAAAGGCCGTTTCACACATGCAGTAGGACCTTGCAGGACTTCTTTTTGTTCTTCTCATTGAACGCAAAGGCAACTTCTTTTGGACTAGGGGTGGGTTCTAACTTACCTCGCTGCCAGTTCGCTTCCTCCAGCCAAAAACAAGATGTCGACGCATGCGCACCGCCGGAAACTCAGCTTCTGCGCATGTGCAGAAGAAAAAACACCCAGAAAAAAATCCCCCCCCCAAATTTTTTTAATTTTTTTTTTAAGTTGGCAGCGTTTACAGACCGGCACCAACAGAACTGCTTCTGTGATGTCATTGTGACATCACCAGCGGCTTGCTACCGGTTCAGGCGAACCGGTCCGAATCGGGAGGAACCCACCTGTTTTGGACTGAGAGAGGCAATGAACAGAGACTGCATTCCAAAAAAGCAGGTGTAGGAAAGGGAAAACAACAGCTTAAATCATAATAGCAAGTGAATTAATGAAATAAAGCAGTCTGCCTTTATTTACCAGCCTCTGTTTTAGACTTTTGACATAGTATGGCCCCAAGACCATATTTATATATAAAACACAGGGGAACAACCTGAAGCCTTGGACATGGTCTTCAGGCCATACTATGGCAAAAGTTTTAAATGTTGTGTTATGTGTTACGTGATGTTATTTGTTTTGTGTTATGTGTTCTGTTGTTTACACACATGCAGGTCATAGCTGTTCTTGCAATACCCACTCACATACAAGCTTCTTTATTGTTCATGGAATGAAGGCTTGTGGAGGACACAGTGGGAGCCTCCCTGGAGGACAGCATTGGTTTTACAAGACATCTTATTTTTTCTGCATCACGAAATAAGAGATTTGGAACCCCCAAGTTCACTTTTGCAGCAAGATCAATTGCAATCAAAGGAGAGTTTCTTAAATAGCCCTGCCAAGTTGCCTCTGTGGATTTATAAGATAGGGAAAACATCATCTCTGGAGCCAAAGTCTAAGTAAAAAAAAACCTAATCTGATATCTTTTTGTAAGAACTGACTTCAGACAGTAGTATTTTTTTTAAAAAAAGTCAATTTATTATATTAATGTTTGACTACAAACTGGCAACCTTGTGTAAATATAGACAGGCAAGCCATACACTTGTTTGGATTCCAGATTAATAGCTGGGAGTAGGTAATGTGGTTACCTACTACTGGTAGTAGTAGGCTAGTAGTAGTAGCCTAGTAATAGCCTACTTTCTGGATTGATATTGTTTAATATTAACATTCTGCATTTCATGCCAGTCAAATCCAGATATTCTTGAGTCTCATTTTGCACTCTCCTCTCTTTTTTACTCTGAAGTTTCAATTTATTTGCTTGTCAGTCTTTTATAAGAATCTCTGTTCATATGCAACCCTTTAATAAGCATGCGATTTATCACCCCAATGATAAATATAGACTCAGACTCTCAACTAGGAGAATACAATTAATGGCCCCATTGATCATCATTAATTACTACATTAGTAGTGCTATTTGTACAGTTCTGTCAACTCATCTGATACCCTTCTTTGACAATTAATTATGACATAATAAAGAGATCTTTCATCTAATGGTGTGAAGCAAACTCTTTTCCCCCAACCCAAGATCAGGGAATAATAAACAATCCCTGTGATATATTAAATGTACCATTAAAAAATAAAAACATGACTACTTGTGTAGCCACTCTGAGACTGATGAGACTGGGGAAAAAATGACTGCTTTAATGAACTAGGAGACACATCTTTCTTTGATATGCTGCAGCTGAAGAAACTCGGAGTAGCCAAACTCAAATCATCATGACTTTATATTTTAAAAATAGGTTTAGGCAATTTGTTTTTATATGACCTAAATAGAAGAATATGTCAAAAGACAGAGCTATATATATATAAACACTACATGGATCTCCATATAATGATGCAAAAGATACTGCAGGTTAATATTATGGTGAAATCAGAATTACCGTATTTTTTGGAGTATAAGATGCACCTTTTTCCTCCCTAAAAATGGCTGAAAATTTGGGTGCATCTTATACTCTGAATGTAGATTTTTCGGAGCTTTTTTCCCAGCCCTAACTAGGTGCTAACGATCTTCCCAGCTCTTACCTTGCAGGCTTTTTCATTGTTACTCTCTCCGAAGAATGTTTTTCCAGCCCTAAGTCTTTGCAGGGTTTTTTCATTGCTCTACTTGCTCCGAATAAATTTTTTTCTAGCCCTAACCAGATGCTAATGATCTTCCCAGCTCTTAGTGGCTTGCAGACTCTTTCATTGTTACTCTCTCTGAAGAAGGTTTTTTTTAAGTTCTAACCAGGGGATAAAATAATGTGCTGAAGCTGACCAGACTAAGGACGCTAGCCAGATGAATACCTGGTAGGCAGATTGTTTTCCCCTATTTTCCTCCCAAAAAACGAAGGTGCGTCTTATATTCCGGTGTGTCTTATACTCCGAAAAATACGGTATTCCAAATGGGGTTTGTGGACAAGGAATTTGAAAAAAACAGGGTTTCTCAGTCGTGGCATCTTTAAGATGTGTGGACTTCAACTTCCAGAATTCCTTGGCCTGCACGGGGACTGGGGAATTCTGGGAGTTGAAGTCCACACATTTTAAAGTTGCCAAAGTTAAGAAACATTGGGGAAAAATATATGGGAAATTAATATTGCAAATCATAACTTATTTTATTATTATATGTAAAAAGTTCAAAAAGCAATGAAATAAAATTATCTGATCTAGCAAAAAGGCAAAATTGACCATTCTGATTAGAAAGAAAAAATGAGGCTTTTTTTTTTTGAAAGACTGGAAACCTTATATGGAGTTTTTCTTGAAATAAGAAAAAATGAATTTATTTCACTGCATGGTGGTGCAATGGTTAGAATGCAGTATTGCAGGGTAACTCTGCCCACTGACAGCAGTTCGATCCTGACCAACTCAAGGTTGATTCAGCCTTCCATCCTATCGAGGTCAGTAACATCAGGATCCAGATTTTTGGGGACAATATGCGGACTCTGTAAACCACTTAGAGAGGGCTGTAAAGCACTGTGAAGTGGTATATAAGTCTAAGTGCTATTGCTAGTTGGGGATTAAAAAGGGAGAAAAAGATTAGGAAAAAATTAAGATGATAATTACTCAACAGAAGGATGGAATAATTATACTTGTTTTTCTCTCTTTCTCACTTCCTTCCTTTTTCTCTAGTTCTTATTTTCTTATTTTCCTTTTGTTTATTTTGTATGTTTTTACTAGATTAAAAAACATCTGGGGGCCCAGCAAAAACAATAATAGTCTGGCCCTACACCATATAGGCAGGGGTGGGCTCCTGGGGGTTTGCAGGGGTTTGGGAGAACCTCTAGCTAAGGTTCTGTGCAGTTCAGAAAACCCCCAAATCCCACTCCTGGCTGGCCCTGCCTTCCCCACCCCTCCCAGGAGTCTCCACATGGCCTGTTTTGAATGCAGGTAAGTACAGGGCACATGGGGAGGCACCAGTAGGGTGAAAAATGTGTTAGCGGAGAAATCACTCCGTAGGTCGATGGATCGATGCTCCTTTGAAAACATTGTTACTTACTTAGAAAATAAAACCCGAGATTCAAATCTAATTAACAAAATATTTATTTCAGTAGAAAAGTAATAAAAAGATCCTTATTAGACTACATCTTATCGGCTAAGGAAATAAATCAGTTCTACCTTGGTAGAAATGGCGATGAGAAAAGGAAAGGAGGAGACCTCTGGAATGCAGACATGCGTAATAGAATATATCATACGTCTGCTTGACCATAAATACAAGAAACAGAAAAACATAGAGATGCACAACTGGCAATAATTCACATCATGACAAAATGGGCCTACCGGAAGTTCAGGAAGGCTGGAAACTAGCCCATTTTCGGCCTCCAGAGGGCCTCCAGAGCCTGGGGAGGCCTTTTTTGCCCTCCTGGAGGCTTGAGGAAAGCCTCCAGAGCCTGGGGAGGGCAAAAACACCCCCATGCCATGGTGCAGGAGACCGACTAAACCACGCCCACCATGGCCACACCCACCCAGCAACCAGGGAGAGAACCCCTTGCTAAATTTTTTGAAGCCCACCCCTGAATATAGATGATAAGTAGTTCCTTTAATTGCATCCAGAAGCCTACTGGAAGCTACTGCAGCTCATGGACCAGCAGTGTAATATTAGCATAATGAGAAACACCCCAAAACTGACCATGCTTCTGTATTCTGGATTAGTTGTTGCTTCCAAATGCTCTTCAAGGGCAGCCCCATGTAAAATGCATTACAGTAATCCAAACAAGAAATGATTAAGAAGGCTTTCCAGTCCAGGTGCAACTTGTTCAAGGTTCCCCCTTAGATATAGCTGCCACCTGCTCCTTAAGCAGGAGTTGCAAATTCAGGAGGACCCTCAAATTGTGCACTGACTGAGGAAGTGCACTCTCAGACAGAGATAAAGTTGAAAAATCTCCAAATCTGTGACCTTAAAAATCAACAGTATTGCCAAGCTTAAGCCAGGGTATTTTCCCCTTACCCAAACCCTCATAGCTCCAGGCAACAGGAAAGGACCCAGTGGCATCACCTGGTCAGTCCAGGGCAGAGATGTACAATGGTATGATCAGCATAATGATAATACCATAACTCATTCCTACAGATGATCTCACTCTGACACATTACCTACATGTTAAAGAGGAGCAGTATAAAACAGGGGCCTCAGGTTTGATCTGTTAGCCCTATCAACCTGTACCAGCCAAAAAAGGAAGGAAAAGAACCCCTGTAATCCCTAACCCCTTAAACTGGGGGAGAAGAATAGCATGATTGATGGTATCAAAAGGACCAGGTTGGATGCACCACCCAACCCCAAAACCATCAGAGGTCATCAACAAGGATGATCAATGATATATCAGTGCTATAACCAGGCCTAAATCCTGGCTGGAAAGGTTTCTATTAGTTTCATGAAATGGAAAAGTCCATAGATATCTCTAGGTCATATTTACTAAGTTGGGCGACTCAAAACTTGATTGTTTTGTCTTTGGTTTGGTTTGGTTTTTCAAGAAAGTATAACCTTCCGTAGGAGTACTATTTCAGATCTATGGATTACATTGATCAAGTATATCCCTGTAGAAATTCAAAGTCTGCTTGTACTTTTGATTGACAAATGTTTAGAATATGTGGTGGAACAGGAAATAAGTGAATATTTACGAACACAGTTTTTGTTTGATTTTGGATTAGATATAATGGCTGAGGAGTTTAATAAAAAAATTGATCCTTTATTAAATTAGAATATCCCACCTAAATTGTCATATACAACATTATTGTAAACTTATATGTTGAATTTAATTCAGTGGAGTAATAATTACTTTTAAAACCTTCATTACAAGAATATATGTCTCTTTTCCAGATACAGCAGTGCTTATTGGTATCTTGATCTACAGTTGGATATATTAATGAACTTAATGTTAATGCTATTGTCATATTACAATCAGCTCTGGTAACATTAGCAGTTAATTCAAGAAATAGCCATCTATTTTTTTTCCTGGATAATATTTAAATATAGCTTTATTAAAGGGCCCTTTTTTAATAGAACAGATGCAATTAGAATTTAAAGGGTTCCCCCCCCCCCTTATAAATAGACATTCTGCAACTCTATTGGTTATCTTGGACTTCTAGGTGTTTACGTGCTCGTATTATCGATTATGCATCGTGGAAAGAGATAAATAAAATTAAACAAGAACATCTGGGGCAAAGTTAATGAGCTTTGGAAATGCAAAAAGTGCTAAACGGGAGCTTAATTCCCTTTAAGCATTTGAAACAGAATATTCATTAAGTCATATAAAGGAAAGATAGAGAAAGCAAAGTGAAAAACCTGGAAGTTTACTAGCCTGTCAGCTGAAACAATTACAGCAATATAATACTCTTTCTGCTGTTGAGGATGCCTGAGGTAAAACAGAACATGATTCTGACTCAACAATATTTTTTTCTTTATTTTGTTATTTTTATTTTCAGCTGTATAAACGGAGGAGGAAATTAATCATTTTTATATATAATACATTTTTTCCTGAGATTACTCATGATCAAGCTACCTGTTTATTTGCAGCTTTTTCTCTCCAAAGATTAATAGAAACCATGAAATCTATGTAAACAGGAAAAGCTTAGTCCAAACGGTTATTATCTCATTTCCTTTTTAAACATGGATGCAAATGTTTTGACCCTCACAACAGAATGCTGATTATGATTTTCAGTCATCCTTTCTACACAATCAGGTTTTCTTAAAGAATATCAAGCATTTGATGATATTGGATTATTAACTGATATCCTGGATAGACATTTAAAAACAAAAACAAAAGCAGTAGTCATTTCACTGAAGACCTTTAGGCCTTTAATATGGAGAAAAAATTCTGAGGCAAGTTCTCCTTAAATATGGATTATATCAATCGGATTTATAAATAGTACTTTATCCCCTTCACTTGGTTTATCGCAAGTGGATTTCTCTCCTCATCTATCATGATGTCATATGAAACTTGTCAAGGATGTCCTTCATTTCTTTTTTTTATAAACATGCAGTACTGGAACCATCAAGTCTGTTTTAAAATGGAAATCATTTCAGCAAAACCATGGTTGTTATTATGCACCAAGGATATATTATGGCTTCTTGCTAATTCTGTATTTATTACAAAAGAACCCCATAGCTGGAAGAAGCTGAGATACAAGTGGAAATATGATCTTTATTCATATGATAAACTTACACTCTTGGACTATGAAAATAATTAGAAAGTTTCCCAAATCATCAGAAATCAAAGATATTAATACTCCAGATTATCTTATTGCCTACTAAGTTTTTAAAGGCTTAGAAATAAAAGAAGAGAGTTTCAGATTGCCTAAAACTGTAATATGGAAGTATATTAAATTAAATCAAATCTCTTGATTTGACAGTTTCACAGATCTTAAAACTCCTAAATTACTGTCTGGACTGGAATGTGATTTAGATCATTTAAAGTCTATAGCATTTTGGGGAGAAAAACTATTAAGAGTATCACTCATGATGATATTAATTATTTGCAAGAACTCTGGAATAAACAGTTGAAATATTCCTGATTAATAAATCAATGGCTAAGGGCCTTAAATAATATTAAGTGGTGTTTCTTAAAATCTTAATATGGGACCTATTTAAAAAGATTCTTTTTTTTAAACATTTTCTGGACATCCTAGAGTATATTTTGAAAAGTCTATGAACTTCATAAAATTGGAAATGTTAAACTTATCCCATACACATGAATAAGTTCTCCTGATTCATATGTCTCTGATTCTCCTATTACTACATGAGTTGTCTAATTCCAATCATAAAGGTATATAACAACAAATAGTCCCAATTTTCATATATGATACAGAATTGTGGGGCTATATAAATGTCACCTTACTAGAACAGATATGATCTACTTTTCGGAAATGTAACTTGGGGGTTGATAAGTCTACAACAGCCCCAGCAGTAAGGGCAGAGCTGGGCATACTCCCCCCCCCCACACCAATACAAAGCTATTGAGTAATTAGTCAATTACTGGCTGAAGTTCCTATCCATGGACCCAGATATTCTACTCAAACTGTGTTTCGAAAAGCAATTACACAACAAGGAACTTCATGCTTGGGCCACCCAACTTTCAAATGTCATCTTTCAACATGGATACTCCATTCAAGTCCAAGTCCAATCAGATCTAAAGGACAAAGAAGCTTTCAAACAAAGAGTTGTTGATGTGGCTACCCAAGATGCTGTTGCAGCACTTAAATGTTAAACATTCAAAATGTTAAGTCTTTGTGAAATTGATTTAAAGAAACCTTTTGAAACAAATGAAAAAAGATCTTCACATGTGGGAAAAATCTGTTTTGTTTACATTTCAGTGCAAAGCAAGATTTTGACGGTTGATAGCTAAAGCACATGATGATTATTCCAGAGGAAATCTTTGATCTCTGAGAATATGAAGTGCTGTAACTTTTTAATTCTTTGCTGGAAAAAGTTGTTACCAAAGATGAACAAACTCTTTTGAAGACAACCTAAACGGACTTTAAGGTGGACTCAAAAATTACAACTTGTATCTACGTGGAATTGGATAATCTAAAAATAAAAAATAAATAGACATAATGCACCCAAAGAACAATATGGTCTGTCTTTTTAAATTGAAATAGTAAGGGGTGATGCCTGGTAATGTTTAATAGCTTTCAATTTTATTACAATTATTTCTTTTCATAATGTTTAATTGCTAAAACAGAGAGATAAGAGGAAATTAAACTAAATGGAAAGGAGGATTATATACTTATGTTGTTAGCTATTTTTATTAACTTTTATTAGAACTTTGTTGATCAATTAGGAGAACTGAAGATTTATACCAGTAGATGAGTTTATAGGAAATGGGGTGAGTTTTGAAGTGAAAATGTATCTGGCTGTAAGTTAAAAGACAGCACTAAAATTTTAATGTTGAATATACTTGTTGGGGATCAAATAAAAAGTTTCATTTCCTTCCTTTTTTCAGGGGGATTTATATATCTAGTATTGGGATTCTTAGTTTTATTCACTCTATTATTATTATTATTATTATTATTATTATTATTATTATTATTATTATTATTATTATTATTATTATTATTATTATTATTATTATTATTATTATTATTATTATTATTATTATTATTATTATTATTATTATTATTATTCACTCTTTTATTAACTCTTAATAAAATTATTGAAAAAAATGTTAAAACAATAAAAATAATGTTTCTGAAGTAAGGTAGTAAACTGAATAAAAATAAATCACACTTTTTAAATCAAATCCAATACATGCAATGTTTTCAACCTGTGCTTAAACTAATGCAAAATATCTTATATTTCTAGGGCAGGGTGGTCATCTGCCTGGGCACCTCCATAACAAAATTCTGTTCCTGTTGATGTCAAATAAATGTCCATCTTCTTTGATGGTTCTAATAGTGTAACAGATTTATAAGAAGAATGCAATTCTTTCGGGTACCCTGGTCCCCAATAATCCGGTTGTATGGGAACTTTTCTTTTCATCTAAGTTATCACCATTCTAAAGTATTTTTTGTTAAGAAAAGAAGCAAACAAATGAAATTATTGACGGTGGCTGCAGTCCAATCAAGCATTAAGTCTGCCTAAGATTACTGAAATAATTAAATAGCAAAAGTTTGCGCGTCAAGGAGACCTGATTTCAAATGACAGAAATAAATTATGAGGAAGGCCTTCACGCACCAGAAAGCAGAAAAATCAATTAAAATAAATATTGTGACAACTGGACAGCAGGTAACTTCCAGAATTTCAACCTTGTGGACTTAACAAATTTTCCTGTGATCTAAGAAGTAAAAATATATACCTAGAAGCAATGTTCCAGCAACCAGAAGGATGATTCAGCTCCTTCCTTGTTCAATAAAACACAGCTTTGATTTGAGGCTGAGTAGAGTCTTTTCGAACAGATAATATTGTGTGTTGTGTGTTGCTTACTGATCAAACTCAAAAGCTTCTGGCAAATAAATAGCTAAGAATTCTGCAGAACTGACAATACACAGGAGGCAGGATTAATCCTCTTTCTTCCCCAATGCTTCAAATCTTTCACATTCAAGATTTCACAAAGCTGCCTTCCTATTCCCTCCACCCCTGAAACTGGCAGAAAAGACTCAGGCAGTCCATTTGGCTCACAGAGAAACTGCTAGAAGATTGATTGCTAACATGACTCAGTTAGATTTACGTATATATTACACATTCCCTGTCACGGTGTGATTATTGCCTGTTACATGTATATGCAGGGAGATGCATCCCTATCTAATATAATGGTTTATTCCTGAGCACGTGATTAATATGTTCTTGTACGCATGTGTGCATTCCTTTCTCCGATCTTCCCTTCTTGCTCTGTCTTCCATTGAGAGAAGACACACTTTTATATTAGAGATGTAAACAAATGAGGATTTATTGTTTTTGTACCGAAATAAATATTTTTACTTAGACTTTTAAACTGCGGTTTCTTTTCTAATGTCTGATGTCCGGGAAAAGATCAAACGTCTCCTCTGTGAGATTAATTCTCACATCTGTCATTCCCAATCATAGAATTGCCAATGGGGAACACAATAGGAACTCCATCCCAAATTTTAAGGAGCCCCTGGCCAATTTTACCCAGGTTCTGACAGGTGTGCTGTACATCTAAACGTTATTATTGGATTGTAATCAAATGAGCCTGAAGGTTTGTCATAAATTGAAAGATGCAGAGGGATTTGAAAAATTTTCTAAATGTTTTTTTTTAATTTTCATCCAAAAATCTGGGCAAGCTTTCCTTACAACTTTACATATAATATATGTAGTATAGTACCTATTTTATTGTAGTAGAGCATGCTAAATTAAAAAAGAACGAGGTTCATCCCTTCATATTTACTATAAGCATTTCTTTAAATATAAAAGATGTACTATCATCTTTGGTGTCAGTCACCCAATGTAATAAAATCATCTTAGTAATTTAGAAGTGGCTAAATTTGTAGGCATGATTCAAATTACATCTCCACTAGCATTTCTTTTCTGACATAAATGTAAGAGAAAAGAATCGGGGGGGGGGGGGGGAGAGAAACTGCGGTTAGATTGTCCCTCCATCGGGTGGCCTATTTTTGGCAAATGTTTCCCAATTGCCAGTGACTTTCTGTGTGGAAAGCATGCCCTGTTTTTCCAGGTACAGGGGCTGTTGACTGGACAAGGTGAGAAGATATTTCTCATCTAATAGAGCAGGGGTCTGCAACCTTAAACACTCAAAGAGCCATTTGGACCCGTTTTCCACAGAAAAGAAAACATTGGGAGCCACAAAACCTGGGTGGGCATGGCTGGAGAATCAGCCCCAGTCGCTTCTCCATCCCCTGCCATTGCCCTTACGTTCTCAGGTTAGGCAAGGAGTGACTGGGAGGGAAGGCCGAGGGGCAGGGCCGTCAGTGATGGGATCACCTGACAGGGAGCCACAGCAGAGGGCCCAAAGAGCCACATGCGGCTCCAGAGCCGCAGGTTGCAGACCCACGTAATAGAGCTAGGGTGCTATTAAAGGGCAGCATTTTGCCTGTTCTATCATTGATCGTTACATTTTTACAACTATTTGGACCACTAATGGCTAGAGGACAAAACTCTTGGTCTGTAATCTATCATCGTGATTGCCTTCATTATGTTACTGATGTCCTGACAGATTTGCCTTTTGCCCTCAAACATTTGGTTCCTCATTGAGATGAATTATGAACCTTGTTGAGAAAAGACCTCAGACTTCCTTGAGGTCAGTTTTGTTGTAATTCCAGGAAAATGAGGAGACCTCCATAGATCTCAAAATGACACATTGCAGCACAATTAATAACATTAATTGAACACAGAGGAGTGAAGAGGAAAAGAGAAGTGCACAAATATTATCTAAGACATTCTCCTCCTCACAGACAACCAAGCTGAGTAAAAACGGTAATTGATTGTGGTTGTACTTATCCCTTAATAAATAAGAGAGAAAGATCACATAACAGGAACTTGTTTAAATTTAATTATTCATATTAATTTCTCATATTACTGAAGCCCAGACCAAAATAACAAGCAGACCGTTATTGAGTAAATTGGCCTAGATTTGGGTCATTTCTCTCTATTTCCCAGCAGGCTGGATGTTGATGAGTGTGAGATTTACAAAGGGAAAATCCAACCTTCCTGGCATAAACCTTGACATCATTTGCTGTGCAAAGAATTCAGTTTTGGGGGGATGTCTACAATAATCACTTACTTTCATCTCTATTCATTCCTACGTGTTCCATTCACAATGTCCATCTCATTGTTACCCTGCCGTCCACTGTATACTATATCAGTATGCCGTTTGTGAAAGCCAAATAAATCAAATAAAAGAACAGATTCTTTTTTTTAAATTAAGAACTTAGCTCAGCATTCCCACTGCCGGCTCTAGTTCGTGGAGGATAGTTGTAAAAGAAATCTTAGGGTCTGGGGCTGGGCAAGAAAAGAAAGCTTTTCGAAAATGGGCAGTAGATGAGCATTTCAGCCTTCAACCTCTTAAGCAAGGCATCAATCTGACAGGTAGGGAATCCGTGAGAAAGTAATTCCAACAAGACAGAGAGATCCTATCCTTACAGAATACAGACTCTCTAGTAAATTAACATGCAACATTTATTTGTTTATTTATTAAATGTTTATGCTGCTGATCTCACTGATACAGCAACTCTAGGCAGCTTACAATATAATAAAAAGGTTTTTCTTAAAGCGTTTTGGCATCCTTTCTTTAATAGCAATAGCAATAGCACTTAGACTTATATACTGCTTCACAGTGCTTTTACAGCCCTCTCTAAACGGTTTACAGAGTCAGCATATTGCCCTCCAACAATCTGGGTCCTCATTTTACCCATCTCGGAAGGATGGAAGGATGGGTCAACCTTGAGCCCCATCAGGTTTGAACTCCTGACAGTGGGCAGAGTTAGCCTGCAATACTGCATTCTAACCACTGTGCCACTAACTTTTTCTAGCCTTCTCTTCAAGGCAGGATGCTTAGAAAATGGGACTAAGAGTCAACCTTGAGCCTGGTGAGGTTCGAACTGTCAAATTGCAGGCAGCTGGCAGGCAGCAAAAGTAGCCTGCAGTACTGCATTCTAACCACTGCGCCACCACGGCTCTTAATGATTTTATTCCACCATTTATTTGATATTAGTGTAACTCTTGTCCTGCGGAGAGTTGTCCGGCAGAGAGTTGGCAAGTAGGCCGTGGCCAGTTTTCCTAAACCCAAAAAGGCTCGTCTCCTGGATCCAGCCAGCATTCTTTAGCTGATGGGATCTGAAGTAGATCTTTTCCGCCAGACTGAGTAGGGCAGGCTAGTTTTCTTATTTAGTTTTCAAGATTCTGCAATCAAAGTCCTTTTCCTGGGATTAAACCAGACGAAAAGACCATGTGAGCCTTGCTTCCTTAAACATTCATGGCTGTGAGGGCCCGGTAGTTGTTCTACCTAATTCCCATGCCTACAAGACAATAGATAGAGCAATTACAGGTAGTCCTCAACTTACAACAGTTCATTTAGTGACTGTTCAAAGTTATGGCACTGAAAAATGTGGTTTATGGCCGTTTTTCACAGTCACAACCTTTGTAGCATCCCCGTGATCATGTGATCAAAATTCAGTTGCTTGGCAACTGGTTCATAATTATGACCATTGCTGTGTCCCGGGGTCATGCGATTCCCTTTTGCGACCTTCTGACAAGCAAAGTCAATGGGGAAGCCAGACTCACTTAACAGGGCTACTAACTTATCAACTGAAGTTATTCACTTAACAACTGTGGCAAGAAAGGTCGTAAAATGGGGCAAAACTCACTTAACAAATGTCTCATTTAACAACAGAAATGTTGGGCTCAATTGCGGTTGTAATTCAAGGACTACCTGTACTATCTCTTCTACCCAGTTTAACTTTCTTCTTTGCTTCATTTATACCAGCAAGCAGTTGATTGAACAATGAAGTTCTGTTTACAGCAGAAACCCAAAATTAGGTTGACCTTGATTCTGTGTTATAACCTAGCCCTGATCTAAAATGATTCTTCCCCAAGTCTGTGTGAAAGGATTAGAGTTGGTTATTTGGAAATATAGAACCATCTCTCTTTAATAATTTCCAAAGAAGTATCCTTTCTTATACCAAGGAAATTTCAAAATTTGACACTGCCTAGCATTCAATATGAAATGAAAGTATGAATATCTTCAGGTCTGAAATTATGATGTCCAGCCCATAGATCACTGTCAAGTCACAATCCTTCATGTAGATCACGGGTGTCAAACTCGATTTCATTGAGGACCACATTGGGGGGGCAAGTGGGTGTGGCCGGGGTGGGCATGGACAGGGTAGGCGTGGCCGCCTCAATGTCCTGCAGCCTTCTGCCAGAGAAA